>OX459044.1:22604185-23204185 GCA_949775005.1 Orthosia gothica | reverse complement strand
ATGCTGGTTACTTAGTAAATTACTCATCAGTCACATTTTGGAATCTTGGGAGAAGTCCCAGGATGCCATTGGCATTTTCTGTGATCTCTCAAAAGCGTTCGACTGCGTCGACCACAACACACTGATCTGTAAATTACACCACTACGGAATTCGAGGACAAGCTGCTGATCTTGTGCTTTCATATTTATCAAACAGACAGCAAAAAGTGAATGTTAATGGGGTGACGTCCTCCGGGTCTCTAGTCAAGATGGGCGTGCCCCAAGGTTCAATTCTCGGCCCTTTCCTTTTTCTTGTTTACATTAATGATCTCCCTTTTATGATGGCCAAATTATCGGATATAATTCTATTTGCTGATGATACTTCGCTAATTTTTAAAATAGATAGGAAAGATACGGATGTCTTACATGTCAACGAAAGTCTTATTATTCTCACAAAATGGTTCGCAGCTAACAATCTTTTACTGAATGCGACAAAAACTAAATGTCTTAAGTTCTCTTTACCAAATGTACCACAACGAGACCTAAATTTAAATCTTGACGGCAAAAGTCTTGAAGTTATAGCTGAAACTGTATTCTTAGGGATTACTATCGATTCAAAACTGCAGTGGGGCGCGCACATTAGAACTCTTTCGGGTAGGTTAAGTTCAGCTGCATATGCAGTAAGGAAAATAAGGCAGTTAACCGATGTAGCCACAGCTAGGTTAGTATATTATGCGTATTTCCACAGTATTATGTCTTATGGCATTCTGCTGTGGGTATCAGCAGCAGATGTTGACTCAATTTTCATCTTACAAAAGAGGGCAATCGGCGCGATCTATAAAATGGGTCCTCGCGAGTCCCTGAGAGAAAAATTTAAAGAAATCGATATACTGACTCTACCTTCACTCTATATTTTGGAATGTATTTTGTATGTCCGCAAAAATCGAGGGCTTTTCAAAACTAGAAGCGACTTACATAATTTAAATACACGCAGTAAGCACGAAATTGTAATACCCAAATTCAGATTAACAAAAACTAGCAAGTCTTTTTATATAAACAGTATACGCTTTTATAACAAGTTGCCAAAGTCAGTTATAGAACTGACCAATGGAAAGTTCAAAAACTACATCAAACGTGTCCTTATTAAAAAAGCATATTATAAAATCAAGGTCTACGTTGAAGATAAAATTTTTGGCTTTAGCTCCTTCTGCGCATGCGGCTTCCCTGGTAACTCATAAACGGCACAAATATGTGGTTGTCTCTAACTATTCTCAATCTTATTAATTCTTTGTTTTTTTTCCTTCTTTTGATTATTCTTTTTACAATGGTTTTCAATCATCTTCATAGCCCTTTGCTAAGAATAGTTACAGCACTGATAACAATATTTGTGCCACATGTTAGATTTAGTCTTTTTTTTTTATTTTACTTTTGTATAGATTCCTTTACCGATTGTTTTGTAAATGTATGAACATTGTAGGCCTTCTAGATGCTTGTTAACATTTGTTAACTTTTTTACTCGTTTTATTTTCTTTTGTTTAAATAATATGTAATCTTTTTTTTTTTTGTTTTCTTACGACTTATTGTCGGGCCTACGTTGTCCCCACATATCTAAGTACTAATGCTGTAACAAGGCAATATTGTAAAACCAAACCATTTTTTTAAAAGAGTAACCATTGAGTTTCTTGCCGGTTCTTCTCCATAGGAAACGACCAACCCGAACCGTGCACCTTTTGTCGACGTTTTATAAGTGCCCATGTAGGCCTATATGAAATAAAAAAATTGATTTTGATTTTGATTGACGAAATGTCTGCCACCAATAATGAGCGCTTGTGATTTAGTTGGGTTCACTAAAAGACCAAAAGTTTTAGCCCACTCATAGATGTTTTTAAGATCATTATTGATGGCATCGACAGCACCAGTGAGATCTTCTATTTTGAAGTGGCGATAAAGCTGCAGGTCGTCGGCATAGAGATGAAAGTGTGAAGTTAAGACCTTAGTGATAGCGTTTATAAAAACAGAGAAAAGAAGAGGAGAAAGGACGCCACCCTGAGGAACACCCGCAGCGAGATCGCACCAGTCAGAGGAAGCCTCCTCTGAGCGAACCGATTGCGAGCGACCCCGAAGATAAGAATTAAACCACTCGATCACAGCAGGAGATATATTAAGAGAGGATAGAACACCTAAGAGGATGTCAAAATCAACTGAATTAAAAGCACTGCTAAAGTCCAGTAAAATCAATACTGTAAGGAGCCTGTTTTCCGTGGCCAGTCGGATGTCGTCAGTTATTTTAACTAGCGCCGATACAGTGCTGTGGCCAGGGCGGAATCCAGATTGATAAGGACTTAGCAGGCAATTTGAAGAGAGGTAATGAGACAGCTGATTATTAACAACACTCTCAAGGACTTTGGATAATATTGGAAGAATAGAAATTGGACGGTACTGGGACACTGACGAGGGTTTAGGGACTTTGGGTAGAGGCAGAACATGTGCTTTCTTCCATGCCGAAGGAAAGCAGCCAGAAAAGAGGGAATAATTGATAATGTGGAGGATAACAGGAGAGAGTTCATTAAGGATAAGAAGAAGCATTTTTTTTTTTTTTTTTAAACTTTGCTCCACACTAGGAATTTCTTCCTGTATCGTGGGTGCGTTTACAAACATATAAACTCACATACACAACACCCAGAGCCGGAACAACTATCTGTAGGTCATACAAATATTTGTTCCGTGCGGGAATCGAACCCGCGACACGCAGCGCAGCAGTCAATCACTCAACCACTGCGCCAACCGTGCGCCCTGCGAATTGCATTAAGGTCTATATCAAGCGTGCTGTCATCAGCAGTTTTGCCGATACCAAGAGATTTAAGAAATTGCCATACTTGTGCTGTGTTGAAGTTTTGAACAGAGTTGTGGATGTTGCGCTTTTTAGCATCCCTATACAAACGACCGCACCGATTGCGCAGCTTCTTGTAAATAGACCAGTTCTCATCAGTAGGATTCTTTTGGTACCTCCTTTTAGCCTTATCCCTTTTCGACATCGCACCTTTAATGCTGTCAGACAACCAGGGGGCTGGAAGGTGCTTCACTCTAACCTTTTTGAGTGGGGCATGCTTATCAAAGAGTTTCAACACTATCTTGTTAAATTCAGCAACCTTACTGTCCAAGTCATTGCTATCATAAACAGAAGACCAATCAATATTGCCCGCATCTTCTCCTAAGCAATCCAGGTCAATGTTCTTGAAACTACGAAGAAAGAGAAATTTAGATTTACGCTTAGGAGGGCGAATTTTATAAGAGAGAAAGATAAGATCGTGATAAGAAAAGGAGGCAGCAAGTTGCCCGTGAGTTGCTACTTTGGTTGGGTCAGAAACCAGGATAAGGTCTAGAAGTGAGGGGTTACAGTGAGGTGCATGATGAGTGGCATCAAGCTGAAGGATATGCATGTTGACAGAAGAGACCAGAGACCGGAGTTTACGGCTGCGCACATCATCCTTGATCAAACAGGTGTTGAAGTCTCCGAGCATTATTGTGTGGTCATATAACGAAGAAAAATATTCTAGTTTTGATTCGAGTGAAAGGAAATAATCTATATGACATGAAGGACTATAGTAAACACCTAAAAATACATTCGTATGGTTAAAAGTTACTTCAATAAAAAGGTGTTCAGCAAATTTAGTATAATTACTCGGAGACTGATCAACGACTTTGTAAGTAATATCTCCACGGAGATAGATGGCAACTCCTCCACATCCCTTGACCGTTCTGTCGTTACGCACCAGCTTGTAGCCGGGCATTGAATATTGCGTTGAAGGAAGTGTAGGTTTGAGAAAAGTCTCTTATACGAGAACAGCATGAATAAGATCGGAGTCGAACGAGGATAATAAATCGGAGTGATGAGCAGGAACGATTTGAGCATTTATATGAACTATATTGAGAAATTTGCTGTAGCAAGAAAATACAGAAGATAGTTGATCGCGTAGGTGTACAGAATCATCACTGAACGCACTAGCATAGCTCACATCAGATGAACAAGAAGAAGAGCAGGAAACAGAACTATTACCAACATGATCTAACATGACACATATAATGCCTATAAAAATAATATAATTATTTATTTATTTAATACTAGGAGAACCAACAGCTATAACAGATGGATAACAATTGTATATGAGACATATAGCCAATTACAGGTTCTCACGGATAGAAACAGAAAAAGTAGTAGAAAACTTAGGATCACTAACAAGCACGATTTATATGATTAAATAAAAAACAATAAGAACTAAACACTTTTAAAAAAGTCAGCATTCAGCCGAGTGCGTGCCGAATAGGTTTTAGTGGTAAATGTGTCAAATGAGAACTCTTTACAAAGAATATTAAAGTCCTTACTCGCTCGCACCATTTATGAATTTCGCCTGTAGTTGGAATAAGAAAATGGAATGGAGATAGGCGGATTAAATCTAACCGATCTCCTGGGAACATTGAAGCGCAGTTTATGCAGGAGATCAGGACAATCAATCTCGTTAGAAATAATTTTCAAAAGAAAGGTGCAATCTGCTAGTCGACGACGATTTATAAGTGGTTGCAAATGAAATTTCTTGCAAAGATTTAAGTAATTATCAGAATGGTACGGTATACGCAGCCGAAAACATAGAAAGCGTATAAATCTTTTTTTGTATATTTTCAATACGATCAATGTATACCTATATTATATTATATACCTATATACATAAAAATCATAAAATTATTACACTAAAATAACAGAATAACAGTCCTCGATGCACTCTCAAACACATTTAAACAAATTCCAAAAGACAGAAGACTTAACAAAAAAAACAAAAACATACAAGTTTCCGAACGAATACTTCACTAAGTCTATGGCACATTATTATGTCAAAGTCACACACAGACAACAACAAAAGTCAAAACAAAAACTGAGTAGAAAAATGTTCAGTGACCGACAGGGTGTAAAACAAAAATAATGACGATTATGACCAATAGGTTGAGGGTGCGATTATTTGGCTTGCCTGCGTGATGCTTTATCCGACGACACGTTGGTAGATGCATCCACCGGGAAGGCGGGAACTGCGTAATCAGCTGCTGAAGTTCAGCCGCTGACTCAATTTTCCGGCGCGACTTGTCTGGGAGCAGGATCACAATCTTGCCCTCGGAGGTCCAACACTGCTTGTCACTGAAGTGTTTTCTAGCCCTTAGGAAAACGTCATGTCTTGGCTTAGTAAGGAACTCCGAGAAAACTAAACCGGAACCCTTCAACAAAGTCTTGCTGCGCCATACCTCACTACGCTGGTTATAATTTGCAAACCTTATAAGCAGAGGACGTGGCTTGCCTGAGTCCACTCCCAGTCGATGGCAGGATATGATGTCCGAGGGGGAGATGTTTGGTATCTTCATCTTGTCCACCACCGTTGAGATAGCCTGAGAGATGTGGTCTTCATCCCTCCGTTCAGGAAGGCCATGGAGGAGCAAGACCTGCCTGCGAGACGCCATCTCATGACGATCCAGCCCGACAGTCAGCAACTCCATTTGTGTCTTCAGTGCGTTCATTGTTTTCTATATGAGGCACTTGAACTCCATGAATTCTCGGGATAGGCTGGCTATTGTTTTGTGGGTGGCCTCGTTACCACTGACGCTTTTCAAATCCTTTTCGTAGGTGTCCATCCGTGCAGTAAAAGTGGCAGCAAGATCTTCCATACTGCCTGCCAGCTTGGCATATAGGTCCATTTTGAATTTCAAATTTGTGTAGATCGGGTGAAGGCGAGAGGAGAGTTTATTGATGCAGTGAGTGCAGCCGAGGGTACTGAAGGCTTCTAGTGCATTTGCACGTTCATAAATATAAATAAACTATTTTTAATTTAATATTAAATGAGAGCTCCAAAAAACTTGTGTTCACTAAGCTACCCTCACAAAAAAAACCTGTACCTGATTCCATTTTGGATCCATCAGTGTACCATACCAGACTATCTTGTTCTGGTGGATCGATCCCCTTCGTCCAGTCCTCTATTGTAGGGATTTGGACCTTGGAAGAAATTTCAAACAAATAGTTTGCATTTTATCGGATATCATGCTTGTTACCCGATCCAGGCCTTCATTCCTATCGAACTTTGTATGGTTAGTCTTTGGCTTAGAGGCATTCCATAGTCCAGCAACAGCAGACGATAAAATGTCTTCCTTACCTCGAATTCAACCGTCATATGCAGGGGAGGGATATTAAGATATCTCTCAATCGCTGCCGTAGGTGTTGTCCTGAAAGCACCCGTGATACCGAGACACAGGGTTGGGTTGATAGAGAGATGGTTCTTTGTACACCATTCTTCTGTCATCCTCAATGCCTGTTGTAATAATCCAGAGACTATGTTCAGGAATTTACCATTAACCATTATAGCAATGTCATCTGCATAGCTTCTATGTAGAATGGTCCGGTATTGAGTTTGGTAAGTAGCGAGTCTACTACCAAGCACCACAGTAACGGTGACAGCACTCCGCCTTGCGGACAACCTCTTGTTGTTTTTTGCACTAAGTCTGTCTCCCATCAGTTCCGATCTGACTATTCTGCTTCTCAGCATATAGTCAATCCAGTTCCACGTGGTATCATTGATGCCATGTTCCTTTGCAGCAATGCGTATGGACTCAAATGTTGTCTTGTCGAAGGCAAGTAAAGTATTCCCTCTATGTTGAGGAAAGCCCCGACACATATCTCCTGTCGCTCAAGCGTAGCCTCGGCTCGACTCGCAACGTAGTGCAATGCCGTTTCCGCAGATTTGCCAGGGCTGCAGGCGCACTGTAGTTTATGTAGATTGAATACTTTAAGTGGTCCCTCTCTTAGGTACCTGTCTACCAATTTCTCCAGAGCTTTTAAGAGAAAGGATGATTGACTGATGGGCCTGTAAGCTTTAGCTTCCTCATAAGTTGGTCTAGCCACCTTCGGTATAAAGGTGACTTTGACCTCCCTCCATGCCTTGGGTACGTACCCAAAGGCTATGCAGGCTCTGTAGAGCTTACTCAAATGGGGTATCAAAACAGATGCCCCTTCTTGCAATAGTATTGGGTAGATACCATCCGGACCAGGGGATTTGACATGCTTAACACGCGGTAAACGAGATGTCAACTATCGAGTGGTACGATGACAGTAAGCTAGCTTACAGCGAGCTGTCTACTAATTTGTGTTGTCAATGTTAAGTTTGTCTTCAGGTAACTTAAGGGCTTCCTCTGCAGGAAGCCCTGAACCTCACATTTTAATGAAAATTATTTTGCCGGGTGGGAACGGTGTCGTATAAGTCGGCTACGACCTTTATTATGTTAGTGCGTCTCCCAACGAACACTACTGAGAAACCAAGTGCGTTCCACTAATTCAAACGTAATTTAATCTATTAACCGTTTCAGACGTGCTAAGATACACTTCTGTTCTCACAAGCACATGTACTGCAAGGCTTCGGTATGTTTACAGCACACAAATATATACAAACGTCCAACGGATGAATTTCGAGTTCCAACACAGGTTTACATTGTACAATCAAGATTTATTTGTATTGCTGTGTTCAAGTATAACTTTGAGAATGAATCGAGTATATGAATATATGTGTAAGGATAAGTAATGAGGCTTGAAGCCTTTGTATTGGGTTCTGGAGTTAAATAACTTGGTAAGTTTAATAAATTCGATATTCTGAATTTCCGATATATAATGGATGAAAAAGGGTACAAAATGTTCGTGTGTTTATTTAATCCAGACGATTGAATAAAAGAAGAGAAAATAAAGCAAAAATTTAACTCTGCCCAGTAAATGCCAAATTCTACGAATTAACATAAAAAACTTGAATTCAGACGTATCTTATACTACAGCAGATGAAAATAGCATGCATCGGCATAAAACTGTAATTCTCCGATACGGAGTGGCAATGCGGCGCTGAAACAGAAATAATATTTTCACATGGCAGATTAAAAACATGCATTTTAACGAAGCTTTGTCGGCGGCACCTGAATATTATTTTAATCGAAAACAGAACTTTTAATTAACACGGACACTCTTTATATAACATAATCTTCAAAAACGGATAAAAAACATGAAAAGCCTGAAAAACGGACGCATGATTAAAATTTTTAGCTACAGATAATGGTGTTCTTTGTAAATTTATGTAATACTCGCAGTAACCTCTCATCACTAACATAAAGAGAGGCGTGTATGAGAACAGGCTAAGTTTTACGCATCGAAATCGACTTATAAGAATTCTAAAGAAGAAAACAGAAAAAAATCTAAATGAAGAATCGTGCACTCGAAAGAAAATTATAAAATTATAGCTGCTAAGAAATTATCGATTTCAAAAGTTTAGCATAACCTTCGAGTTATGATTTGAGTGGGCAAATTCGGCACTTGCCCGTCTTTACGTACGATATTATACAATGTCGTTTGATTACCCGCGACTCAAGCACGAGAGTACCAATGCGTTCGGCCTGTGCACAAACAATATGTAAACCAATTTTCTACAGAATGGATTATATCGAGCATTTCCTGAATAATCCTTCGCTTCCTTTGCGTTGAATATTCAAATGACTTGTGTAATTAAATTCTACAGATCGCCTTTTAATTTGCTCTTTTGGTATTTTCTGTTACTAATGAAATAAAATAAACAATTCTATACAATAGGGAATGATAAATTGGAATCGCAAATCAAATATGTTTCGTTTTTATATGGTAAGTGGTGTGGTAACCTTTTTATTTCGCCTATTTGAAGTTTCATTTGGGAAATAGAATGAATAGAAAAATGAAATACTGTTTTCGTAATTGATTTTTCTTAAGAGCTTTTTATTAAATTGGCCTTATATTTTTAACGACTCTATGAAAAAACGCTGGGTTAAATTTGGTTTCCAGGTCTCTTTGATACATAAAGGGTGGATTAAACTAGTTAACTTTTTTCAAAACTGTACTCATTTTATGACAATCGTTAGAAAAGCATCGGTTTTAGTAAAGCTTTCCATCTCCTAAGTTGCAGAACCTTTTTATCGTTGGTCGTCTTTTTATCTTCTTCTTCTTTGGGGTATTTTGAGAGATTCTGAAAACGTTTTTTTTGTTCGCTATTAGTGGAGAAATCACAGACATTTTCTTCTTGAACCCATTCCATGTATTTTTTTAAAACCACCCACACGAATAACTTAAAATAATAACTTAAAGAGATTGCGGTGTCAACGTTTACGAACGCACTTTAGCAACTCCCTTCCAGTCAATTAAGATTAACGTGCTCAAAGTATTAACTTGTTTAGACGAAAGACGGTTAATACTGCTTATGTTTCTATTCGTTCTCAAATCACCGATGCTTTCTACGTATTGTGGTGCTTACTATAAGTTAAGTTAATTTGCATTTTGAACTTGAAGCTACGATATCTGTTTTAAGAGTTAACAGACCTTAACCGTATTAGAAATAAGAAAGAAAGAAAGAAAAAGTGTTTATTTGTCACAACACGACATACATACAATATAAGAACATACTTATGCTAAAAAATAGAAATAGAATAGCTTTTATTTTTGACTAGTATTTTCCAAGAGCATCGCCCGAAATTCAACCGAATTCGTTCAACCGTTGAGGCGTGATTGAGTTACACACATCCAAACATACAGACATTCACATTTTATAATATTAGCTGAAAGACGGTTTGCTTAGCCAATAGAAAAATGTTGCTCGTTTACAGTTCACTTTGGCCACATTAGACCCACTTAGTTTTAACGCGTTATCGGACAGTTTTAAATCCAGGTTTAAAAAACTGTTCTTCTAAAGTAACTTCAATTTCGGAAGTCGGTTTTCCTATTTTCATTCCTTTATGTTTTGACATCGACTTCTTAAAGTTTTAATTTTTTCACGTTTTAGTGGTACATAATGGACAGGTTCTATAGTAAGGTACATATAATGAACACAGTGATGCCAGAATAGATTACCCGAATAACATGTAACTTGAACATAACTGGTGGATTGGGAGTGTACCAGGATCATTTAATGAAGAGTTCTGTTGTGTATCTCTGAAGTACTTCATCCGATCTTTACCAAATTTAAAAATGGTCCCTTCAATTCGGAATAAAACTTCTTTGAAACAAAATGAACTTCGCAAATCCGTTTATATGAGACGGAGTTATGCCCTAACTTACATTAAATGCTACCCAAGCGATTAAATTGAATTAAGGAATAATAATATAACTATTTATTTATTCATAATGCTAAGGAAAAATATAAACACTGTGAAACCCTGAATTCCAAACCAGGCATTTGCCTGTATATTAGAAATCAGAAAATCTATTCTAGTCACAGCCACCGTTTCAACCTCTCAAAGTGAATATTTCAGCTGAAATATAGGCTATTGTTAAATTCTAGACAGGGCTTAGAGATAGAACTAGTCCTTACAAACAATAGTCTCCTAGCATGTAGGTGGGCCACATTGTGTTAGAAAATGCAAAGGCTGGTTCAGTCAAACACGTAGGCTTATAACGTGGACGAACACTGTCTTCATTCAAATTTCGAACTGGCTTGCAAATAGAAAGATGTTTACTGAGTAACAAATGAACACTTGAACGCGGTAAAAATTATTGTTGTCCGCTGTTCGTCATTGATTTTGAAAAGTAATATATTTGACAAAATGAGTTCTAGGTACTACTTAGTTTTAATTACCGAGTATTATTTGAAAAAAGTACTATACCTGCCTTGGCCACAAGTAGGCATTGATGGACTTACGTATGTGTACCTTGGCTTCGCCTCGGCCGCTGCAGTAATGTACCATTATAGCCGTATAGATCAACAATGGTCAAGCAGGGGTATATTCCCTCTATAGTATTAGATAATCGATCGACAAAACCGCCCAAACCCACATTGGGCTATCAATGTGTTTTGTCTTCATGTTTTGCACCAGCCCGGGATTGTCCTTGGGTGCACTTGCGTAGTGCATACAGGGATAATTGTAGGTTGGTGTCACATTTCATACTACATGCCTAAAAAGGCCTCCGTGAGTTGGTTTCGGCGCCTTTTTGTTTCTTGGATTAAAGCTCATGCATACTGAGCCACCACGGGGAGATAGCGCAGTTATGTGGGATTCCATCCCACTAAAACTCCACGGTGTCCTCTTGTGCCGCTTATGGCGGGAACACAGGCACGTGTTAGCACTCACCGCGAACCCACCACGGCTGTCCGTCACCGGACCCTCCTCTGGGGATTACCCCCCATCACCGGCGCACCATCAGAAAACACTGTACGCCGTGATCTGTACTATTATATATATATATATATTTACAAAGTGTCTTGGTGACAAAATACAGAAGTCTGATTCTGGCACTAATCCGGCAAAAATAACTAGCGAAAGCCACTTCTACCTAACCCTTCGAAATAACAGGCTTATTATTACGTGATTATTTTCCAAAAAAAAAAAACAGTATAATTCCTTTGTGCTTTATTACAATCCCAGTTCACCGCGTATTTACGAGTACGCTCGACCGCAACAAAGCCATCCAATTAATAGTTCATGCAATCAGCCTTGTTTTATATAATTCCTCTAACATTGCTACAATTTAGCTCACAACTCTATCTGCTTATTACATTCCACAGGCATTCCGTTTTACATAACGTGAAGCACCTTCAAACCCGACCACAATTTCAATCTATTAAGTTTGCTTTCCTAAAATTACCTGAACTAACCTTTCGCCACCATTTCGCTAACGCTAGTCATCTCCGCCACGTGTATAGGACGGAATATTAATAAAATTCAAAATGGACATATAAATGGGAACTATGGCGAAATAGGGTTTGTTGATGCGGGGCATACATGTTTTCTACCGCTGCTGCATATTTATGTCTTAATCAAGGCTGGCAGCTGTTGCCTGTATGGCACATTACTGCGCTATGTTTACATGTCTTGATCGTACGTCTTGGAACAGAGCCTAGGAGTTTAATATTTTGGCAGCAGAGTTATACAGTGTTTGCATTCTCCCTCATAAGCTGGGTCGACATTTGTATAATTTTGTTGTTTAATATCTACAGTGTCGTCATCTCAGACAATCTTTAGGGGTAGTCAGGAGCCTAAAATGTGACATCAGTTCTGCGATGGGGTTTCTTGTTACCCAGTTACTGGGTTGTGTAGGTCAGAAAGGCAGTCGCTCCTTGTAGAATACTAGTATCCAGTTGCATTCAGTAAGATTGGAAGCCAAGACCCAATATATTTGGAAAAAGACTAAGCAGGTTTTTTTTTCCGGGGTAAAGAATTCGTTCCATTCATCAAAGTAGCTATTGTGTTATAAGTTCGTAAGATACCCCAAATAATATTTTATCTTTAGTTTAATCTCGTGTCGTGTCAATTGTTAACTGTTATTGTGTGTTGCTATTAGGATCAATCAATCACAATAGCTGTAATAGATTATTGATCGGCAACTTGTACAAGCTTTTTTCGTATATTGGTATACTAGCTTCTGCCCGCGGCTTCAATCGCGTGAAAGGCGAAATTTATCCCGAAGAAACATAGTCCCGGGATAATTTTTTTTGCTATTCCTGACTATAATCTATCTCTGTGCCAAATTTCATCCAGATCCGTCCAGCCGTTTGAGCGTGAAGAAGTAACAAACAGACAAAGACACACTCACAACCTTTCGCCTTAATAATATTAGTGTGATTACCGGGGAAATAAAGCCTGTAATTTTGGCCATGTATACTTATGCTTACGTCCAGCATATATTATGCGCACAGCCAACATGTGGAACTCTCTGACAGTATTTGTGTTCACTACCACACATATAACCTGTCTTCAAAGCATGAGTGAACTGGCATTTTATGGGCACTCCTGTGCCATCGAATACCTCATCCACCGCTTTCCATCAAGCAGAATTGAGGTCAAGAGCGGGCTCATCACGAAATTAGGAGTCTGAGGATGACAGGGGCAAAACATCAAAACGTGAACCCTTAATTACGTAACACCCAACTTAATAGAGAACGTTATATTGGAGCAGAAAGTGCCAACATAACGGTTACACATATCTTGTAAGATAAACAATGAGTGATACTAGTTTACACAAGCCGATCTTGTTTAAACAAGTATAAGTATGAATAATCATGACCTTCTAATATAACATGGTGTCGGTATGCCGCTATTGATTTATATCTTAAGGGTTGAAGGTCTGTTGTTGTTGACTATTGTGTGTTGATAACGTTATACAACAGCCATATTTGTATCTATTTCGAAGTAATGAGATGATGAAAGAAGGGTCCGATAGTAAGTTCAAGTCGCGACAGTTTAAATAAACACGCGCACACACACACGCACGGCGCACGCACGTACAGCGGAGTGGTTGAGCGATTGACTGCTGCGCTGCGTGTCGCGGGTTCGATTCCCGCACGGAACTAATATTTGTATGACCTACAGATAGTTGTTCCGGCTCTGGGTGTTGTGTAAGTGAGTTTATATGTTTGTAAACGCACCCATAAAACAGGAAGAAATTCCTTATGTGGGGCAACGTTGTTAAAGAAGAAAACGTTTTTCTTTTCTTTCTAGATAATTAAGATGGCCTAATAATTAATCAGCACACCTTTTGCCCCAACTATTTTGGGCTCGGCTTAGTCTCTTCGCATGCAGCTAAATACCCAGTAATTTACATGGAGCTACTGCCTATCTGAACTCTACAACCCAACAACTGAGTATAGACAGTTCAACTCATCTTTGCGCGCGGCGCTATGTGTGCGTGCGCTTGTAATTAAACATTATGCATTTGTGTGGCAGTGACGTGGCAGTCACCGCCCGAGCAAACAACTTCACTTGCATACCCACACATAGCGCCGCGCGCAAAGATGAGTTGAACTATTTATAGCATGATACCCCTTGGTAAGATTTGTTTCAGGTTTTTTGCCAAAAATATATTGGATCGTGACATGGGGCGTAGTCAATCCCAAAAACTTTGGCCCTCTGGCAATCAGTCACCGACCGACCAACGTTTGAAGAATGACACTTTTTTTTTTAGAGACCGACGAAAGCCTTACCTACACAAAACTTCGGGCCGAACGAAGAATATATCACTTATACCTAACTAGGGGACGCCCGTGGCTCCGCCCGCGTGGAATTAGTACTTTTTAGGGTTCCGTATCAAAAGGGTAAAGGACCCGTTTTTACCCTTTGGGTACGGAACCCTAAAAAGTACTAATGCCACGCGGGCGGAGCCACGGGCGTCACTTTTTAGGGTTCCGTACCCAAAGGGTAAAGGACCCGTTTTTACCCTTTGGGTACGGAACCCTAAAAAGTACTAATTCCACGCGGGCGGAGCCACGGGCGTCCCCTAGTTTACTAAGACTCCGCAGTTCGTCTGTCTGTATGTCACCAGGCTGTATTTCATGAACTGCGATACCTAGACAGTTGAAATTTTCACATACGATGTATTTCTATTGCCGCTATAACAAAAAATTAAAAAAATTAAGTGGGGCTTCCATACAACAAACGAGATTTTTTTGCTGTTCTTTTGCGATAATGGTACGGAACCCTTCGTGCGCGAGTCCGACTCGCACTTGGCCGGTTTTTTATAGTCTATAGGCTCACGCTTTACTACTATCTCACTTGATGGTAAGCGATTATCTGGTCGACGGTGAAGCACGCTTGCCTAGAAAAAACCTATTCACTCTTGACTTAAAGACCCCTAGATTGTAGCTGTCGGGAAACACAGATTCCAGCAGGGAATTCCACTCCTTAGCTGTGCGCATATTAAAAGTGTTCCTAAAACGTTTTGTGCGAATGGATGGGATGTCCGCCATGTATCGATGGCGCACCGCCGTACGTCTGGTAGTCCGATGATGAAACGGGCTAGGCGGAATAAGATCATGCAATTCCATCGCACACTCCCTGAAATGTAACCGATAAAATAGCGACAAACTGGCAATTCGGCGACGATGTTCAAGGCCCTGGAGCTTTGACTTGACCAGTGCTTCATTGGCGATGAGCCTCTTGGCCCGCTTTTCGATCAACTCTCGGGCATCAAGCTGGTATTTGGCAAATCCGTCCCAGAGAAGAGAACAGTACTCCATGCATGATAGCACTTGCGCATGATACAAGTTGAGCAGCTGTGTCGGCGTGAAGTAAAAGATAAAGATAAAGATTTATTTATTTCTGAGTATATGGTACAATTAAGATCTTAATATTAAACAGTTTCACATACACTACCGTTGCCGGTGTAGAAATATTAAAATTAACCTACAAAATCAAGTATCCAAGTTCAAGGCCGCAACAATATAATTGTATTAAGTATTTTGTCATCCAAACGCTAATAAGTTAAATTCCCCCATGGCGCGTCAATACGCATACATGGTGTGCGCGCGACGTTTGAGGCGTGCAATATTATAAATTAGGTTATACGAAAATAGGCAATTTTTATACAATGTTAAGTTATTTATGAATGAAATGTCAAAATTTACTAATTATATAATGTCAAAAAAAAAGAATTAAATATAAAATAATACAAGTTGCAATTAAGTAATAATAAAATATAATGTCAAAATTTATAATTTAAAAATTCGTTTACTGAATAGAAACAGTTGTCTAATAGCCAGGCAAATACTGTTTTCCTAAATTTATTAGTGGGCAACACTCTGATGCGTGGGGGTAAATTATTAAATATTTTGATTGCCATGCAATTGGAATTCCTGCTATACAATTGTAGTCTCTGGCTAGGTGCAAGTAATTTATTTGGGCTTCTGCTTTTCACTCTTTTAGAAATGTGCTCATACAATGGGAACATGTGCGAATACCTTTTTACAAACATACAAATTTCAAAAATATATAGGCAAGGAAGTGGAAGAATTTTTAGTGATTTAAATAATGGCTTACAGTGATCTAAATATTCTGCTCCATACACAGCTCTGACACATTTTTTTTGTGCAATAAATGCACTGCTCACATCTACTGAATTTCCCCATATCACGAGTCCGTAACGCAGCACTGACGCAACATAGCCATGATACGCACTTAGGGCTGTTTCTTTACCAGCTATTCGTCTCAGTTTTCGAAGAGCAAACACAAATTTGTCGAGACGAATGCAGACTTTTTTTACCTGTTCTTTCCAATTTAATTTTTCATCAATAACTATTCCCAAGAATAAGGTTGAAGGTACGGGTTCCAACATTAAATTACTGTATCGTATTTGAGGTGGTTTTACCAAAGAATTATATGTTTGAAATTGCACTAACTTTGTTTTTTCAATGTTTACACGTAAATTATTAGATTCCAGCCATTTAATTGCGTTAAGTATTTCATTGTTAGTGTCAGTTTCTAGGTCATTCCTATTTGAAGATTTTATTGTGAGAGTAGTGTCATCAGCAAATAGTGTACAATTATGATTTAGGCTCTTGCAAAGGTCATTTACGTACAATATAAATAATGGAGGCCCTAATACGCTTCCCTGAGGAACACCACAACTGTTTATTTTTAACTCGGAACTGTATGCTTTGTTTTTGTTATTGTCAATTTTTGATATTACTGTCCTTTGCTGGCGACTCGATAAATAACTTTTAAGCCAGTCATGCGCCTTGCCTCTTATGCCGTATTTCTCCACTTTGCAAAGTAATCGATCATGTGGGACAAAATCAAATGCCTTGCTCATATCTAAAAACACTGACAAAACAGACATTTTGTTATTAAGGGCTTCAGATATCAGTTTTACCAAAGTAAAACAAGCAAGAGAAGTTGAACTATTCTTCCTAAAACCAAATTGGTTCTCAGTAAGGATGCTGTTCTTGTTTAAAAAGTTGATTATTTTACCGTACATTGCCTTTTCAAAAATCTTTGATAGGATAGGGATCAATGTAATTGGTCTATAATTGGACATATCTGTGCGGTTACCTTTTTTATATAGCGGTTTGACAATTGATTGTTTTAATCTAGTAGGAAATGTGCCTGTCTCAAATGACAGATTAATTATATAACTTAAAGGTTCTACTATGCTTTTGCTGCTTAGTTTTATTATTTTTGTGGTTATTTCATCATAACCAGTAGCGTTAGTATCATTTAAAGAGTTGATAATTTTTACAATGTCTTGTTCATTCACTGGAGTCAAAAAGATACTGCCAGTGTTAGTGGTAATGTCAATGTTACTTACGCTGTTACTATTGCTATGGTTAAATTTACTGGTCATTTCTATAAAATAGTTATTAAATTGATTGCAAATGTCATTAGGATCATTAATTATATTATCATTAATTATTAATTCTTTGATGTCATTTTTATAATTATTTTCATTATTTATATTATCTTTTATAATAGACCATGTCGCTTTGCATTTATTTTTAGAATTATATAAATGTTTTTTGTTATTTATTAATTGTGAATGTGATATACATGTTTTTAAAATTCTAGAATAGGTCAGGTATCGGCTTTTATGAAATTTTTTGCTAACGGCATCGTGTTGGTAATTATAATATAAAGTTCTCTTTTTTATGCACGATATTTTTATACCTTTACTTATCCATTTGTTTTTTATCGGTTTATTATATTTTTTTATTGTTATTTCTGGGAAACATAGTTTGTAAAAGAGAATATATAGGTCATGAAATTTGTTAAATGCATTGTTGCAATCTGTTTCTTCATATATTTCATCAAAACTTAAAGCCGAAATACAATCAAGAAATTTTTTAATATTGTTTTTATTGTAATCTCTTTTTACTTCATAAAAGAAATTTGGGATCTTCGGCTTATTATTACATCTCGGAAGAAAGAACGTTAATGACTGCCCAGTATCGTGATCTGAGAGGGCTAGGTTATGTATATTGCTTTTTGTGTCTAGGATCGAGATATTACTAGCTATTTGATCTATGCAGCTTTTTTTCCTAGTGGGCATTTTAATATGTGTCATTAAGTTGAAATTATGCAAAATAGATATTAACTCTCTTGTTTGTGTAGTGTCTTTTAGCATATCAATATTCCAGTCACCGCATATTACGATACGATTCCTATTTTTATGCGTTAATTTGTGTAACAAGTGTTCCATTTTTTTGAAAAATATACCAGCATCGGAATCTGGGATTCTATAAACACATACTAGTATTAAGTTATGACTTGGAACTTCTATACCGCAGCATTCGAAAGAACAATCGCTAGATATTTCATTTGTTATTGATAAAGGGCCAAAAACTAAATTCTCCCTCACCAATATACACGTGCCGCCCCGTTTTTTATTGGATCTTGAGTAATTCGCAGCTAACTTGTAGTTTGCAAGTTTAAGATTGCACTCATGACCGGATTGTATAAAGGTTTCGCTAAGACATATAAAGTCTATAACACCCATATCTTTCGTCAACTCAGATATTGTTACTTCAAAGAAATCTAATTTATTGAGTATGCCAGCTATATTTTGATGTAACAATGTAAGTTGTTGTTTATCGTTACTGGCATTGTTTTTAAAGGTAGGCACGAAAAAACTTATTTTGTACATGAGCTTTACTCGTCAGTGATATTTGTGAATTCTCATGGTCATAATCCAATGGGTATTTTTTTATGTCAACAAGTATGCGACTGAAAATACTTCCAAATATACATTTTATACCTAGTTTATTAAGTTTGCCCGTTTTATATGAGAACATTTCCAAGGAGAGGTCACGATTAGTATCAAAGAAATATGCATATTTATAGTTTAGTATGTCCATGTAAAGTAAATTATTAAACAATTCTACTCGATAATTATGAATAAGGGCTCCCCTTACGTATGCCGGAGAGCATACAATCACATTTGTATGAGTTGTTTGTTCCAAGGATACTCTAATTAGTCTAACAAGTTCGATGTAGTCTTCATTTTCTTTAAAGTCCCTTTCGCCAATCATTACTAAACAATAGTCGTCCATGTTAAAATCTTGAACCTTGTTCGTAATATTTGTGAATATTTCTTTCACTTTACAATTAGGTGACACATAATGGCAATAATCAAACTGTTCGCAGAAAGTATCTTCTATAATTTCCACCGGCCGATAGTTGTTGCAGTTACTAAGGACACATAGTTTCCTTTTTCTTTGCTTTTCTTTCATTAAGTAATTTCTTCGCTGGTGCTCCCCTTGTATGATTTCTGCATCGTTTTTAATTGAAGTTGGTACATCAGATAATTTAATTTTGTCAATTCTAGCTACAGCACCATCTGTGCATAGATCGTACTGCTTCAAGTTGCAGTTGAGATCTTGAGGTGAACCATTCTCGCTCGTACTGCGTGCAGCGCCATCTGATATGATTGCCTTATCATTATTTGTTTCTAGATCTATGAGACTCTTATCAAGGTTCTTTTTGGTAATGTTAAGATTTTGTATCATAAATTTATTTTTCTTCAAAGTTGAGTTTCTTTTTGTACTACTGCGTGGGGCGATACATATGTTTTTTAGTTTAGCTATGACATGTTGTTGTTCCGTCGTTTGTTTCTTCAAAGTGGCGTTTTCCATGACTAAATTGTCAATTTCATCATGAGCAGCATTTAATTGCATTCTCAACTGTTCAATATCTCCATTTATTCTTTCACACTCTTCGCAACTTAAGCTGGCAGTTTGTGGTAAACTTTTTGAATGATATTCAGAATTAGCGGAGTCAAAAGAGGAAGTCGGAGAGTTGATTACTGTTTTATTTCTTCGCATAGTTATATTTTGACTATCCATATTTGAATGTCAGTTTCTACCGTAGTTTTGAAGCGTGGCGTAAGCTAAGTACCACACAATTCTATTTAAGTAAACACCTCTGTCGTTCCCTTCGGGGCACACAAAGCGTAATGTTATCAGAATTGTTTTTTGTATGTAGGTTAATTATACAGTTTGAAACGAATGGGTCTATATCGTTGTTCGAAAATTTGCTGTCAAAACATCCACAAAAAGACGTCCCCGCGCCACTGAGATTCGAACCGGCACTTAGAATCGCTCAAGCCGAATGTATTAACGTTGCCGCCAACTGAACCTTAGTAATGTCCATCGAAATAAGAGATCACAATGTTTCACATCGGGTGATAAAAATTGCTGGTCATTGAGGTCCAAAGGTCATTTTTGAATGAAGCAAAATGTATCCGTGTTTTATTATGTTCAACGATTTTTTTTGGCTTAATATTTGAAAATACACTCACTTGTTCATATTTTTTCCTTGAACTTTTTTGCTGTGTTCTTCGTTAGGGTATTTATTTTGTTGTGGTGTAATAATATCATAAAAAACTTCACCAATACAGCTGATAGGTATCACTTAATATTTTCAGTAATTTCTGTTATTAAAAACAGGATTTTCAAATCATGAACATTATATAATGGAAGTCACGCAACACTGAATCATATTTTTCACACAGACTTGATAAAAAATGAGTTTAACTATTTTAAAATTATTTTTATACACGGAGCTAATGTTTACGCTTGCACGGTATTTTAGAAAAAAAAAAAAAAAAAAAAAAAAATAAAAATAGTACCTTCTCACCTTTGCAAGGATTCTCAACTATTTGGCAGCCAGCTGAGTCATTGCCTTTATTCTTCCACGGTAGTATTATGTAGTACTTCTATCTTTATAAATTGTAGCAACGTTACATCAAAATCCGTTCAGTAGTTTCCCATCCATCCAATAAATGTTCTAGTTTAAATTATTTGTTTCATAGGTATTCGTGAAGAAACGGGCACATAAGCATTTTCTTTCATTAACAGTATAGCTCCTTAAACCTGAACTAATAAAAAAGTTGCCAGTTCTCAAGTTAAACCATTAAACAGCCGGAAGCGTTAAAACTTAAGAAACATTAAAACCTGTTGTTGAAAAGAAATTAAAAAACGAACACCTTAATTTTCTTTAATCGCTCGATAAGTGGCTATTAATTTTCTTAATTTCGGTTTTGCGTGCCTTTTTTGACTGACTGGGGTCATTACAGACGATGTTCCTCGCACATATTGACTTTACGGGGCAATGGGGGCTCAAGGTAAATGGACAGAAGGTTGACTCTATGCGATAAGCGAAATCTGATGCACACATAGACACTCTTAACGTACAGCGAGGCAAGCGCACTCGTGACTCTCATTTCTCTAAGATCCCCGTACGGATACGTCTATGTGTGCACAGGATTGACTTGCCTCTTTTTATAGGTAGGCAGGCCTTTTGTGCCCTATCTATTTAGTGCCCGGGGTTCCGGATAGAGTGTAAAGAAATAGGTAAAACAGACGTTAGAAGGAATGCACTTATTTAAGGCAATTTATGAGAAGCTGGGACGTTTTCGACAATGTCCGAAATATTTCAGGATAGCTCTGTAAGGGCCGTTCTTGGTTTGTTTAATTATTATTGTTTAAATTGAATGTGTATTATGCATTAAAAGAATACGAGTGTTGTTGTGGAATGCGTATCCATTTGAAAGAAATGAGACATTTATTAAAATTGTTATTTGTTTTTTTCCAAGGTCATATTTTTACTTTCTTTTTTAATATCAATATGCCTAGAACCTTTTTGCCACGAATTTTCCTGCAGAAATGGGAGCCAGTGTTTGAAGTTTCATAATATCTTCCATATGAAACGAAAGTTACATTCTTTTCAGGGAAAACACATAAGGATAATGATAATCTAAGCACATAGCAAGAAGGAGGGTGACATATTGTTAGCAGATAACCTCACATGTACCCTTACTCACGTCGAGGCTTAAGGAGCATACAATATTAGGTAATCAGTGCGGCGCCGACATGTTTAATTAAATGAACCTGGAACTATGCTCTATTTCTACTGATACAGATTAAATAAGGACTTGTGTTTCCCTAAACATTAACGTACTTTTAGCATAACTTGCTAACGAATTTTTGATTTTTTTATAGTAAACTAGCAGACCCTTCGGCTTCGCTCTCGTCAAAATTATAGCCTATGTTTCTCGGGAATAATGTAGCTTTTTATAGGTGAAAGAATTTTTAAAATCGGCCCTGTAGTTTCGCTGCCTATTCGGTATAAACAAACAAACAAAAAAATAGCCGCGACTTACAAGTTGTAGGTCGTCAGTTCAAACCTACCTGGGTTTGAACGTTCGCTTTACTTTATGTAAATTATTTCACCACCACTGCTCTCAAAACGGTGAAGGAAAACATTGTGAGGAAACCGGCATATCCTTGAAACAAAAAATCGAATACATGTGACATCCACCAACCCGCACTGGGCCCGCGTGGTGGTTTACGGCCCATTCCCTCTTACAGAGAGGTGACCTCCCAGCAGTGGAAACTTTAAAAAGGCTGATGAAGATGATGACACGAAGATTTATGATAAACTCTTCAATTCACTCTTATTTTTTTGTAACTTCATGCTAAATCCATCATCATCGTTTCAGCCGAAAGACGTCCACTGCTGAACATAGGCCTTCCCAAAATGTCACCACACTGAACGGTCCTGTGCGGCTCGCATCCAATGGATGCCCGCAACCGCAACCAAACCATCGGCCCACCTAGAGGGAGGCCTTCCAACGCTGTGTTTTCCGGTACGCGGTCGCCACTCCAGAACTTATACCCTATCTTAGAGTCTATCTAAATCAAATATGTTTGGTGCTCTTTCACGCAAAACTACTGAACGGATTTGCATGAAAATTTACACTAAAATAGCTTATTTTATTTTTTATTGTCAGGAACAGCAAACAGTTACATTATAAGAACTTATAACTTATTTAACAATGGCAATGTTAGTAATAATATAACCCACAACGCTGTCCACAGGTAGACATAAAAGTTTAAAAGAAAAAAATAAGTGAGTGTATCGCTAGGAGCTTTAGTAGCTGTACGAGCAAGTATAAATATTACACAATATAAAATAAGTATGACCTTGGAATTTCTGACAATTTTCAGAAAGCTATTGCTGCAAATCATCAAACACATGTTAATTTTATTTATTATGGGTTTTATTTAATAAAGAAGATGGGCTGTACTAGGCTTTTGAATTTACACATTGAACAACTGAAGATGTCGATGTTTTCAAAGGTACTGTTATATGAGTTAACCATTCGGCGGATAAGTGCGCGCTGGCCAGAATTAGTTCGGCATGAATTCACTGCAAAGAGAGTACCTGCGCGAACCTGTCGCCTATGAATGGTTCTAGACACAGCGTAACAAATCATGTTACTTAAATCTATACAATTAAATTGATTTTGACAATTTTATATAAGATAATGGCTTCAAGGTATATTCTTCGAGATCCAAGGGGCAGGAGCTTGTACTTGCTGAGTAACTGAGAGTAGGGTAAGTAGGATTTATGGCATCTGAAGTGCATAGCGCGTAAAAAATTGTATTGAACATTTTCAACCATTTTAGCATACTTTTTGTAGAAGGGATTCCATACTGACACTGCATACTCCAATTGTGACCGAACTAGGGCTTTATTCAAGCATAGGTATGACGAGGTTTTCCTGAAGTCAACGGTTGATCGCATGATAAAGCCATATAATTGGTAAGCTTTACTCACAATTCTGTTAATGTGTAAGTCTAGACATAGTTTGGAATCCAGTATAACAACGAGGTCTCGAATTGAGTTTAATTTAGTGAGAGGCACATGACAGAGAGTGTACGCGAAGTTTATAATGTGCTTATTTTTTGTGAAAGTAAGGTAATTGCACTTAGGTATACTTAGCTTTAGTTTGTTTCTATGACAGTAGTCTGATAGTCTGTCCAGATCTTGCTGTACTAGGATGCAGTCATTAACTGTTTTAATGGATTTGTAGACCATCAGATCATCTGCATACAATAGGTACTTTGCTTTGTGAAAACCTATGTCATTAACAAATATGTTAAATAACCAAGAAAAAAGCCAAGAATAGAGCCTTGTGGTACACCGGATGTAACTTCGATGGTGTTTGATCTGTACCCGTTAATTACCACTCTTTGGCAGCGATTTGAAATATAAGATGCAAACCACCGCAACATGTTACCTCGAATTCCGTTGAAGGCAATTTTATCCAGCAGTAGTTCATGGATCACCTTGTCAAAGGCCTTGCAAAAATCTGTATAAACTGCGTCTACTTGCAGGCCATTATCGAGGCTATCAAACAAAAAGTTGGAAAAGGAGACAAGGTTTGTGGTAGTAGATCGCTGTTTAACGAAACCGTGTTGTTTTTGTATAATGGAGTTGTGCAACGATGGATATATTTCATTATG
Organism: Orthosia gothica; assembly: GCA_949775005.1. Taxonomy (NCBI): domain Eukaryota; kingdom Metazoa; phylum Arthropoda; class Insecta; order Lepidoptera; family Noctuidae; genus Orthosia; species Orthosia gothica. The sequence continues at coordinate 23,180,109 of OX459044.1, read as the reverse complement.
GACGAGTCTCTCCAAGACCTTTGACAAGGTGGAGAGAATAGAGATTGGGCGATAGTTCTCCACGTTACTCTTAGTACATCAGAATAACACATAGGATATAATTTATAAAGATATTGCACAGGAGTACTAATTCTACGCAAACGGAGTCGCGGACGGCAGCTAATATTATACATGCGAACATTTGGATGTATGTTACTCTCACGCAAAAACCGTTGAACGGATCTGGATAAAAATTGGCACAAAGATAGATTATGATAAGAAAACACTGTTCACGCGGGCGAAGCCGCTGCACAAGCTAGTATTAAATAAAAACTATGAATGTGCTACACAGTCAAAATTAAGTGCTAACTCATCTTTGATCGCTATCAAACTCCATAAAATGTTAAATTTAAAGGGTTCAAGCGTCAAGCCTTAAAACGGGTATGATCCAAAAATTATAACATTCGCGGTGTTACTTAATATTCCTCCGTCAGCTTATCTTCCTATCTCTCCATTGTTTTCGTACCTTCCTCCAAGTTTCAAGTTTGTCCGTCCTATCAGCCTATAGGGAAAGTTCACCACAAAAGGTGTTGTCTCCGACGAAAATTAAGCTTTTTTCCCAGCATATTGATTAGAAAATTAAAAAATATCCTCCTACAGGTCCGTAGGTACTAGGGTAGTACGGAACTCGTTATCTCGAGGAGGTAAATCGGCTGGCGGTGGTAGGCGACCGACGATAACAAAGTTTTTCCGTTAAACCTTACAATTTATAACTGCCTGGTACATATTCTTAAGCTCGCCAACAACTTCAGTATGAAAGCCAACGATATACGAGTTTTAATAAGGAATATTTTTATTTTTATAATAAATAGGCATTGAGAATGCTGTAAAATCGTTTTTCTCAAACATGCTTGGACATTTGAGCATTATTTTGACAACCATCTTCGAGATAAATCAAAATTGCTGTATTGGCAAAATAGATGCGAGCAGCGGCCGGCAAAAGTTGTATGAAAATCTATATATGTCGTGTTTAGCGGCCAAATAAATTACATAGTAAACTCATATCTGTCGTATAATTAAAAAATGGAACGATCTTTTAAGGTGAACGCACCTAGGCGCACCGCACTCGCCGCACGCGCCGCAGTCATCGCATTTTCTCTTGGCCCCGCGCTATCCGCGCCGAACGCGCCGCACGCATTGTATCCACTTCTGTACATCTTGAACTTTATTTTCATACGGATACGGATCATGTTGCCGCGCCGCCCGCATCGCTCGCCGAATCTGATGACGTCATCCGCACGCGCTGGTGCAATCCGTATACCTACAGCATTTTGCTGAAATGCGGCTCGTGCGGCGCGGATAGGTGCGCGAGGCTGCATACGATTTCATATAAAGATTTATAAAATGCGATGAATGCGGCGCGTGCGGCGAGTGCGGTGCGTCTAAGTGCGCGTTCACCTTTACTCTGAAACATCGCAACCTGGGAGGTAACTTATCAAAGGTTTTATTTAAATTTCGAACTGGCTTGCATATAGAAAACTGTTTATAGAAAAAAAACACTCTAACACGGGAATTGTTCGTTGGTCGTCATTGATTTAGAAAAGTAATTATTGTATTTGACAAAATGAGTTCCAGGTGCTAATTAGTTTTAATTTCCGCGCATTATTTGAGAAAAGTACTATACAAGCCTTGGCCACAACTAGGCATTGATGTACTTACGTATGTGTGCCTCGGCTTCGTCTCGGCCCACATTTACACGTTCGTCCATCAATGTCTCTTTTGCTGGCCACTGCAGTAATATAATTTTCTCAAAAATGGTATGTAATGTTGACATAACATCTCTAAAAAGTATCCAGAAAGTGAACTCTACCGGAGACTATTCACAACTGTCCGGTAAGAAGCGAGATTTTAAATTTGGAATCTCCTACTGTCCAGTAAGTAAGTATGTAATTTACTTACTGGACACTTGGTCATCCTTCATCCCTTTTTTTTTTTATGGCTTCGCACGGTTTAGGTCATCCTCTTTAGATCTGCTTAGAAAAAAAAAACATAGTACCAGACACAGATTAGAGTTTAGCCATTATAACATGGTTAGAGGGAGGCTCCAAATATATATCTATCTCTTTTTGGTATGACATTTTATGAGATACATAATATATTTTGGAGCCTTAAACATCCATTTTATTGTCTGTGACACTTTTTTTTTTTTTTTTTTTATGGGTCTGTGACACATAACGCGACGCAGAAAAAGTATGCACGTTGCGTTTTGTACTTAGTAATGTTGTAGAAGTATAGTGTGGGATTTTATGTTTGTATTTAGTCATTTCAGTTTATAAATCATGTTGGATTAAAGAGTCCGTTAATCAAGATGTACAACAAACAAATATAAATGCCCCCGGTAAATCGATCACAATATCTATCAGTAATTGCCCTAATATGAATGTAACCTTCAATATTAATTAAACGAATTTGTTGTTAAACTTTCTTTCATTTTTGAGAAAAGCATTATACAAACCTCAACCAGTAAGAAAGCCATCCTGGCCTCGTATATAACCGGACCTCACCTGCGGTTCGGTCCGGTTAACTCATACTCGGCCAGGAAGGCTTACTTACTGGATTCTGCTGTAATGTACTAATACATATTTGAACAAAATAAAAAGCAGACCAGCCATTTTGACCATAGCACAGATAACTAGTATCTAGCAAATATAAAGCCATAGATAAAAGTCAAAGCAACGAGTGTCTAAAGCCATAGTCATTATATATACATTATCATATTATATTTTGCCGATAACAGTTAAACGTACCTACCTATATTAGTTTTAATTGTTCAAATGTTCGGGCTTTATTTAAAACGACCGATAAAATTTAATTGTAACTCCATTGAGCGATTCAAAGCTATTTGCATAACCACTGAAATAAAAAATAAACTGATATAATAATAATAATAACGTTTATTGTTTCAAATAAATTATGTTAACAATATGAACACTGTCACTTAAACTAGGTTAAGGTACCTGTGCTATAAGCAACAGTAACAATTCGTGGTTGATCTATTTACTTAAAAAAACAATGATTGTGCAACACCCCGTTATTATCATAAATTAGGTAATTAGGTATAGGACATAATTAACTTTACAGTTAGACAATAAAAAATAAAAATAAAGTAACTAAAAGTAGAATATTTGGATGAGACGTGTGTATGTATGTGTGTGTGCGTGTGTATATATGTGTGTGTGTATGCTGCGTGTTTTGGAATATGTATTTGAGTTAGTGTAGGTAGATATATAGGTATGTGACATGTAGATTAGAAGTTGCTTGTGTTGAAGGTTACCCAGGAACACTTAAGAGGTTTTCAGTTTCTTGGTAATTTAATACAACTAACAAGTTTTTAACTACTTTTTTTAATTTAAAATGCCGTATTTTCTTTAGGGACAAATTTTTACTAATTTTATTGTAAATATAGGGAGCTATTATATAAGGGAATCTTTTTGCAAAGATTGTCTTGTGTGGAATGGTTTTGAAAACAATATCTTTTCTTCTTCTATTATCTATTTGGGAGCTGTTATTCGGTAAATGGGTGTGTGCATAAATAAGATTGCGTAATAAAAACAATTGACGCACAGTGAGGACATCAAATTCCCTGTAAAGTCTTGCAGTAGGATATAGCCTTGGTTTGGACATAATTACTTTGATAGCCGCTCTTTGTGCTCTCTCAAGCTTGAGAAGAAATGTCTTGTGAGACCCTCCCCAGACAGAAATACAGTATCCCAACACTGACTGACAAAGTGAATAGTAAACTATTTTCAGAACATTTAGATCCTCTATATGACGTAGCTTTTTAAAAATGGGCATTAGTTTCCGAATTCTATTTGTCAGAAGTTCAATATGGTGATGCCAGTTACGATTTTCATCAACCCAGACACCTAGATATTTAAGCCTATCAACTCGATCGAGCTGAGTACAGTGGCACAGAGTGCTGTTATTACTATCGCAGGTGTGGGCTCTTATTTTTATTTTATCTTTTTTTGGCGCTCCTGGTTTTGTAATAGAGAAGGTGAGATATTTAGTTTTATTAAGGTTAATAGTTAGCGTATTTTTATTGAGCCAGTATAGAATCTGCTTAATGCCACTTTCTGTGATGTCAGTTACTTCATCCCAAGTTTTACCGTGAAATACTACTGCCGTGTCATCTGCAAAGGTAACAATTTTTGCATTGTGAAGATGAAAGTTGCACAGTTGTAATCAACTGTGCAACTTTCATCTTCACAATGCAAAATAATATGTACGTAAACGTATGTACGTGTGTGTATATGTATGTATTCAAATTAATATGTACATCAAAAACATTGGGGGCCAAGTACACTTCCCTGTGGGACTCCATATGTTATTTGAGCTTCTTCACTTATATATGAGCCAATTTTTACACGTTGGGTTCTTCCATTTAAGTAACTAGTGAATATATACAAGGCTATACCCCGTATTCCCATATTTTCCATCTTAGCAAGTAGTTTGGGTATAGAAACAGTATCAAATGCCTTCGCAAGGTCCAAGAATACTCCAATACATTTATATTTACTGTCAAGTGATTTAACAACAGTTTCAGTCAACGTTCTTAGAGCATCTTCTGTGGATTTACCAGAAATAAATCCAAATTGATTTTTTGACAACAGTTTAAAAGTTCTCAGGTAATTTGTTAATCTTTTGTTTAACAGCTTTTCGAGTATCTTGGACATCGCTGGGAGGACCGATATAGGTCGATAGTTGTTGACACTGTATCTATTCCCCGACTTAAATATAGGATGGATGAGCGCTGTTTTGAAAAGCTTGGGGAACACTCCCAAGTGGAGACTCAGGTTACATATATATGTAATAACAGGAGTTAGCACACCACTCGCAGCTTTTAGTAACCTATTTGAAATACCATCTGTTCCTACAGCGTAATCATCTTTCAGGTTCATTATAATAGACAGTACTTCTTCATCGTCAGTGTCAAACAAAACAAAGGAAGTTGCGGACTGTTCACCTAAGTCTTGCTTCGATATACCATTTCCATCCATGTTGTCAATATTTTCAGCTAGTTTCTGTCCTACTGTTGCAAAGAATCTATTTATTATATTAACAGATTCATGGGGGCTTGGATCAATTTCTAGTAGGGTTTCGTTATTATCTTTTTGTTTATTAAGAGATGCTATTGTTTTTATTAATTTCCAGGTTTTTTTTGAATTATTTTTGGCCTTTTTAAATTCTAGGTTTTCATATGCACATTTTACTTTTTCAAGAATGGTTTTGAAGAAATTTCTGTATCTAGTGTAAATAATTTTAATTTCTATGTTTTCTGGGTTCTTTCTAACTTTAGTATGAAGCTTATCCCTGTGTCTAATGCAGCGTAACAAACCCGGTGTAATCCATGGTTTAATTATATTTTTGCTATGACTAGTTGTTTTAGTTGTAGTGTTGTTATTATTTTCGTAATAGTATCTATAAGAAATTTGAATGCAATATCTACGTCATTACAACTGTAAATGTGATTTAAGTTAGATTTTTCTAATTCCGAGATGACTTTAGGATAGTTAATGTGGGTTATTGTGCGTTTGTTACAGTATTCTGATAATTTTTTGCCCAGCGACAAACAAACTGTATAGTGATCCGTTATAGTTGTGTTTATTACTGTCGTATTACAGCATAGTACAGATTTTATCATCACATGATCCAGGCAATTTTGTTTTCTTGTTGGAAGCAGGTGACCGGGTAGTAGACCATGTGATGCCATTAAATTTAAATATTCGTGAGATCGCGGTTCGTTACTGATTTCTTTTATATTTATATTAATATCGCCTATGACAATAATGTTTGGATAGGAAGACAGTGATTTCAACAGACCATCCAATGATTTCAGGAACCTTTCAATAGTGTGGATAGGAGGTCTGTACACTGCAACAATAACCATATCAGTTTTAATTTTTATGATTAAGCAGTTAGCGTCCTCCAAAATATGCTCAAACACGAAATGCTGAACACAACTCTTTATGTACACAACTACACCTTCATTTTGGGTCTCATGGTCCTTCGTGGAATAATATGTATAGTTATTTATTATAGGTAGGGTGTTAGTATTTTTTAGCCAACATTCAGTTAACACTATTAGGTCGAAATCCAGCTGTATTTGTGTTAAAAGTATTTCGAATTGTGACATATTACATGAAATGCTTCTGATATTCTGGGATATAATGTTGAAACCACTATGCATGGAGTTTAAATGCGATTTAGCCTCTTGAGTATTGCATAACTTTATTTTTGAGACTTTGTAGTTATCTATCTCATCTGTTATTTCTTTTGAAGAACTCATTAAAAATAGTATAATGAATGAGGCACGACTGGGGGTTTAGTTTTTAACTTAATTACAGCCCGATTTGAGTGTAATATATGTTTTATAATTAAATAATATTTTAATGTGATCAAGTGGTCGCTTTGTAAGTGTTGATCTGGGATGTATACATGTGTTACTAGTATGAGTGGGTGTGTAAGTGTCAATGTATGTGATAGGTACTTGTTTGAGTTAAGTTGTTTTTTTCTTACATATAACAACATTTTTAAAATAGAGGCAATAACACCTGTAATATTTTCGTTAACATAAACCAACTTGTTAGGAACCATAAGATTAGCGTACAAAATAATATAATAAAAAAATATTATTAGTCATTTACGTTCTTTCAGTGACTCCAAGTGTTTTTCTGTTCGAACAATCAAGTGGGGGTCTCCTATCTTCTTGCGCAAGTATATCTTACCGTTAGCAGTCCATGCAAATGTGTAATTCTCAGCCTTGGCAAATTCACGAGTTAGATAAAACAATTTTTTGGTTCTGAACGTGAGGTATTCTGATACAAATATAGGTTTTGTTTCATTTCTTTTATCTATGCAGGAGGTATTCAGGGTTGTGGGTTTGTTCTTTGTATTGTATGCCCTCACTGCCTTCAGAACATTTGCTTTTATTATTGGTGTAGAAACATCCACAACCACCACAGAGTTAGGTTTGTTTTTGCTAGTCTTGCGGTATATATCTCTCACGTTGCTGGGGTCAAGGTTTGAATTTACTGTTTTTGAAATACATAATACTGCCTTCACAAGATCACCCTTAGATTCTTGATCTTTTTGCGAAATATTTCTAATCTCCAGTTTTGATAAGCAGGACACACGTTCGAGTTCTTCGATTTTTTCCTCCAATGTTTGTATTTTTTCGTTTTGATCGTGTTTTATTTTTTCCATTTTATCTATTTTCAGTTTAATCTCATCATATTGCTTAGACACAAACTGTATAGAATTTTTAATTTCCTCATTAGTCTTCTGGATATTGCTGAAGGTATCTTGAATCGATATATTTTGCGCCTTAACTTCCGCTACATCAGTAGAGATCGTAGCCAATAAACCTCTTATTTCGGCTTTAAACAGTTGCATATCCTCTCTTAAATCGTCATAAGACGGACGGCGACGCTTTGTTCTAATGGTAACTCTTTGATCAGTCGTATTTGGTACGTCTGACTCCGACTCAGGAATCGTTACATTACGTGAGTCTGGTGGGGGGCTCTGCATGCTTATGAACTTGTGAAAGCGAGCAAATGCGTTACAGTTATAATCAGCAGAACGGTCTCACAAGCAGCGAAATAGGCACTTTGTAGTCGTGCAAAAACAGCGTAATTACTCAGCAAGCACTTACAGTAGACAGCGAAGCTTAGTACTTAGTTCGTAGCGCATAGATACCTCCGTAGCAGTCTCGTAGCAGATCCGCGTAGCGCGCAGCCGTGACTCATCCGCAGAGCGCGCGCGTGCCGTAGTAGTCGCTGGTTTCGGTAACAGTGCTACGACTCGCTTGGCGCAATAGCTGGTACAGTGGATTGTCGCGCCTGCGGGTGCACGTTCAAATCTCACTTCGCTCCGAGATAATAATTTAGGCGAAACTTGGATTTGTAATTTGTCTCTTTCTTAACACGCCCAGTAGGAGGAGTAACGCCGCAAATTGACACGAGAGTGAGCAGGAATCTAGAATTTGGTAGTTTAACCAATAGGAATTCAAAATAGAAATAAAGTTGAATTTACTTAGTACGGACTGATACACACGTGTGCTCACGACATGAATATAACTTTCATATTTCGTTTTATATGCTATAACAAAATGAACAGAGGAATAAAAAACCGGCCAAGTGCGAGTCGGACTCGCGCACCGAGGGTTCCGCACAATCCTCAGCTTAAAGGTATTGTAGCGGCATCAACGCCGCCACTTACGAACGAATGACATGACGTCACACAAATCCTGCATCGCGCAAGTTAAGTTTTCGGCGCGATTAGAACACATACAACAGTCCGACAACAACCGTTGGGCAGTTGCCCGGACCAGACACAACACCCGTCTGGTCGGAGGATCCTCCCTTTTCTATGGAGGTTTGTGGAACTTTACACCCTGTTCCACTTACCCCCAAACTGGTGACCCTCGAACATGAACATCAGTGCAGCCTTCGTGCAGAGCTACTTCATCGTGACGAGCGAGTCACACAGCCAGCCAGTACCTACTACGGGGGTATCCTGACCACCAGCATGCAGCGGACGCGCATTCCTGGTCAGCACCCTCAGCTTCTTTCATCACCGCTCCGACCCACTGGAGCCAGCACCACTGTCCCGACTCACTGGGACATCATCACCGCTCCGACCCACTGGAGCCAGCAACTCTATCCCGACTCACTGGGATATCATCACCCCGACTCACTGGGGCACAACTGCAGACAGTTCCGACTCACCGCGAACACTGCGACTTCCGGTTCCGACTCACTGGAACCAACCTACCACTGGCCAGGCACACATCACAAGATGTACGGACGGACGACTCAACCTGCTATCGACCTCCGGTCTCCGGAGGGGAGTGATGTAGCGGCATCAACGCCGCCACTTACGAACGAATGACATGACGTCACACAAATCCTGCATCGCGCAAGTTAAGTTTTCGGCGCGATTAGAACACATACAACAGTCCGACAACAACCGTTGGGCAGTTGCCCGGACCAGACACAACACCCGTCTGGTCGGAGGATCCTCCCTTTTCTATGGAGGTTTGTGGAACTTTACACCCTGTTCCACTTACCCCCAAACTGGTGACCCTCGAACATGAACATCAGTGCAGCCTTCGTACAGAGCTACTTCATCGTGACGAGCGAGTCACACAGCCAGCCAGTACCTACTACGGGGGTATCCTGACCACCAGCATGCAGCGGACGCGCATTCCTGGTCAGCACCCTCAGCTTCTTTCATCACCGCTCCGACCCACTGGAGCCAGCACCACTGTCCCGACTCACTGGGACATCATCACCGCTCCGACCCACTGGAGCCAGCAACTCTATCCCGACTCACTGGGATATCATCACCCCGACTCACTGGGGCACAACTGCAGACAGTTCCGACTCACCGCGAACACTGCGACTTCCGGTTCCGACTCACTGGAACCAACCTACCACTGGCCAGGCACACATCACAAGATGTACGGACGGACGACTCAACCTGCTATCGACCTCCGGTCTCCGGAGGGGAGTGATGTAGCGGCATCAACGCCGCCACTTACGAACGAATGACATGACGTCATACAAATCCTGCATCGCGCAAGTTAAGCTTTCGGCGCGATTAGAACACATACAACAGTCCGACAACAACCGTTGGGCAGTTGCCCGGACCAGACACAACACCCGTCTGGTCGGAGGATCCTCCCTTTTCTATGGAGGTTTGTGGAACTTTACACCCTGTTCCACTTACCCCCAAAGTATTATAGACCTGAATATTTGATATGAATTTCAATTTAATACCTTTACGCGTTCATGAAGAAGTTTTAAATTATCTATACCAATATTATAAAGAGGAAAGATTTTTTTGATTGTTTGTTTGTTTGTTTGTACCGAATAGGCTTTAAAAGTACTGGACCGATTTTAAAAATTCTTTCACCAATAGAAAGCTACATTATTCTTGAGTGACATAGGCTATTTTTTAATCCCGAAAACGGGTCCTGTGGGGTGGCCCACGGGAGCGAAGCCGCGGGCAACAGCTAGTTAAATTTATTTTATTATATTTTATATCATGGAAGTAAAAATTTACGGTTTTCGCATTTTTTCCTATAACTGTGCTATAAGATGTTGCTTCGTACCAAATTTCAAGATTCTGAGTTCACGCGAAGTAACCTGTAGGTTTTGATTCCCTTGCGAGTGTCGAAAATTTGCGGCATAAACGGCTGTATCTTTTGATTATGTTGGCTTAGAAGTTTGATTTCACAGCATTAAGGGACAGTAGACTTGAGTATTTGATATAAATTTCAGCTTGATACCTCTACGCGTTCCTGAGAAAAAGGGTCTTGACAGGCAGACAGACGGACGGACAACAAAGTGATGCTATAAGGGTTCCGTTTTTTCTTTTCGAGGTACGGAACCCTAAAAATAAAACATACCACATGAACCATAGTTTGTTTCTATTTTCGTTCATTGTTCGTTGAAATATTATTTTACCATGAGATACGTTAAGACTGGTAAAAAATACACCTACGTAAAGTGAAAACTTGCCAGGACCTTGAAAGTGGTAAAATCATTTTAAAACCCGGGTGAAATCGTGGTTAACCAGGAAAGTTTAATATTCGTGAACAGGCTAGTTCATAGAAATAGGTCGATAGCAATAATTAGCCGTACGTTCCGCCTAGCTTAGTTCGAGTACCGCTAAGAAGTTCTTACTTCTTAGCGGTACTCGAACTAAGCTAGTTTGCTAAACTTGTTGTATCGCAAATTGCCTTAACTAATGTAGTTCGCTTCAAAATACTGAGGAAAGAGAACTTTAGAATATAACTTAACTTATTAAATTCTTCATTTATTAATGATTTAATTTGGTTTTAAATAACAAAATAAAAGTTAAATTTTCGCAATCGTGAAAAAGCAGGCAATTAAGAAAAACTGTGGTTTGAACTGTTTGACATTTTCAAACTTCAATTCTAATAATGACTAAAAGAAGATAGAGTTGGCAAGTTCCAATTTCAAAATGGTATCCGTACCGTCTTGGAATTGCGCGGGAAGAACTAAATTAAATGAATGTCAAGATGCGTTCCGGATGAGTGGCAAAGGCAGTCTCGGATTCAGCTTTTCCACATGAGGACGGTCCATAAATAAAGTCGGTTTGGGTAACTTCTAAATGTCACTTCTCTGACGAAAATAGACTGTTTGATGCCACCAACCTATTGTTAAATCCATCCATACAAATAAAAAAAAAACTGAATTTACAACGCTTTATAAAAATCCTTTTTGCAATTAACGTGATAACAGGCTCTTGACTACGTTATGACATTTTGCGTCGTTAGTCAAAAATGTTCATCTGCATTTGTCGCCCACAATAGTTCTGTGTGTGTGATTTACAGAGCAATCAAAACAGCGCTGTGGAAAACACTCGGTTGGTTGTCCCATAAAACAATATTGTTGTTGCTGAGCGCCGCAACCGCATTAATATTCAATGGAGTTGTCCGTAAACGTTGAAAGTTTTATATATCGGACAGGATACGTAATAAAATCAAATAGTAAACACCTGGGAAGTAGTAAAAGAGAAGATTGTATATTTTGGGAAATGGCTCGATTGATGGCGAACGAGTTGCGATGCTATCCGTAGTTAGTATGTGCGCGTCATTATTTGGAACGCGGCTGTAATTGTTATTAGGTTGCGTACATACGGCTCGTAGTTAGCGGTCGACTGTTAGCGATGCGTACTATTTCAATGGTGGTGTTCACAGTTAATTGACGTAACAATCACAAATGTAGCGGCGAATGAGTTGATCTGCAATATCGTCAAGTGAGCGATTTGTTGCGTGTCGAATGAAACAAAGCACTCGCGTTGTTCGCTCTGCGCGTTCTCAATTAGCTGATCTAATCTATTTAATCTGTGCTCTGAGTGAGCTTTGTTTTGCTGCAAAATTGCATAAGGAACGCTGTCGTGGCTATCTTACCTATTTCTCTTACGTTCGACACGTCATTTCGATTCAAGAAAAGAAGTTTCTTGTAACTTTGAATTCTCCTTGTTCTTTCACTAACTTCTTGTGCTCTTAAGTGTTTGACAAAACGTTTTGTTATGGGGAAAAGGTGACGTTTCGAGTTTGTCGAATTTTCCTTGTGACTGATCACATGGTGACTGAATGATATTTGACCTCACAATACTCACTATCACGTGAAATGCTCTGAAAGTTAATATCTCAATATGTGCCGACATAACACGCTTAAGTGATATTAATATAGCCTTTGTCCTCTAACAAAGGCAACGTTCAATTTGTCTTATTTTCTTCCACTCCTCAACGGATTGATATAAACGTTCCGCCCTGCGGATGTCTTTGTTTTAATTTACTTATAAAAACGAAGACGTAGTTTTTTTGTGTTCTTTCTGCAGACGAAATTGAAAATCGTGTTTTCTTCTTGCATATTCTTTTTTCAATATTATGAATGAAAAGTTTTACTGGCAGCTTTGTCAGAGTCAATTCGATTGGGAGTAGATTTACGGATGAGTCAGTAAAAAGATTAATGGGATTTGTGATGTTAGAAATTAGAATATCGAATCTATTGGAATTTAGACGGGTTTTTGTGGAGTGTAGTTCAGTCATCATCATCATCTGCCTAGCTATTTCCCAATTGTTTTTGGGGTCGGCTTGCAGTCTTACCGGATTCAGCTAAGTACCAGTGTTTTACACGGAGTGACTGCCTATCTGACATCCACAACCCAGTAACTGGGTAACACCATACCCCTTGGCAAGACTGGTGTCAGATTTCACCTTCTGACTACCCGTATCGACGGTCAAAGATTTCCAAATGGCAGCCGGAACCAAAGGCTTAACGTGCTTTCCGAGGCACGGAGGAAACTCGGTATGTTGAAATGGTCACCCATCCACGGGCCGACCTCGGCAAGCGTTGCTTAACCTTGAAGATCGACCCTTGCGGCTGTTATTACTTAGCCACGAGTGTCGAGTGTAGTTCAGTAACTGATTTAATTTATATGCAAATTGATTCCTTGTGGATATTGTGATGTAAAAATTGGTGTAGTTTTGTGACTCAAGAGTAGTAGTACCATAGTTACACCATAATTATACCATAGTTGCCTGTATGACGTTAAACTAAAAAAAATGCGTATACGTATATTCGTAAAAAATGTTATTGATACTGTCACCCGCGCTTTGCTACAGCGCAAAGAGTATCGAAAATATGTATAATCACTGAAACAGGCGTAATATTGCGAAAGTGTAATGATGTGTGATTTAATTGTATACAGTATTGACTACCTCAGTGAAGTTTGCCGAGAAGACTGACTGGCTGACCAAATACTACATAACACATTACAATGTGTGTGTTGTATTGTCAAGGGAGTGTTGACGAACTACCGGACGTTATCGGCAAGTTAAATGGGGACTTAATGGCGATAAAAGTGTGGTCTGATAGGTTTGGTGTTGCTGTAAACCCCAATAAGTGCCAGGCGATCATCATCGGGAGTCCTCGCAGCATCACTAAGGTGGATAGTGCAACTTTGCCACCTGTTATGTTCAACGGTACGATTGTTCCATTTAGCACTGACGTGAAGGACCTAGGCTTGCGCATCGATAGTACCCTTAACTGGCGTACTCAAGTTGCTAGTGTCAGTCAGAAGGTAACTGGAACTCTGCGGGCTCTGTACCGTTTAAAAAAAATTTTGCCGTCGAAAACGAAGACAATGCTCGTGCAGGCCCTAATTTTTCCTATCATCGATTATGGTGACGTGTGCTATTATGACCTGAATGCAGATCTCCTCAACAAACTTGACCGTCTTCTAAATTACTGCATTCGATTCGTTTTCAACCTGCGTAAATATGATCATGTCTCTGCGCATCGGTCACTTTTAAAGTGGTTGCCCATACGTCAACGCAGAGAGCTTAGGGCACTAACTACCTTGTTTTCATTTCTTACCTCTTCCAATACCCCTAGTTATCTAGCCCTTCACTTTCAATATATTTGCGACAACCACAACAAAAATCTTCGCTCTTCGCATAACCGTCTTCTTCAATGTCCCACTCATCGCACTGACTTCTTTCACTGTTCTTTCTTCGTTCAGTCTATCTCTCTGTGTAATGCGCTACCCCACGAAATCAGGATGGCAACTAACAGATTGGCATTCAAAGTGAAAGCTCGCGAGCACATTCGTAAGAAGTTGGCAGTAGTATCGTCACAGCGATATTTTTTTTCCAAATAACTGCTACTACTAACTTTTTAAGTATATTCGTGTATTTAGTTTATTTGTGTATTTAGTTTATTTGTTTAAATATATATTGTATGTATTTTATAGTATGGATCTATGTATTTGAATAATCCCATCTTGTCATGATTCACTTTCAATATTGCACCTACCACTATTTGTCTCTGCATCACCCAAAGGTTGACTGGTAGGAAATGCCTAAGGCATTATGTCCGCCTCTGTACGTATGTGTGCATGAAGTATAAAATAAATAAATGTGTTCCATCCGCATTATAGTGCAGAAAAAGGAAGTGACTTTCAGAAGTCGTCGACACCACACTAAACGTCTAAAGCAGAAAGGTCATTAAAGTCCCGAAAAAAACGCCGCCGCATTTATTTTTCGTATGCGCCATTTTTTCGACACTTCAATATCTGCCGATTCGATTTATAAAATTATAAAAACTCCGGGATTAACTTTTACCCGTTTTCTGATATTTAAGGCTATCATCTAGTTTTCCTAGCGTATTTGATGTTATTATGACGTCATTCGACGAGATTATCCTTCAAATAATAATCCCTTATTGATCGTATCTTGGGACGGTCTCAAGATCTACTGTTACCTATAATTATGTTATAGATAGAGTTAGGTCACACGTTTTAGGGCTTAACAAGCATAAGACAATTCGTTTCTAGCATTATAAGATATAAAGACTAATAAGCTATTCAGGATGTTTATTTTCTTATTATTGACGAGAGGACAAAAGGCATCCTCTCTATTAGTGGGACTTTAATGCATCACACAACGCAGACCTATAATATTAAGCAATTTACACAACTAATACACCTACCCGTCTTCTAAATAAACTGTTTATCTCTTAGTGAATTCTCCCCACGGCTTTGCGTGACCTATCCTTCAGGAACAGTATTTATTTTTCAGGATGAAAATTAGCCTATCGTACAGACTCAGCTCATTCGGAAAATTGATTTTATCCAGGATTACCACCATTGACTTTATAATAATTAGTTAAGGTGGCGTAATAATGGGGTACCTGGTTGACAAAAATATCTAACTTTAAAACCTTTACGTTTCATAATTGAAAAACAATATATCACGGGCATTTAACGCGATGATTTTTATTGTTTATATATATAACTAGCTTTTGCCCGCGGCTTCGCACGCGTAGACTACATGCTTCTCCTTACCATATTTTAACAGTATGTAGAGAAAAAGTAAAAAGTTATGATGTCAACGATAATGTAATGTGTGTGTGTTTCTAAGGACAGACTTATACTTACCTACTTTATCATCAATACGCTCTATCCTTGTGCCGTCCCTATCCCTTCACTATTTCTGTGTTAATCAATGACTAATAATAAGTAATCATAAGTACGTAATTAAATTAAAGTATTTCCTTATAAACAACATTTTTAACCATTTTGGATGTCGGCGCCAATATCACCAGACTATTTGATGAGCTAACACGTGAGATAAGTTAGCTTAGATAATAGGTCTGTCCTATCCCGTCCCTATTTAATTCCTATATTTAAGCGTTGAGCCATATTATAGCTACCAACAGACTTAAAAGACTTGAAAGTATGTTTTATATTTTTTGTAATAGAAGGACTTTTGTACACAACATTTCATCCCCCATGATCCGCCCCCCAAGGACGGAATTCCCAAAAACCCTAATTTGCGTTAGATTTTATTCTTCAGCTCAAACCCAAAATTTGAAGAACCTAACTTCAAAACTGACGGACTTTCATACAAACTTTCATCCCCTATTTCATCCCCTTAGGAATGGAATTCATAAAAATCCTTTCTTAGTGGATGCCTGCATAGTATAAAGTATCTATGTGCAAAATTTCAAGTCCCTAGACGATTTAATTATTCTCATGACTTTATCCCCCTTTTCACCCTCATGGGGTAGAAACTTCAAAATCGCTGAGAAACGTGTAAATTATTTTTAAATCTTCAGCCTAAACCTAAATCTGAAGATCCTGATTTTAAAACTGACGGATTTTCATGCAAACTATCATCCCCTATTTCACGCCCTTAGGGGTGGAATTTCCAAAAATCTTTTCTTAATGCTCACCAGGACTACCAAAGGAACCTACATGTCAAGTTTCATGATTGAAGCTTCAGCCGTTTGGGCTGTGCGTTGATGGTCAGTGAGTGAGTCAGTCAGTCACTTTCTTCTTTTATAAGTTTATATATATATTATTATTATAGAAGAAAGAAGATTTCACCCGACGTTTTGGCCGTGTTGCAACGACCGTGATATACTGTATATTGTTTTTCAAAAAATATCTATTTAGTCCGTCAGTTAGATAACATAAAAATATGAGACACGTATTTTTCTTTAAGCACGTATACAAATAATTACAACCATTGAGAGCGTTGAAATATCGTGTGACGTCGCGGTGTGCTAGACGCCTATACCTTATATTGTCAAGTGACGTCACAAGCCCCTACTCCTGAACTTGGATGCGCTTTATCTTTGTCAATTAAAATATTATTTGATAATTTCACTGACGGACTAAATAGAATTATCATTTTTCTACCTAGGAAACATCCCTATCATGTCCCTTGGTCTTCTAATAAAAAAATCCTTTCTCAACATTTCCAAAAATATCTCAATTACTTCCCCTGAACGAGGTAACACGGTTGTCAAAGCATATAGCTATTACCGAAACTCTCATGGCCCGTCCAACTTGAAAGTACTTCGGGAAAGTTGTGAGGCTGTTATTGGCAACCTTATCAACCTAGCGATGAACGTCCAAACACATAGAGTTCACACTTGACACGGGTGTGACGTCATAAGCCTGGCTTGTTTACGCCCAAATTAATTACCTATTGATCAGCGTAACGAAATTATTGAGATTTAATATTAGCTCGGGAATGTATGTGTCTGTATGGGCTTGTGGAATTGAATATCTATCTTTTTTTTCAAGGCCATTTATATGATTAGAATTAAGGTTAGTTAAGTTATTTATATTTTATTATATTTAGTGTTGAGAGAGCGGGGGTAGGCTGTAAATTAGCGTTGACCAGCGTTGTGACCGAGGTCCCGACGGAAAAAAAAGGTATTATAAGTTTGACGTGTGTAACTGTGTGTTTGTGTATATGTGTATCTGTCTGTGGCATCATAGCTACTAAACGGATGAATTGATTTAGTTTTTTATTGTTTGTTTGAAAGGTGTATTTTTCGAGAGTGTTCTTAGCTATGTCTGATGAAAATCGGTTTAGTCAGCCGTTCTAAAGTTATGGGCGTTTTACTGTTTGAATCGGGGTGTTTTAATCCAGATATCGTCTCTTAATTAGGTGTTTAATAGATTGTCGATCGAAGCCTGTCTACTACTAGATAAATTATGTAGCATGAAAAAAAATGTATCGGTTGTATTATTTTTATTTTTTGTGTACTACGCTGGATGTACTCCATTGCTACATTTTTGTTTGACAATATTATTGTCGAGAATATACAGTGTTTGGTAATAAATGTTTTCTTTTTTTCTTTCTTTCTTTAGGTAGGTACCAAAGTATGCATTCCTTCTCTCACAGAGAGAAGGCCTGTCCCAGCAGTGGATGATTGTGCAAAAGACACTTTATCTCATATACCCTCTACGCCTAGCCTTTCCCCAACTATGGTTAACGTGGGCTTCGTGTCTTACGGGATGCAGTATCCTACATAGAGTGATTGTTTATCTGACCTCCACAATCCGGTAACTAGGTATCACGTTATCCAAAGGCAGACAGATTTTCATATTTTTGGGCTACTGACCACTCTCAAATGTTCAAAGAAAGTATCATAAAACCGGCCAAGTCCATGCAAATGCGTTTATGCAAATACATCGTTCTGATTGGTTGAGACCGCTCAGAAACTACCGATCAGAACGCTATATTTGCACAAAATGAGTTTAAATGAACTAATCGCGATTAGTTTAATTGGTGTAATAGGCCCTAATAAACTGTATAATCAAGAGCGTAACATCTTATCAAAACTAATCATTATCTCATCATTTCGGACTACTATTACACGTCTAAATAAAACATCTTAGAGCAACACAGATCACAGCTTCATCGCATTAACGCCCACACAGCCTCCACAGAGAGATCTGACGCAAGATACTTACAAAACAGGCCTTATCTAGACGAGATAATACATCTGTCTAATATACGTACATATTATACAGTCAGGCCATCAGAGCAATTAATTAAACAGTAACTATCTAATAGGACTCCAGATAATTGGGGCTTCGGCTTTCAATTTTGATGTATTACTAATTGGCCATGTTTAGGTGGCAATTCTGTAAGATACTAATGAACAACTTTATCAATTGAATCGGTCTACAAAAGCGTGCAAAGTGAGCTTCTGTTAATTGAAAACCCGACTTTATTCCTAGGACCTATTTATTGGTATTCCTGTTTCGAATTCCAATGTTTTTACATGAGGGGAGTTATAAGTTTGAAGTGTGTACCTGTGTGTTTGTGTATTGTGGCATCATAGCTCCTAAACGGATGAACCGATTTAGATAGCTTTTTTTTAAAGGTGCCTTTATCAAGAGTGTTCTTAGGTATTGTTTTATTTATTAAATCGGTTCAGCCGTTCTAATGATATAGATATTTTTTAAGCTATTGCATAGCTTCTATCGCGGGCCTTGAGCGCGGGGACCGAATCCAGAAATTCCGTAACGAAAAAACCTGACGCTCCCCACTCCGACGGGCAAGGAGGTGTGGCTTGAAGGCCGTGCATCGTCTAATGTCGTTTCAGTTCGGCAGTCTTCGACACGGCGTTGTGTGCGATTAGACGTATTGTACGACTCTACGAAACTCGCACGAATCGAGACGAGCTGCTCCGAAATCGGACGAATACATAAGCAGCTGTTTTTAAGCTATTGCATAGCTTCTATCGCGGGCCTTGAGCGTGGAGACCGAATCCAGAAATTCCGTAACGAAAAAAAACCTAACACCCTCCACTCCGACCGGCACAGCGCCGGTCACCGGCCGCCATCTATCGATGAATAGCAGAACTTTTAATGACTTTTTGAAATATCACGCTTGTCTCTTTAGTTCAGCAACTCGCCTCTAGGTGGCATTGATTTGAAATTTCTTTATTTTCACATAAATAAAAGGAAATTAATGACAGTTAGACCTTATTCTAAAAGCATTTAAACATAAGAAATGCGTGTTTTTTGCAGACTATAGCGCCTATATAAAACATTTACGTATACTAAAAGTAATGAGCAAAACAACTTGTTATGAAACATGGATATCATATTACTTACGTTAGACAGTTTTTGATGTACTTACAGCGCAATGGTAAGACACAAACGCACTTTTTAGCACAAACTATTTATAAGACATTGTAACAAAGTACACTAATACTTAACAATTAATTTTACTTAAGAAACTAAGTACGAATAATAAAAAATGCAAATGAACTTCTTGTACTGAGGGTGATTTTTTGTAAATCTACCTGCATTTGTGTCGAACTTAAGAAAAAGTCCAGTCATCGAGTAGTTTCGTCTTTGTTACTCATACAGCAGTAAGTGATGTGGGAGACGGTATCGATGATATGTGTCGATGTATTTTAAACTTTTAAATCGTGTTTGACCAATGTTAGAAATAAGTGGATTTTGATGTTTAGGGTTAGTTGTAAGATAAAACTTATAAGTGAGTTTTGTAATGAACTGTTTTAATGTTGGGAAATTTAATTGACTATGTAAGTTTTTAAGATTAGTCCGAAATGGTGTATTAAAAGCAGTTTTATAGCCTTGTTTTGGACTACTTGTAGTTTGCTGTTGTTGCTTTCACACGTACTACTCCAGACCGGTGCCGCGTAGGTAATGCATGGTCTGACAAGGGTTGTGTAGATTTATAGTTTGGTATTTGAACTGACTTTAGACCGCCGTTTTAAAATTGGATGTAGGCAGTTTAGGGCTTTTATTCCTTTAACGCGGAGGTAATCGAAATTTTTTGTCCAGCTCATTTTATTGTCTAGTATAACCCCAAGGTACTTGATGTTTACACTCCATGGTAAAACCGTATCGCCTATTAGTATGTTCCTTTTTGGTAATGACCTCTTTCTTGTGAACATTATGACTTCAGTTTTTGTGGCATTAAATTTTAATTTCCATTTAGTGAAATATGAAACTAGAAGTTGTAATGATAACTGGAGCCGTGCAACTATTAAATCGGTGTCTTTACTTGACGTAAAAGAGGCTGTGTCATCAGCAAAACAAGCAAGATGAGTATGAGCTTGCTTGGGCATGTAATTTATGAATAGTATGAATAACTGAGGACCCAGCAAAGAGCCCTGTGGCACCCCTGCAGGTATAGGTCTAGGTTGGGATACAGTATCGCCGATATGTACACAGAATGATCTGTCAGTCAAATACGCCTGGATAACCTTAACAAGTCCAATAGGTACATCACACATTAAGAGCTTGTGTATAAGGCCTGCATGCCAAACAGCATCAAAAGCTTTTTCTACATCAAGCAACATCATACCCGTAGATTTACCCATGTTAAGGTTGTGCGTGACGTGCTCCGCGACCCTGGCTAATTGCTGCGCTGTAGAATGACCCTTTCTGAAACTGAACTGCTCAGGCAGTAGCAGGTGGTTGTGGCTTTAGCTAAGCGCGCCGATATTATTCCTTCAAATAATTTTCCCAGAGATGGGAGTAGACTTATAGGTCGATAGCTAGTTGGTGTAGCTTCATCTTTACCTGGTTTCTTAAATGTTATTATTTTGGCTCTTTTCCAAGCAGAAGGAAAGTAGCCAATTGCCATACAACCATTAAAGACTTTTGTTATAAATACTAAGCATTTACGTGAAAGATTTTTTTTAGTAAGCAGTTGTGTATAATATCGACTCCCGGAGACTTACGACTTTTGAGCTTCCTAATTGATTTGATTACCTCTCTTGGACGTACGAGATTTGGTGGAGTAAAATCTTTAACGTTATCAAGTTTATTTGATGACTTGTTGACGGCGGCCTCCGTAATGTTATCACTAGGCCAGTTCATAGTCAGACTCATATTATTATGAAAAGTGTCAGCAAGTAACTTGCACTGTTCAGCTGGGGATGCAGACAACTGGCCACTTTCATACTTTAAAGGAGGAATCACTGACGGCTTATAGGTCAAAGATTTAACAATCCGCCAGATATCGGTAGATGGATTATCAATTTGGGCAAGTTTGTCATTCCATATTTTGTCATTATATATGTGGATTTGGAATTTTATTTTTGTTTTAATAATGTTTATATCTTTGTTTATTTGCATCTTAGTTATAGGATTCATTTCTTTTGCAGCCATTTTTCTAAGTTTGTTTTTAGTAGAAATTAAGACTTTGACGCGTCTTGGCAAGGTGTAGCGCTTAACAGATGAAAAAGTTATAGCAAATTGAAGTTGGTCAACTGCTTTATCAATACTATTTATAGAATTATAATTAGTAGATGTTAATGAGATATTTTTATCCAAGTAAGACCTGTACTCAACCCAATTTGCTTCAGAATATCTATATTGTTTAAAACTATGTCGGGTAAAGTCACCACCCACTGAAAAAAACACTGGAAGGTGATTGGGTGATAATGCTGACAGAGTGCGAAGTTCAGACACAGACGTGACATTTTGGCTGAGAAGTAAATCCGGTGTAGAAGGAGTATGTGCGTGATTGTAATGTACCAATTTTGGAGATGAAGGTCCATACATTTGATAATCATGAAGTACCATATGATCAAACAGTACCGTACCGCGGGAGTGGTTTTGATCACATCGCCAGTACTCATGTTTGGCGTTTAGGTCACCCATGATTAACACTTTTGTCCCTAAATCGAATAATATATCCAAATCAATGGAAGCCAAAGGAAGATTTGGTGAATTATAAGCGGACACGATAATTATATTGCTCTCAGGTGACGTTAAGCGGATTCCTACACATTCAAGGTTATACATGGGAGGAATAAATATTGACGTATTAGGAATATCATTCTTTACTAAGATAGCGACCCCCTGACCAGTACCATTCGATCCCTTATCACTTCGGTAACAAATGTATCCAGGCGTATCTAACGTACAGTTTTCACTCAGTCTTGTTTCACATATTGAGATAATGTCGACACAATATTCGCTGGTTAAATTTAATAATTCAGAAAGTTTAGAACTCTAGGTGGCATTGGTTGTTCCGTTATCAGAGCGGTTGACAACTTTTCTTTCGAAAATATTGAATTTGAAAAGGAATAATGATCCACAAGAATTCACAACAAAATATGGGACCACCATTGACGTGGTATTTTCCAGATATTTTGAAGATAAAGTCGAGCCATCTATCGATGAATAGCAGAACTTTTAATAACTTTTTGAAATATCATGCTTGTCTCTTTAGTTCAGCAACTCGCCTCTAGGTGGCAATGGTTGTTTCGTTATCAGAGCGGTTGACTACTTTTCTTTCAAAATATTGAATTTGAAAATGAATAATGATCCACAAGAATCCACAACAAAATATGGGACCACCATTGACGCGGTATTTTCCAGACATTTAGAAGATATCAAGTCTCAAACTTATAATTCTTATTTCAGTTACCATAAACCTATAGTTTCAATGATAAATATTCCTGAATAACCTTCATGTATTGTAAGATAATAAAAATATTTTAAACAATATTAACTTCTCATTTATCTAATAAAAGAAAAAAAATGTTTTCTTATCGGTCACCACGCTCAAAAAGTGTAACTTGAATTAATATAACAGAAAAAAAACAAAGGAAAAAAATATTGCATAAATAAAATAAATAAATAAGTCATTATAATTGCATAAGTTTATATAAAAATGCTATGCAATAGCTTTTTTATTATTGATAGGCTCGCGCTTGACCAATATCTCACCTGATTGGCGATGATGTGGTTGACGGTGTAACACGCTTGCCTAGAAGAAACCTACTTACTTACTGTTTCAATCGGGGTGTTTTCAAAAGATATTGTACATATATAAACTCACGCCTTTTTCCCATGGGGTAGGCAGAAACTACAGAACGCCACCTGCAAAGATATTGTGTCATAATAAAATAACGTATTCGATTGTCGATCGATGCATGTTTACTACTATATAGATAAATTATGTAGCATGAAATAAAAATGTGCCGGGTTTTTTTTTTAATTTTACTTGTTTCATGCATTTAGTTTGATCTAGCTTTTTAGTCGTAAGCTCAAATTTTTGTAGTAAGTGGAGCATCGTTATTAACGTTGGCTCCATTTTCTACTTTTATTTCTGTAGGTAGAACTGAAATGCAGCTGGTTGAAAAGGGAAGATATGTGGCTAATGATGTTTTTTGTAAGATTTTAATTCGTAGTTTTCTTTAAACTGGGTTGTACTAAAAATTATTATGTGTTTCTTCGTCTTTAGTGTCGGATAAAGATCGTATTAACCTACAAACTTTCGTCAGAGACTTCACCCGCGTGAAAGACACGGAAAATTTAAAATTTAAAATCTCACGACATAAACGGTGCAGGTAAAAAAAGAAGTATTCATAGTGGTGTTCAGAGGATAACCGTGGCCGTATGCCACACCGTAACAAAACAAAACATTCTGCAAAGTAGCGGGGTATCAGGGGTGAGGAGAAAAAAAATTTTTTAGTCCTTGACTTCGTGCCCGTAGAGGGTGCCATATTTAATTTAATGTGACGTCACATAGCCTATAACCAGCGGACAAATAAGACGCTTCCAACGACACCTCATTTGTCAAATTATGATAAGAAGTTTAGAAGTTATGAGGGAACAGATGAACATACATACATATACACATACCGGTCCAAAATATAACCCTACCTTTTGCTTCGCCGTGGTTGGGTATAAATTATGTCCAAAATTGTATCCTAGTGCTGGGAAAAGTTCTCCACTTTCTAATTCCTAAACTCTCTGTCTCTTTTCTCTTTGTTTCGTGCGATTTTTAAACAAGTTTGCCCCGATAAGGTATTTAATATTTTACAATGCATGTCCTCGAAAATAGCGGTTTTCCAAGCAGCCAAACTGTGCGGAAAGTGTCACTTTTTTCACTAGTGCTTTTTACTTTCCTGTACTTTTTTAATTTTTCACTCCAACGTCAGCCCGACGCATAGTTTTAATTATTTGAGAAAAGTTTAAAAAATTAGTTATGTACAGATTATCATTCATATAAAAGGTAAAATAAAACTAATACTTTATTTTATATATAATATAATATAATATAAGCCTCTCCATCCTGAATTTCGATTCTTTGTTCAGTTGTAGTTCTTTCCAGTTCTTTTTATAGTATATCTCTCAATTCAGCGTGCCTCCGGGCAAAGGCCTCCTCTAACAGTTTCCACTGTTTTCTGTCTCTAGCGACTCTTTTCCAATTAGGACCTGCTGTCAATTTTAATTCGTCCTCCCATGTCTTTCTCTGTCTTCCTCTGTTCCTTTTTCCACCTCTAGGATACCAGTCAGTCAAAATTTTGCTCCATTTTTCCTGTGGGTTACGTAGCATAATACTTTATTTTAGGCGTTTCTTATTATTCTAGATTTAGATTTTGATCAATAAATTAATTATAAATATTCATTATTTATGTTTGGCACGTATATTTTGCTCGTGCCTTATTGCGTTACGATGTGACAGCTATTCGCACATGAGCAGTAGACATGCCCGAGGAACTATTAGTTAATCTGTGGATATGCTGAACGCGCTTGAATATCCCGCCATTTTATTAATTTCATTTTATTATTTTATTTATTTCCTCGCACAATGCATAGTAAAATGTTGTATGATACACGTACGTAAGATGATTTCCGACTCGTGTCGATTTATCCACTCACTCGCTTCGCTCGCTCGTGAATAAAAATATCACTCATCGGAAATCACCTACCTTCCGCACTTGTAGCATAAATAACTATTGTAGTCCCAATAACTTATCATGGCTAGGCTTATATAATAATGTTTTTATGTGTAGGTAGATTCTCAGTAGGTAATTTATTTTGTGTTGCTAAAAATAGCTCCCTTTTGACTCACCCTGTGGGAGGCTAAGGGCTTACTTAATTGTATTGGCAGAACCATCTTGTACCTATTAACACAAGACCATCGTAGAAATTTGTTCTGTCAGGCGTTGTTAGATCCTTTTGTTGGTAAAATGTACAAATTATTGGTTTCTAGGCGGTGTACTTAGTAGGTATTATGGTGGTGGTGTTAAATTAATATGATTGTTGGTTCTGCAGCATTGAATTGATGTTTACAATACACATTTTTTTTAAACTTTATGAATACGTAATACTGGACGTAATGCATTTAAATATACAAACGTTATTTTTAGTGCATATTTGTCTGCAAGATCTTAAGGCTATTATCAAAAAATATACTCATTACATAACAAACAAAGTAACTAGCGGTCATTTATTTTCTAATAACTTTAAAAAATTGTCTTAATTATTTGCGCAAAAATCTAGCCCTTTAATATTTATTTAGGTACACATAGTTAAAAGAATACTTGAACAATACGAGCAATATTTTGATAAAATGTGGTGTAAAAAATGCTTTTTTACATGATAAACTTAGTAGTAGACACGCTTCGATCGACAATATATCAAAACACGTAATTATAACACGATATCTTGCGTAAAAAACCGGGCAAGTGCGAGTCGGACTCGCGCACGAAGGGTTCCGTACCATTATCGTAAAAAAACGGCGAAAAAATCACGTTTGTTGTATGGAAGCCCCACTTAAATATTTATTTTATTCTGTTTTTAGTATTTGTTGTTATAGCGGCAACAGGAATACATCATCTGTGAAAATTTCAACTGTCTAGCTATCACGGTTCATGAGATACAGCCTGGTGACAGACAGACAGACAGACAGACAGACAGACAGACAGACAGACAGACGGACCGCGGAGTCTCAGTAATAGGGTTCCGTTTTTACCCTTTGGGTACGGAACCCTAAAAATGAAAATGCGCATAACTCTTGAATGGCTAGACCGATTTTCATCAAATGAGCTACATTTAATGAAAATCGGTCTCGATAAAGTCATCTTTCTTATCATTCCTCACAATTTTTCATGCGTCTAGGAGCTATGATGCTACAGACAGACACACAAATACACAGATAGAGAGATACATAGACGCACAGATACAAAAGCACATACGTCAAAATAACACCCCTCTTTTTCCGTCGGGGGTTAAAAAAATGCTGACGGCATGAAGTGTCTCACTTGAAAATATTGTCTACGGTAACGCCTAACGGTGCGTTAAACTTTCAAAATGATCGCTGACTCAGACATCCATTGAGGGGTGATATACATACGAAATTTCTCTTTATACTGTGCCACGATACTTACAATCACACCAATGGAAAAAAGACTGTTCTTGAATGTTCTAGCTACTCTTTGATATTCGCCTCTTTTGTCTATAGTGATAAGCGGCTCTAAGAAACACATTACTAGCAAGAAATGTCGTGCAACCATGGTAAATAGCTGGAATCTAGGACACATGAAACCGACTATTCAAAAACTAAGTACTAAGCTACTGATAATAGATCAATTTATAGGAGAACTCTGTCACACGGGTTACTGATAGAGATGGCGCTCTGCAAAGCCAAACTTTTTCGATGAACCAGTTTACGGCCACGTACTATCAGCAATATTGAAAGATGACCCAATTCAGTTAAAATGATTTGAAATTGTCAAAATAGAAAAGTTTTCTTCTTGTTGTTAAGCTGTTTCAGTCAATACAGGTCAGAAATCTGTGCACTTTCAATTTTTATTATCATTGCAATATAACATTTACTAATGAATTATTGTGAGTTCTTTTTTGGCCCGACGTGGGGGTGACTCGGCGAGTATGGGGGCTGCCCGGTGACTTGCCTGAATAAATTTTTAGAAATACAATAAGTTGAAAAGATGGGGGCTGGCCACCACCACACATGGTACTCGTGCGGGTAACCGCACAAAATACACTTCATATCGTGCTTAAAAGCGGTGGAGTAGGTGCCAATTTTCAAGTGAGTGTATTGAAAAAATATGTTTTTGGTAAGCAGAAATTTTTATGAATTTTGAGTCTAGGAAAGAATAAGGTAGGTACAACTACTATTCTAGCATTAAATCATTCTAGCTACAAATAGTATAAGAGTAGCAAGCCTAGTAAGTCACTGGCACGGTGGGGTGGCGCTGTCGGTGATCATATTTATTTTTTGACAAACGCAACAACTATAATACCTACTTGTCCAATTTACAAAGCGAGGCATCCTCTTACATAAACGAGCCATTTCACAAAAAGACTATTTAACTTTTATTACTGACCACAAATTTTAAAAGTTTTCAGAAGTTGAGGCTTAAATTTTTTGAAATGAAACAAATTAATGATGGAGATTACATAATACGGCGGCGACGTTGTGAGTGAAAAGCCTGGTAATGGGAGGACAGTGAAAATTCTCTCTATTCAGAGTTGGACGCGACCCCGCCAAATAAATTGTTACGATTTTTCTTTGACGCCTCTAGAATATTTCTTTACACTGTGGTGTGAGTTAAGAGAGGGTGGAAAGGAGAAACCGTTTGTTGATTATGATGCTATTGTATGGAGTGTTTGTGATGAAGAGATTGGAGGAGTGTATTCGGTAGTTGAGGATTTAAAGAAAAATATTCGGGTCGAATAATTGTTTTCTCATTACCCATTTTACAAGTTTTGTCTTGTTAGGTACTAGGGTAGTGTCTGTGGATCAAATCTTGCAAACGAATTTTTAAAATAGTTACACCCAACGGATTGAGCTAAAATTTTGCTCAATGTTTGATTTGAATGACAATGTAAAAAGCGGTTTTAAAAAGAGTACTGATTGTAGATAATGATGGGTAAGTAGATATATTTATAAATTAACTAGCTGTCCCACGCGGCTTCGCTCTCGTCATCTAGGTACCTACTTACCCTACCCTACCTACCCTACATACATGAATGTTGCGTAACTTTAACCGCTTACACAGGGCACGCAACGGAAGCTCTCAAAAATAATATTTTGGCCGCTTTTGCAACATTTTTCATTTATATTCCGCTCCTATTGGTCGTAGCGTGATGTAATATAGCCTATAACCTTCCTCGATAAATGGACTATCCAGCATAAAGAGATTTTTTCAATTCTGACCAGTAGTTCCTAAGATTAGCGCGTTCAAACAAACAAACAAACAAACTCTTCAGATTTATAATATTAGTATAGATAAAATATATATATAGTATATATGTGCAGTTGAGTGTGTTAAATTTCTGATAATGCAACGGGTGGACACTGCCACGTAATTTTTGTTTATTTATTTATATATGTATTTATTTATTATTTAAAAGCTTTAAATAAAAATGGTGTCAGTATTTTTAAATATACTAATTAATAATCTCTTATGGACTTACCAGCTATGGACGCACTTTTAAATCTTACCTCGATAAAATACATAATTTGCAAACACGGTTGTTGAAGATGGTAGTATCAAAATATGTTAAAAATAAATACCGCACCAATTATATAGGTCTATTCAAACATTGTAAAGTGTTACCTGTTCTAACCCGCGCTCTGTACGTGTTCCTCATAGAACACTTCGATAACACTGACATTCAAGTTCCAGTAAGATATGATGTGAATACTTGACAAGCAAAATCAAAATCTTTACAAGTACCACGCAAAAATATTTTTTATGGTAGACGCACCGCATCTGCACTAATACCAAGTTTATGAAACCAAATTCTCTTAGACATTAGAGACTCAATGAACAGTGAAAATGTGAAGCGCAAGCTGAAACAACACTATATCGACCTGATTACACCTTAATTTACTAATAGTGCGTTGATCAAATTCCAGACCATGGCATGCTAATACAGACCCAGGGGTCTTATGGTGTGCTTTGTGTAATCCTAAGGACAACTTGTTTTTATAAATAAATAATGTGTTTTTGACAAAGCCGCTCATTGCTCGCACCGTGGAGTTAGATTTATATTCAAGCTAGTTTCTACTCGCAAGGAATGCTAAGAGAAGCAATTTTGACCTCGCGAAACAGCGATATTAAACGTAGTTAGAATTTTTATTCTAAATATTATATGAGATGTATAGACACAATACAAATTCATCTCGTATATAAAACATATTTTGTTTTACTTAAAAAAATATTACTTTGATGATGTAGTTTTTATGTGTCTCTGGATTAGTGATTTTGTTCTCTAGCACAAATAATGCCGAGCGATTTTGTAAATAAAACACGTAGCTTTTTTGTGAGCACTTTTCTACTTTGTAAGACATTCGGTGGACTTATAAAAAAGTGTATATTTTATAAAACTATGGTTGTCCGCGGTATTATTCAAATAGAAATGGACTCGATTTATATGCTTAAAAAAACAGTTCAGCACGTTTGTGAATATGTAGTTTTAAAATAAAACTGTTACGCCGGAATAACAGTTAGTTACTCGCTTGGTTTTTATTGGATTAATCGGAGTATTTTTGCAATTGTTTTTTTTTCCGTTGTGAAAATGATCACTATAAAATTGTGTAGCGCTTGGGCTTGTTTTTATTGTAATCACAAAGTATTTCATGTATGTGAAACTAACTGTTTTTATAAAAACGTACCTAAATAGCAAATGGGGTGCGACATTACTTTCCAATGTGTATTTTTGGAAAAATTATGGTCAATCCACACATATCAGGACCCGGCCCCGTCAGGGGCTCAAAACAATATCGGTGTGTACATTTTATATGAACTCGTACACACTCGTGCACGGGCCAGTGACAGATCTTCAATGCCTGGGGCCGGTCCTGTCACGTCCCGGGCACGGCCCTAAAATATATGGATAGACCTTAAACTAGAAATGTTTTAGTACCTACCTTAATAAACTAATCAATCTACCAACAAAAGTGTGGGTTATACAATTTTTCTCGAAGCCTTAGCGATTAACAACGTAACTACAGCCTTTTCTACAAAGCGCGTCATAACTGTAGGTACATACATACATACATAAACGTTCCTATAAAAACAAATAAGTAAAATGCAGCTAACATCCGTGAAATATGGAAGGATTGGAAAGGTCTTTGACTCGCAGGCGGCTTATTGATGGCTTTAATCAGGCGTCGTCGAATAAATGGCTATGTCAATATGGATTTATCAACTTTATGGGCATAACGGGAAAGAAAATAGTGTTTTTGGCGTTCGAACGAAGGTCTGTGTTTTTATATGGCGTGGAAGATAGGAATGGAAGGTTTTTTGACGGTTAATTTAAGTTTATTTAGGTTGTGGGTAAGAGATTGTATCATTAGCCTTTTTAATGTTCCCACTGCTGGAACACAGGCCTCCTATCTGTGAGAGGGAATGAGCCGTAATCCACCGCCACAGCGGGTTGGTGGCTGTCACATGTCTTTTGGGTTATAGGACATGGCGGTTTCCTCACCATGTTTCCTTTACCGTTTTAAAAGCATTGGTGTAGCAGTGGTTTGGCAGAATTCTTCGATTTTTTTGGGTTTTAGAACCAAAAGTTCGAAGACATGTGACATCCACCAACTCTCACTGGGCCCGCGTAGTGGATTGAGGGTGAGGCCCATTCCCTTAAACAGAGAGGAAGCCTGCACGCACAACGTACCAAATTGGATTCTAAGGTTGGAAAAGGAGGTCGATCTTTCCTATCCTCTTGATTCGCCTATTTTATAAAACCAACTCAAATATTTATTTGTACACATTAATAAGCTGATGATGATGATCACAATATAGGTGTATAAATAGGTGTTGTAAATAAAATAAGTACCTACAGAGATCGCACTGTTTTGCCGTTAACGGCGTACAAAAATCGGATAAAAATATAACATAAGTAAACTGATTAAATGAAAATAGCGCGGTCATTCATTAGCCCATGCTATACTCACTCAAACTAAACTGATCTACAAGCGTTTCGTGGAAGTAATTCCGGATAATCTCAATTAGATTTGCCGCTATCTACTTCTTAAACTGAAACTGAAGACCGTAAGAGGATTAGTTTCACATGGAGCTTGGTTAATCTTGTTTTGGCTTTGAGTAAATAAATACACACAATTAGGTAAATATAGGTCCAACGTCGAATTGCTAGCTTATCGGTTTTTTATCGGTTGCATTTCGGGGAGTGTGCGATGGAATTGCATGATCTAATTCCATCTAGCCCGTTTCATCATGGGACTACAAGACGTACGGCGATGCGCCATCGGTACATGGTAGACCCATCCACCACACCCATACGCACTAAACGTTTTGAAAATACTTTCATTATGCGTACAGCTAAGTAGTGGAATTCCCTGCTGGAGTCTGTGTTTCCAGATAGCTACAACCTCGGGGTCTTTAAGTCAAGAGTGGATATGCAACAACGTGACGCACTTCGCCTCTGTGTGTGCCAAACCCGTACCACATTAATGCACAAAAGTGTGTTTCGGATGGCTCCTGAAATATTTAATAAACTACCTAAAGAAATAAGGGCAATGAATACTGCCTTATTTAAAAAAAATCTAAAGAGCCTTTTAGCTGAAAAAATTTACTATAATTTGAATGACTACTTAAACGATACATTTTCCTAACTCAAGACCTCACAGTGACATCAAATAATAGAACAATTATGCATGTATCTTCAAATAATTCATATCTTAATGTATTGTATTGTAATAATACTAGGAATGACATTGAAATAAATTGATTATCATTATTATTATTGAATGAATTAAATAAATGATTATTGAATAATCTATATTAATATAATTTTAAGGAGGACATTACATTAATTTAATATTTTAAAATATTTTAAATAATTTTATATGTTTCAATGTCAATCTTGATTTTAATAAACCATGATTGTACACATTTTGCATGCCTTACGGTCGAATCACTTGAAACATGTACATATAATAACACCATTGTAACAGTGTTTTCTGCAAAAATAAATAATTTGATTTGATTAATTTGATTTGGCAGACCGAGTCACATTGGTGGATGACTTACAAGAGATTGCGGGCAGCACCTGGATGATGTTCGATTAGAGCTGGGTAAAGTAAGGAGGTCTTTGTGCCGAGTTTTAGAAAATAACACTGAGGTCTACGGGCCTCCGTGTTATTTTCTAACATGCGGCTCCGCTTTCTAATCCGCAGCTCAACTCAAACTCGAAAACTCATATTGACAATTATGCTTGTTATGCTCAACTTGAGTTAACACATGTCAAGCTGAAAAATTATCTGCCAAGCTCATAGACATTTGACTGCTCAGTCGAGTCCGTTAATTTAAAAAAAATCATCATCATCATCATCAGCCTATTAATGTTCCCACTGCTGAGACACAGGCCTCCTCTCTGTGAGAGGGCATGGGCCGTAATCCACCACGCGGGCCCAGTGCAGATTGGTGGATGTCACATGTCTTCGAATTTTTGGTTCTAAGACATACCGGTTTCCTCACGATGTTTTCCTTCACCGTTTTGAGAGCAGTGGTGATGAAATAATTTACACTTAGTAAAGCGCCTGCCTGGGCTCGAACCCACGACCTACAACTTGTAAGTCGCGGCCGATACCACTGGGCCACCACTGCTCTATTTCAAAAAATAACAAGCCATAATTACTGTCAATTTCGAGTTTTAGTTGGAGTTGAGCGTGAGTTGCTGTAATTTAAATTGTGTCGCGGTATCAGGAAGGTCGCTTACCTAGATAATGAAACGTGAAGTAAAACCTTCACGTTAATACCATCGCTGGCACGTTATTCCCTGCCGGAGTCTATGTTTTCTGATAGCTACAACCTAAGAGTTCTTAAGTCAAGTGAGAATAGGTTACTTCTAGGCAAGCGTGGTTCACCGTCGACTACATCATCGCTTACCATCAGATGAGACAAAGGTCAAACGCTTGGTATAGGACCTAGTTAATAAGAAAAAGTTTCACCATTAACTCCACTAAACATGAAAATCAATTAGAAATATTGAAGTCAATAACAACGGCATTAACTTTCATATTTTAATAAGTTCGAGATAATATTTTAATTACTGACTGTAGGCAGCAAACAAAAACTTTTGTTTTAAACGAGTTACCATCGGTTTCATTTGTAAGTCTATTGTGTTGAAGTTATTCCAAACATCGTTCGCTGATTGAGAGAACTCTCGATTTGATTAACTGCTTCTGTTATAATTATTAATAATTATTAGATTTAATAAGGGACTAGCTGTTTATGTTAATTTTACTAAAATCATGAATTACACATATTGCTATGAATGGATAATTGAAATGTGAAATATAAATTGTGAGTTTGTTTGTGATGAAATAGTTTAGATACTAAGGAATGTCATTGTTATAATTTTGTATTTTTGGGAATAAATGGCAATTTATTTATTTATTCGTTTATCCATGCACTGGAACGCCTTGCAGCTATTATACCAATGGAGCATAATCTTATAATAAACTAACTATAAGTCCAGGTTTCCTCACGATTAGAGGAGAAACTCCTTCACCGTTGTCAGCGATGTCCAAGATCAACTTAGAAAGTACATATGAATTGAAAAAGTCTCATTGGTACTTGCCTGGATTCGGCTATATTATTATTATAAGGGACTAGCTGTTGCCCGCGAAGTCATCTGCGTCATTAACTCGTCAAAAAGTTTTTCAACATTTACCAGCCTCTGAGGTAAAACCCAAGATTAACCATGTGATTATTGGTAAAAGCCCGAAATTAGCGATTATAATAGATAATTTAAAACTTTTACCAGTAAGACTTGATAATGGTAAAACTTAGGATTTACCGGTAAATCCTAGGTTTTATCGTAGTTCAGGCTTTTACAGTGACTCCGTATCAAAACGCCCTATTCGCAAAACGACCTATGAACAGATCTCTCTATTATCAAAATAACCTAGTAGCAAAACGTCCTCAAACGTCCTAAAAACAAAAGAATGGAAATGGAAATCATACCACACATATATGGTTTTTTTAAAAGAATATCTACTTATATTGAACATTTTCATGAGACTGAACTAAAAAATTAAACAAAAATGTAAATGATATAATTTGTTGTTTGTTGTTTTTATTTAAAAACAACAAATACGATATTTTTATATTAAATAGATAGCAATTCTTTACATAACTGTACTTTGACAATAAGACGTTCTGCTAATAGGACGTTTTGCTACTAGGCCATTTTGAGAATGGGAGGATCAGCTAATAGGTCGTTTTACGAAAAGGGCGTTTTGGTACGGAGTCTTACAGATATTTTGATTTTCACGGCTAAAATAATTGCTACCTCTTCACTATCCTTGGTTGCCTACAATTAGGGTTGTGGCAAACTAAACCTTTAAGATCGCTGTTGTACCTTTTCGAATGAAAATTTATATAAATAAATAGGAGTCAGACATAAACCTTCATCATTCACAAAGCATAAGCTTTAATTTAAATTTATCATTATCCTAAAAGAACAAAAAAGCGTTACATTTTTCATCAAGTTCAAGATCACAGAAGAATGTCTATAAGTCTCAACTTAGCATAGTTAAAATGCTAATTTGACGCGGCATTAGAACCGCCTCATCCTTACTTAATCTTAGTTAGTGGGGCAAAAACTTCATAATTAATTAAACATCTTAAATAAAAGGGAGAACGGATTAGGATCGTGGCTTTCAGGACTTATTTGAGGAAAATGATACCTTATATACAAATGTATTGGGTGATTTTTCATTTGTTACCAATAATGCGGACGTGACTTGTGATACAATTGGATTGTATGTTCTGGTAGATACGAACCATATTTTACTATGGGGTGAAGAATTTTTAAACACAATAGATCCCAATGGGTCGAAGTGTCCGAGTTGCTTCTCGGCCCCTCCATAAGATAATATGGGGTGAAGAAAGAACTATGAAAAAAAATGGTGATTCATACATTTATGTTCATATAACTCAAAAAAAAAAACTTTTTTGTTGTACTTACCTAATAGGCAAGTAGTTACGAAAGGTACCTATAATGCCAGAATAGATTACCCGTATATCATGAAAATGAACATAACCGGTGAAATGAGAGTGTACCAAGGTGAACTGTACACATCTGCGTACCCCTTTAGAGCGTACTGACGCGATGTTATGTTATGAAATGGTATAAACAATAAAAATATATGCGATTGCAGCAATTCCGAGCGATTTGCCGCTATTTATTGAAGAGTTCTGTTGTATATCTCCGAAATTCTTTATCACCAAATTAAAATGGGACCAATTTCGGAACAGAAATTTCAAAAACGGTCTACAATTGACAGAGATATCAGTGAACATACACAAAAAAAAAACACAAACATAAAGTCGAACATAGAACCTGCTCCTTTTTGGAGAGTCGGTTAAAAAATGAGGCTGTTTGGTTACAAGATTTCAGGATAATCCTTTAAAGAAAAAGTTATTAAGTTGTTTTTATTCATGGGTACGTTCATCTCATGAACCATTACCAAAGAATTAAAAAGTCACTCTGTATAAGGTATATAAGCCTAGATAATCTTCGTGTCGTAACTGACGCAGGTTTACAGTTAGTAACTATGTACTGTTACTGGTTCACTTAAATTAATTAAAGTGGGTGAACGAGGTAACTACTTAAAGTGAAGGGTGTTGGAGAATGTTACTAGGTACCTACTACTATATCTAGCTAGATGTGGTGGTTTACGCTGGCTCAGCTTAGAGAGAGTTATCTTAAAACTGATTGGTCGTTATATTACAGAACGTTAGAGGTTTTGTTTGAAAACTTTAATGTTATTGAATGTTTCAGTAGGCATATTCGCACTTGCCAGCGGCTTGACTCGTGTAAGTTGAAAACTATCGCAAGAAAACCTACTGACTTTCTTGTCTTATGGTTCCTGGATGGGGAAGAGTGTATCTACATTAGTCTTCCATCGCGATCAACACTTCTTGAGCTTCATGCTCCACGTCATACCGATGCTCGTCGCTTCTGCCAACACGGTGCGATGCCAGGCTTTCTTTTACCTTGGAGATTCCAATCCAGCGCTTGCTTGTGCATTTCTCTAACAGCTGTACGTTGCTGATGGTCTCGGGCCAGAAGATTCCAAGTATGCAACGAAGACAACGGCTGACTACGACTTGGATCTAGCGTCAGATGTCTTTTGTGACCTTCCACGTTTCAAACTCGTAATCCCGTGACCTGAAGATTTTGAGTTTAATCCTTAGGTTTAGTTGCCGCGATTGCCAAACAGGTCTCAGCTGCGCGAAGGTAGCTCATGCTTCGGCGATCCGTGAAGCGATGTCCTCTTCACTACCTCCAGTTTCTGACACGCCGCTCTCGAGATAAGTAAACTTGTGGACGCGTTCCACTGCCTCTGTGCCAATCAGCAACAGTGAAGTATTCTACACACCAGATCATCATCTTTTGGAAACCTACTAATTGGTCTAAAAGTATCCTATCTCCTAATCCAGTTCTTGGTTTACACGCTTGCCACAGTTACTCCCAAAACTACTCAACCGTTGTTGCGTGATTGATTAAGAAAACTTTCAGATTTTTACTTGTATACTATTAGTAGAAAGTATAAAAATGTCTTCTTATGATATGCAACTGTTCGCGCCACTTGTAGGTGCGAATATTGTTTAGTTACCCACATTTCTCTTAATATTTTATCTACCCATTCTTGTCAATTTTCGCTGCATTAAACAGTCTACGTTCGGCCCTCGTCGAGGGTAGCCTCACCGCTCGTGATAGTCAACCGTCTGGCTAATCACCCTGATTCCTCACCCGCTGTGAGATCCTACCGCTTTATCACCGCTTTATAAAACCGCATCGTCTGCGATCGACTATCTGATCTGATCATCACCTTGAGCCAGCAACACGTGGCTCACCGTTCTACCGCACCGCATACAGTCCACTCTCGCGTCAGCAAATTGTGCCAGTACCCAGGGAACTTCAAATCAAGACGTCCAGTGGAACAGAGAAATCTATCACAGCACCCGCAAAGATAGGAGGCAGTGGGCTGATGGTATTGCTGATCGTGCTCATCAAGCTGCAAACACCGGTAACCTGAAAGAATTGAATCAAGCTACCAAAACCTTGGCAGGTAACAGCAAGTATAAGAAGAAGCCGCTCAAGTCTAAAGACGGTCAGCTCATAGTGACGTCGGAAGGGCAGCTCTTACGCTGGCGTAATCACTTTGAGAAGGTCTTCCGTTTGCCAGCAACATCAACACCTGACGCGCTGAAAGTCATTTCTACACAATCCCGGAATCTCAACATCGACACGGAACCACCGTCAGCTTCGGAAGTTGCAAGAGCAGTCCTCTCATTGAAGACAGAAAAAGCACCAGGACTCGATCTGATAACTGCGGAAATGCTACAAGCTGACTTATCCTCCGCCGTCAATGTTCTGACGCCTCTCATTAAGAGGATATGGGCCACCGAAGAGCTTCCGGACGAATGGAACAAGGGTCTTTTGATAACTTTACCGAAGAAGGGAGATCTTAGTCAATGCGATAACTGGAGAGGTATTACGTTGCTCTCAATTCCCTCGAAATTTTTCTGCAAGATTATTCTGGATAGGTAATCGAAGGCCGTGGATCCTCTCCTACGCAAAGAGCAGGCTGGTTTCCGCGTCAACCGCTCGTGCACGGATCAGATCAACACTCTCTGTACCATTTTAGAACAGGCATCAGAATGGCAGAGGGAGATATATCTCACCTTTGTCGATTTGGAAAAGCCATTTGATACGCTGAAGTGGTCCAACATCTGGTCTCGCCTGACCAGACATCGTGGACATCGGAGTGCCACCAAAAATTGTCCGTCTGTTGGAGAGTATATACAAGAATTATTCCTGTAAAGTAACTCACGATGGCCTCATCTCGGATGATATAGCAGTACACGCAGGCGTCCGTCAAGGCTGTCTCCTTTCACCGCTCCTCTTTATACACGCTCTTGACGGGATCTTGCTTCGCATTTTTAGCAACAAGTGCCGCAGGATAGAGTGGGGATTATCCAACGTCTTAGAGGACTTGGATTACGTCGATGACTTATGCCTACTGAGCCATACCCACGCTGACATGCAAGCTAAATTGAAAGATTTAAGTCAGGAAGCGGCAGAAACGGGACTAAAAATAAACACCCGGAAGACCCAAGAGATGAGATATGGTGTGAAGAACACTTCACCGTTGCTGATTGGCACAGAGGCAGTGGAACGCGTCCACAAGTTTACTTACCTCGGGTGCATCGTGTCGGCAAATTGAGGTAGTTTACTACTACATTTACTGGCCCGAGACCACCACCAACGCGTGGAGCTATTGGAGCAATGCCACGAGAACCCGATCGCCCGCCAGATCACGCGTCGCAAATGGAGTTGGATTGGCCACACACTGCGAAGGGATTCTCATCATATACCGAAGCAAGCGCTGGATTGGAATCCGTAAGGCAAAAGAAAGCATGGCCGTCCTCGTCAAACCTGGCGTCGCACCGTCTTGGCGGAAACGACGAGCATCGGTATGACGTGGAGCGAGGTGAAGCGTGAAGCTCAAGATCGATCGCGATGGAGTACTACTGTGGACGCCATTTGCCCCATCCAGGGGACGTAGGACATTCAGTCAAGTAGGTAAGTATTATAGTTGTAATACTTACTTGGTAATACTGAAATTAAAAGGGAAATTATTAATCGGGCGAAAAATATACTGAATGGGCGACTATTATACTAAGTAAGTAACTATTTATCCACACATCATCACATCACATCATCAGCTTATTAATGTTCCCACTGCTGGAACACAGACCTCTTCTTTGTGAGAGGACTATTTATCCGGTTTGAGTAATACCATTTAGGAGGTTTTTGTGAGCTGCGGTAATAATATTGTTACATACTTTAATTGTGTTTGGGGTTCTATTTTAGGATGAAGGATAGGTTAGGTTCGAAGGGGATGACGTCATCTCCTTCATATTAGGTT
Source organism: Orthosia gothica (assembly GCA_949775005.1). Lineage (NCBI taxonomy): Eukaryota > Metazoa > Arthropoda > Insecta > Lepidoptera > Noctuidae > Orthosia > Orthosia gothica. Next base: position 23,140,994 of record OX459044.1, on the reverse strand, counting down.
ACTTTAGGCCCTGCAGACAGAAAAAGGAACCCCACAGCGGGGCCCTGTCGACAAACTTTTATTTTCAAGTCGCTGTATTAAACATTTGTATTCGCCTACTGTTTGTCGCTCACTTAGTATTTCAGTAAGCCATGCTCAGTTTTTTAAACACCTTTAATTTGTATTTAGTTTCGCTAGTTTTAAAAGTTACTATCCAAATGAAAAACCAGATCTGTGTTCGTCTATATCCTATTCACATCTGTATTTCACGAACGACTAGGGAAAGCTGTACTTACCTATAGAGCACCAGTTATATGTTTATCCCTTGAGTGCCTAAAACGTGGCTTCACGCGAGACGCAATGGTTTTTAATGGTTTCGGTAATTACGGCAAACAAACGGTTAAGTCCCATGTAATAAAGGATGAGATACTGCCATCAAACAAATCCAGCTTCAGAACTGCTACTAAGCAATGCCAGATGGAAAACCAAATTAGTATCACTTTACCTGCGCTGGGAATCTGAATCAAGGAGGTCATTTTTCATGTGGAAAATACATTGGTTGCGCTAGTTAGAACGCAACGCAGATATGCGATCGGCTTGTTTAGAAGAAAGAAAGAAAGAAAAACTATTTATTCGTGACCCGCACAGGAGACACGAGATAAGCAAAACACAAACAGTAATAAAAAATAAAAATAACTAACCCCGTGCGAGCAACGTAAAAAGAAAATAACGCTGCGCTGATATTCTGATAGGGCCCACTGTTGATGCCACGGACACATTCACGGCAACGGAACAAACAATATTTAAGGAATAAAATTGAATAAAATAAATGAATAGACCGATATATAGCTGCTGGTTTGACGTTTCTGACGTATTCAGATGTAGTGAGGCTGTAGCGCATACTTGTAATGGTTGGTTGGGAAAGACGGTAGGAATCGAATCTAGCTCAGCTCCTCGTGTTTATCGACGTTAAGCGCAAACATACATCGTTGTCAAGTATCATACTCTTTCCTTAAAATAAATCGATACAAAAAATAGTTACGCATTTCTTTATCCTTTATTTAGTAATCCCGAAGAGAGCGTGATATCAAGGTAAAAATAACGCCTGAAAGTGGCACTCGACCCAAAAGGAAAAGGAATGCACTTATGATGAGCTCGGGTTTCGGGACAACAGAAAACATGTAAATTACCAAAAATCGTGACAACTTTTCATTCTGACGAGTCCTTTTGAATTTTCGGGTCGATGGCCTGAAATTCGAGTGTGCATAAAAAATGATCCATTATAGCTTCGCTTTGGGTTGGCACTTTCCCGGAATGTGACCTTCATTTGTGCCGGAGATTTGTTGAAGGTTATGACGAAGGGTCTCCAGAGGGAGGCAACTCTAAATATATCAATTGTGAACTGTTAATTTTTTCGCCAGTGGTGTTTTATTTTTTGCAGATTTTGGGTGTATATTTTTTGTGTTTTAACAGAAAGCTTATCTTTATTATTTAGGGATTTTTATAGTTACTGGGATCGTCTATTAAGGTATGGTTGTATGGGTTGGATTTGATAAGAAAATATCAGTATATCATCCATTTTTTGGGCTAATTGCCGATTTTATCTAGTAAAACATACAAGCTTCATCCTGAGACATGCACGGTTATGTTATTATATATAGCATTTACTAGTTTTGTTTTCAAATTCGAATTTAATTTTCTTTATTTCGTGTAAGTTATTGATTCCCCAAGACCCGATCGCTCAACATCTCCTACGCTTAATATCCAATAAGCTTTGAAATAAACTTGAACCGCAAATTCGTAAGCAAATGTATCATAATCCAAGCAAACCGCACCACCATACATCGATTCAGACGTAGACTGCGGTCAGACGCAAACGTATCTAATTCAATGAAAGATAAGTATGAAAGACCAAGTTTGCTTGCGTTTCTTTAGGTTTAGAAGAGTTTGCATTTCGAAAGTTGTTCTATTTAGACTACACACTTGTAAATTTAACCATTCTACTTTTAATCTAGTTGGATCGTCTGCTCCATAACCAAAATTATTTGTAATGGAGTCTACATTATTGTTATCTTTTTACGTAAGCCTAGTGTACAATTTTATGCAATGGCCGGCATATAAAATTAAATTATAATTAAGACTAGCTTCCGCCCGCGGCTTCGCCCACGTAAAATGTTTTTTATCATCCCAAGGAAATACAGAAACTATCCTATGTCTTTTCCAGGATCTCAAACTATGTTCATGCCAAATTTCGTCTAAATAGGTTCAGTAGATCCACCTAAATATTCGTTTGGGGTAGTTTCAAAAAAAAAAAATGATAACATTAATTGTTGATCGAGGTTTGTATTTGTGTCAAGTTCCATATTTATTAACCCAAGTAATCAAAAACTTCAACACCCTCTATATCGTCTTTTGGGGGTCGTTTCAAAAAACTATTAATGACACCTTCATTGTTTATTAGGTTGGTATTTAAGTCAAATTTCAAATTTTGTTAACCTAAGAAATAGGATTCTTCAAAAACACCTTAACACACCCCAGATCAACTTTTGGGAGTTCTTTCAAAAGACTAATAATGATAAACTTTATTGTTTGTTTAGGTTGGTATTTAAGTCAAGTTTTAAGTTTATTAAGCCAAGAAATAGGTTTCTTCAAAAACGCTTTAACATCGCCTTAATCATCGTTTGGGGGTAGTTTAAAAAAATTATAATGATAACATTAATTGTTGATCGAGGTTTGTATTTGTGTCAAAATCCATATTTATTAACCCAAGTAATCAAAAACTTCAACACCCTCTATATCGTCTTTTGGGGGTCGTTTCAAAAAACTATTAATGACACCTTCATTGTTTATTAGTATTTAAGTCAAATTTCAAATTTTGTTAACCTTAGAAATACGATTCTTCAAAAACACCTTAACACACCCCAGATCAACTTTTGGGAGTTCTTTCAAAAGACTAATAATGATAAACTTTATTGTTTGTTTTGCTTGCGTTTCTTTAGGTTTAGAAGAGTTTGCATTTCGAAAGTTCTTCTATTTAGACTACACACTTGTAAATTTAACCATTCTACTTTTAATCTAGTTGATAGTGATAAACTTTATTGATAAAAAAGTTTCAAAAAAAAATAATGATAACATTAATTGTTGATCGAGGTTTATATTTGTGTCAAGTTCCATATTTATTAACCCAAGTAATCAAAAACTTCAACACCCTCTATATCGTCTTTTGGGGGTCGTTTCAAAAAACTATTAATGACACCTTCATTGTTTATTAGGTTGGTATTTAAGTCAAATTTCAAATTTTGTTAACCTAAGAAATAGGATTCTTCAAAAACACCTTAACACACCCCAGATCAACTTTTGGGAGTTCTTTCAAAAGACTAATAATGATAAACTTTATTGTTTGTTTAGGTTGGTATTTAAGTCAAGTTTTAAGTTTATTAAGCCAAGAAATAGGTTTCTTCAAAAACGCTTTAACATCGCCTTAATCATCGTTTGGGGGTAGTTTAAAAAAAAAATAATAGCAATATTCATTTAAGTTAGTATTTGTGCCAATTTTCAAGTTTACTGACCCAAGAAATCAGATTTTTCCATACATACTTCACACCGCCTAAATCATAATTTGGGGGTAGCTTCGAAAAACTAATAATAGCAAACTTTATCATTTATTTAGATTACTATTATTGCCAAGTTTCGAGAATTTTGGAATTTGACTTTTCATCCAATCTTTCAAACCCCTTTTTACCCCCTAAGGGGTATAATTTCCAAAAATCCTTTCTTAGTGCTCACTTACGTCATATGGGGAATTTTGTTGCTAAATTTCATGCTTCTAGGCTTAGTGGTTTCCCCCCCGGTGGGTTCCCGCTTTGTCGATGCGGGGGTCTCAGTAACCGTGGCTTGGTCACCCACGGTGAAGCGAAGAGGAACCCGAAGAGGGGCCACTCGTCAGGGCTTTTGCCGTTAAACCGACGACGTAGCGGCCAACATGTAGGTTGCGGTGTTGCCTAGGCGACATCGCAACTGAGGCGGGCCGCGATGTCGTATGGGGTCTCCCATACCCATACGATATCGCGGCTGAGGGTTGGAGGCCGCGGCAGGAGAGGAGTGCCGGTATTGCGGTGCGCCGCTCTCCCTACCTTCCGCGGCCTAGACGGGGTCGCCACCGTCTGATGGCGGACGCGGTGGGGCCGCAGGGGAAGAGGATTGCCGGTATAGCGTTGGCCGCTCTCCCTATCCCCTGCGGCCGAAAAATGGTAGGTGGCGGGGCCATTGACCCTGACCCGTCACAAGCGGACCAAGGGTGCCATACACGGGGTCGTCTGGCACCCACGTGCTAGTTTGGTCGATCAGTCAATAAGTCAGCTATTTTCGTCTTTTATATATTATAGCTGACCCCCGCGGCTTCGCTCCCATCAACTGGCTATCTACCTACATAGCACCTACCTATCTGCCCTACCTACCTACCTACCCATCCACCTACCTTGCCTACCTACCAACATACTCACCTGCCCTACAGATCAACCTGCCTACCCTATCCTATCCTACATACCCTATTTACCCTACCCTACATACATACCCACATACCCCACCTACCTACCTACCAATTTGTTAAACTATTTATTTGGATAAGAATTAATACGAACAACAATACGAATGTAACCAACTGTTGTTTCTACCGGTGCGGTGGCAATCTAATTAAATTTTAGAACACAAAAGCTGCTATTGTGACTTAACTATGATAGTGAGATATATTCTCTCATAGTCTTTTTTGTAGTAAATAATGAGTTCTTTAATCATGTTATACATCTTTTTTATGTATCATCAATAGTTTTTCAGCGCACGCCAAATAAAGAATTTTATAGGCAAAATATTGCTACTTACATTACATTATTGCAATTTTCATAAGGATTTCAATTTTTTTTGGAAATGAATTATAGCCTATGTTACTCGGGATTAATGTAGCTTTCCATAGGTGAAATATTTTTTTAAATCGGTCCAGTAGTTTCGGAGCCTATTCGCTACAAACAAACAAACATACAAAAAAATCTTTCCTCTTTATAATATTGGAAGATAGATTATCACTAAAATATTTTTTGTAACCTGCGGGCAAGAGTCAGCACTTCTTCTCTGAATAAAGAGGTGCTTAAGAACTACCTGTAGTGCTACGGTTCCGGGATTCAAAATAGAACCATGTAAAAGAGTTCAAAGATTACCACTTACCTGAAAAATATAACGACACTAATTTCGTACCAAAAGTAAAGCACTTTAATAACGCTACGTCGTACTTACATACACTCAACACATTAATTGTAACGACCCATAAACTAAAAGCAGCTATCAGATGACCCACACTAAAAGTCCGTGTCACCTCTAACAACCGGTAAATTGGATCTATGACCCAACATTTTTCATTTTCGCAACTCATTTCCATCTGATTTAATAACTTGGCCCGACAGAAAGCTTTGTGGTGGCACCCCTATTTTCTTGCAAATCCCAGTAGTTTGGGAATTTGCGTATAACTAAATAAGAAGTTTGCGCGTCAACAATTTTCTCTCCCGATAATATTTCTCGGGATTTTGTCGTGTCGGGACGTTGAATGCTGAGGGATTTTCGACGTGCGAGTATGTTTTAATATAATGTAGACGATATGCGGTTTGAATTAATCTGCCTCGTTTATTTGACAACTTCATGCTGCTATTTTGTTTTGGCGTCTTGTTTGTTAAAGGTGAATTTTGTGCGTACGTTAAAGTGTTATTGTTTGATTTTCTATGATTTTTTGGTGTTCAGTTAGGTTGGTACGGTACACATGATTGAGAAAAATGTGGTTGTGAATTTACTATGTCAGTTGACTACTATTTTAAGAATCGATATTATATTACCGTTGATGTCTTGTCGAGGTGCAAAAATAATGGAGTTAAAAAGTTTTTCTAAATACAAAGCGTCGCAAGAGTAGGCCCTGACCATTGCAAGGCACTCCAAGGATTTCTGGAACCTAGCGCAGTAACGTAAGCGGTACGCGTGCATATGGAAGGAATGTATTGGCTCATAGTACGGTTCGCACGAAATTCACCCATCTGGACAAGACCAAAGGTAGTTACGAGAATTCGAATTAGAATGTCTAGACATCTGAAATCATGGTAAGTTTAAAGAGTCCGGCAATCCTTCCAACTGAATTTAGAAATTAATACGCTCATATAAAACGAAGGTTTATGCAATAGAATAAGTCAGTATTTGGCTATTGCCCCAGATTTACTTTACTACTATATTGGATTTATTTCTCGAAATTCTATTCGGTACTGTTAAACCATTAGCAATATTTATGAGCTCCAAACCCAATGTATTTTCTACTTTACATTTGGCGAATTTTCAAGAAATTTTGTCTTTGATAGAGTATTGCAAATAGTGTGAATTTATTGGAAGCATGAGTAATTTCTCCGATGTTAGATATTTAAAACAGAATATAAACATTGAAGTGACTTTCCTGTGCAAGTCTTGCGGTCGGATCTGTGTTAACGGTCAATAGTCGCTCATTAACATTGTTTTTTGTTAAGTTGTACAAAGATGCAACTAGATGGCGCTGGTGTCGAATTGGTAGTCGCAAGCAAGATTTTTTCCCGATTTGGTATAGGGTCTTTTGAGATTTAGCAAATATACTTACTTATTTTACTTAGATCAGTATTTAGTTTGGTTATTTTTTTTTTGTTTTTCTGTAAGGTTCTAACAGTGAGACAATTATACCTACTGAATCTGCGAACGTACGATTCGCGATGTATGTCAATCTACCAAATGCAACACTGCATCAGCAAGCAGCGCAGCACATGTTTTTGAGCAGAAAATCTACAATAAAGTAAACACGTTTTTAAACATTAACCCCATACCAAATAACAAAGTTAAACAGAAAATAAAATGTTGGCTTCAAATACTTGACTACGAGCGGACTGAAAAAGTCCTACATTACAACGATTTAGATTACTACCTACTTTCAACCTAACACACAAACACTGACACACATACACACACACACAAGCAAACTCACAGACCACATAAAGCCTTAAGGATTTTAAATAAAAAATTGGATTTTATTCTAATTTTACGTAATTTTGAATTAATTTATTTTTAATTTTGAGTGTATTATAATTTTATTTAACATTATTGTTTTTTTAGGGTTCCGTACCCAAAGGGTAAAAACGGGACCCTATTACTGAGACTCCGCGGTCCGTCTGTCTGTCCGTCTGTCTGTCTGTCTGTCTGTCACCAGGCTGTATCTAATGAACCGTAATAGCTAGACAGTTGAAATTTTCACAGATGATGTATTTCTGTTGCCGCTATAACAACAAATACTAAAAACAGAATAAAATAAATATTTAAGGGGGGCTCCCATACAACAAACATGATATTTTTGACGTTTTTTGCGATAATGGTACGGAACCCTTCGTGCGCGAGTCCGACTCGCACTTGGCCGGTTTTTTTTTTATTGTTCTTTGACTTTATTTTATTTTATTTATTTATTTATATACACTTTATTGTACACCATAATAAACAAGAAAAAGAAACTTAATACGAAAAAAATACAATGGGCGGCCTTAACGCATACCACGATCTCTTCTCTTCTTTTGTTTAATTTTATTTTATTTTATTGTTATTTTGAAAATGTTTTATAGTTAATTTTATTCTGATTTAATTTTAATTTTACCTTATTTAACTGTGATTTTGAATTAATTTTATTTTGATTTAATTGCAGTTTGGCATTTATTTTGACTTTATTTTACTCTGATTTTATTGTTATATTACTTTATTTATTTATTTTAATTTAGTTAATTTTCAAATTTCACCTAATTTTATACTGATTTAATTTTAAATGTATGCTATTGTAATCTTATTTAGAGCATGTTATAAATGTTTTTATTTGATTTTCATTTCTAATCTAAACAAGTGTCAACAAGGGGAGAAGACACTGACTTCTGTAACACAGGTTTTACCTAGCTCAGAAGTCAGGGTTTCAATTATATTGTTGTAAATACTTATTTGTCAACAAACAATTTGTTTTGATTTTATTTATACCTTCAACCCTGCTAGTATACACATTAGGAGTACCATTTGAGTGTTCGGTATTTAAAAATCGGTACTCATATTCATATCATACAAGATTTGAAGTTAGCTTTTTCTATAAGTCAAGAGTGAATAGGTTACTTCTAGGCAAGCGTGCTTCACCGTCGACCACATCATCACTTACCATCAGGTGAGATAGTGGTCAAACGCGAGCCAATAGATAAATAAAAACCGGCCAAGTGCGAGTCGGACTCGCGCACGAAGGGTTCCGTACTTGGTAAATTGCGGTTAACGATTTATGACGTATTAAAAAAAAAACTCTACTAACTAGATCTCGTTCAAACCAATTTTCGTTGGAAGTTTACATGGTAATGTATATAATATTTTTTTTTTAGTTTTATCATTCTCTTATTTTAGAAGTTACAGGGGGGGGGACACACATTTTACCACTTTGAAAGTGTCTCTCGCGCAAACTATTCAGTTTAGAAAAAAATGATATTAGAAACCTCAATATCATTTTTGAAGACCTATTCATAAATACCCCACACGCCCACACGTATGGGTTTGATGAAAAAAAAATTTTTTCGTTTCAGTTTCAAGTATGGGAACCCCCAAAATGTATTGTCTTTTTTCTATTTTTGTATGAAAATCTTAATGCGGTTCACAGAATACATCTTCTTACCAAGTTTCAACAGCATAGTTCTCATAGTTTCGGAAAAAGAGACTTTTTTTAGGGTTCCGTAGCCAAATGGCAAAAAACGAACCCTTATAGATTTGTACCAGCTAAACCTAGAAACATCGACTACACCACCGCACATGAAGCTTGCGCATCGCACACTGACTACAGTGAGCTTGCTCGTAATTGGTTGAACTATAATACCTCCAGTACCTACAGTGATACCCAAAATTTATATATAGGCTAAGACATTTTTGAATAAATCATTATGTGAAGAAATACTAACGCTATTTTATTTACCACTACCCTCGGTAAAGATTCGTCATGTCTGTCTGTCTGTCAGTCTGTCTGTCTGTTTGTCCGTCTGTCTTTCTGCCTGTCTGTCTGTCCGTCCGTCCGTATGTCACAGCCACTTTTTTCCGAAACTATAAGAACTATGCTATTGAAGTAGATGTATTCTGTGAACCGCATTAAGATTTTCATACAAAAATAGAAAAAAGACAATAAATTTTGGGGGTTCCCATACTTGAAACTGAAACTATTTTTCTTTTTCATCTAACCCATACGTGTGGGGTATCTATGGATAGGTCTTCAAAAATTATATTGAGGTTTCTAATATCATTTTTATATAAACTGAATAGTTTGCGCGAGAGACACTTCCAAAGTGGTAAAATGTGTTCCCCCCCTGTAACTTCTATAATAAGAGAATGATAAAACTAAAACAAAAATATGATGTACATTGCCATGTAAACTTCCACCGAAAATTGGTTTGAACGAGATGTAGTTAGTAGTTTTTTTTAATACGTCATAAATCGTAAATCGCAATTTTTGAGTTTATCCATTAATGATAAATGATAAATGATAAATGATTTTATTTCTGTAAGTTGGTTTGTACAAACACTTTTACATGTCGATCATATTTTTTAAAACTAGATGAGGTCGGCGTTTCCTATCTGACTACTCTGAGAAGAAAGGCCGAAACAAACTCAGAGGTCACAGTCTCTTTTGAAGTCTTGACAAAAACTTGGTTATATCATGTGAAGACCATGTAGACATATGTCTGAAATGGTCTTTTGAGGAAAGAACCAGCCAGATTGAGTGGACCTGTCCAGTCAGTGCACGCATTTGTCAATAACCGAGCAGCTCAACTCAGAATTTACGGAGCTCAACGATTCGACGAACAATACCAAAGAAAGGACATTCGGGTAGGCCGCATAAACTACTCAAACTGCTAGACCATGAGTAAAAACTAACTAAGTTATAATAAAAAACAAAAATCCACATAGTCTTCACATTCACAATAATAAAATAATATAATACTTTAAAAAGTAAATATTCTTGTCATTGCAAGAAAACAAAAAAAATAAATATCAAAATTAAAAACAAAAACAAAATTCACGGTGCAAAATATAAAAAATCAAAATTAATTTTAATCAAAATTAATTGGAGCAGCTCAATCCCAAGCCTTTTTGTCCTCAACGTAATCTTTAATAGTATAAAACGCTTTCTGACACAACTTACGTTTAATGAATGATTTGAATTTATTAAGACTTAGATCTTGTACGTGGCTTGGAAGCTTATTATAAAAGCGTACACATTGACATCTAAACGAGCCACCTATTTTCTTGAGCCTTGTTGTAGGTACTACAAATTTGTGTTTGTTCCTAGTATTTATGTTATGGATATCACTGTATTTTTTAAACAATTTGATATTTTTATGAGCATATAAAAGATTTTCATAAATATACTGAGAGGGCACAGTCATTACATTAATCTCCTTAAATTTCTCTCTGAGTGAGTGCCTCGGGCTTAATTTATATATTGATCGAACAGCTCTTTTCTGCAAAACAAAGATATTCTGGATGTCGGCGGCATTTCCCCACAACAGAATACCGTACGACATTACACTATGAAAATAGCTAAAGTATACTAAACGGGCTGTCTCTATGTCAGTTAAATTACGAATTTTTCTAACAGCATATGCTGCGGAGCTTAGCTTCTTTGACAATTTATCTATATGTGGGCCCCACTGAAGCTTAGCATCCAAAGTTAAGCCTAAAAATACTGTGCTATTCACAGGATTCAATTCTTCATTACAATCAAACTTACAAACAAAAAACATACAAACAAAAACAATCAAATGTTGCCTCTTTATAATATTAGTGTAGAAGTTTAGATCAAAGAAAACATGTCATTTTACAAATCCGTGTAAACTATCTCAGTTTTGATGTCAGGACGGGAAAAGCGAAAGAAAATACGGCAGAGTTTCGACTATTTATCTACTTATGCAAATGGAGAGAACTCGACACAGACTGCTTTCAATGGCTCGTCGTGATGTTTGTGCTACTGCAATGTTTTAACTAGCTACGTGTGTACATTCATAATTGTTCTTTTTATTGTGGATCAGTGCAATAAGGATTATGCAGTGTTTTCAGGGTTCCGTACCACAAATGAAAAAAAACGTTACCCTTATAGGATCACTTTGCTGTCATCTGGTATCGAACACCCTTAAGAATAAGCCTCGAAACATATTTTTTTTTGAAAATAATTTTTTTTTTTGATTTTTTTTTTTGAATTGTTTTGTTTTTTTTTTTCTTTTAAAATAGATGTGTAACTTTTATGGTGTACAATAAAGTATATTCTATTCTATTCTATTCTATTCTATTCTATTCTATTCTATTCTATTCTATTCTATTCTATTCTATTCTATTCTATTCTATTCTATTCTATTCTATTCTACTAAAAACTTTCGGTGGTCATGAAATACCAGTTGATATCTGCAACAATCTGACATTAAGAAATTACAAAGAAATGCTGCCTTAAACGAAGTGAAACTTATCGAAGCTGTTGTATTTCTCTTCCGATGGATTATTTACCAATATGATTCCCGGTTCAGACATGTTTGTGAATTTTGAATAAAACATTTCTACTTGGAACACACACAGCAAGTGACATTAGTTAAAAAAAATGGCGGTGCTCGAGTTTATGTGTTGAGAAGTCGGAGGTCTAGTGATGGTTGGCTACGAAAATACGGCTTTAAAATGTCAAGATAATAATGCGCTTAACGTTTTAACAACAGTGAAACTTCACAAATCATGTACTAGAGTTCCCACAGGCTGGTACGATGACGTGAAAAAGGAGATTATTTTTAGTGTGGAAAAAATAATCTCCTTAGGACAATTTCTATAAAAAACGAGTCCCGTATCTTTATCGCATTGTCGTGTCGCGTCTGTCAGCGGGAGCAATAGTATAAGGTGCAACTGTGTTCCGTATCGGGTCTAAAGGCCCGCCTTTAGACAAGGTAGAGCCGCAAAGAAGGTAGATGAAAGCACTAATCCACCGTTTATAAAACTCAACGTTCTATTGAGGAAATTGAACACGTGTCGTTAGTTAGGAGATAAGACAGCCATGTTTCGCGTTGCTAAAACATTCCATAGTTCTATATTATAATGCCATGATTGCGTTACCTAATGGCAACGACTGACTTCAGTCGACCAGCTAGAAACAAAGAACGTATAACACTTTTAAGTTTTTTTTTTTGGATGCTCCAACGTCGGAACTGAGAACAGAAGCTTTAATATCAAAACTTCAACGTGCTCAAAAATGAAAATTTACGTTAAAAACCGGCCAAGTGCGAGTCGGACTCGCGCACGAAGGGTTCTGTACCATTATCGCAAAAATGGGCAAAAAAAACACGTTTGTTGTATGGGAGTCCCCCTTAAATATTAATTTCATTATGTTTTTAGTATTTGTTGTTATAGCGGCAACATAAATACATCATCTGTAAAACTTTCAACTGTCTAGCTATCACGGTTCATGAGATACAGCCTGGTGACAGACAGACAGACAGAAAGACGAAGACGCGCGGAGTCTTAGTAATAGGGTCCCGTTTTTACCCATTGGGTACGGAACCCTAAAAAAGTTAAAGATTTTCGCTGTTATGCAAAGCTGTTGTTTGTGAGTTAATAAGCCTTTGTTGTTGCTGGCTATAAGATTTCGTTTTATGATATTTTGCGAGCTTGTGTCGGAGTCGAGTTTGTTCTGTACTCTTGTAACATGTTGTGGAAAATTTACTTAAACTGAACTGTAACAATAATCAATTTATTTAATAACGATGTGCTTTAAAATTTTGTCCGACCAGTATGTAGCTACCTGGACAGCTCTATCAATCGCCACGTTCAAATCCCGAAAGGTACAGGTGGCTGCACGAAGAGCATATTCTGCGAAGAGGCCCCACACTGGCTTTGAGTTTGAAATGGGTCGGCCACTGCAGTTCGTGTTCAGGGGGCAGATACTCTGCCGGAGTCTTAAAGTTAAAGTGTAGAAGGGTGTTTGTTTTTGCATAGTTTACATCTCTCGTTAGTTGCGCTAGCTTCAGAGCAGGTCGTAGGTCTCAGAAAGCCCTTGCAGCTTTGGGTACTATCAGACAGAGTGTGGTTACGAGGCGTTCAAGAGGTCAGTTTTAAGTTCGAGCGTGCAGTTGCTCACGAACCTCGCTGTTGGACGGCTTACACGGTACCACTATTGTCACCATGTTTTTAGATTTTTTGACGATAGTTCTTCATCGGGAGACGAATTATTGATTTTGTGGTCATTATTCAGCATCAAGACGGATAAGGGTGTACTGGGTGCGCCTAGTAAATAAGAATAGCAAACAAGATGGAGAATTTCATGGACTTTTTTCAATATGGATACAGATGAGGAAATTCCAACAACAATTTCCAACCATACTTCTTCTACTTTGCCTCGGTTTTATTAATCGTTATCGTTCGCATCGCATAAAATACTCCTTTCACATACTAGCATAATTAGCACAGGCCGTGTGGATCGTGCGATCGATGGCCCTGTATGGGATCCCGATCGGAGCGGCTGACCTATCGGCCGGCAGCATCGCTGTTCAGCGAAAGCCGCAGAGACTGATGGCCATCAGAGTCATCAGAGGGTATCGCACGATCTCTTACGAGTCGGCTTGTGTACTGACCGCATCCTCGCCCTGTCTTGATGGTGGCATGGCGGAACAGGCTTCCGCGCCCTACCGCCTCGTCGCCTCGTCACCATCGAGGTGTTCCGGCCAGTGCTCGAGCGTTTCGGTGACGCAGGTGTTCTCGGAGCATGGAGATTTTATCCCCTTACCCGATCCGCAGCAGACGCACTGGGCGTCGGCGCAAGGCGGACAACGCCCTCTTCCAGCCCGCCTAAATGGGTCCAGGGGCGACGGACTCGGGGACGTCCGTTGTCCCTCAAACATCAGGACTCGAAGTGGTGGCGCGTAGTGTTCCACGCGCGCCCCTCTTAGTCGTCACGGTGGGCTCGTCAAACACCTCACTCTCCCCTCAGGATAGGATTGATGGACCCATTTTCCGCACTTAATGTCACATGTCTTCGAATTTATGGTCCTAAGACATGCCGGTTTCCTCACGATGTTTTCCTTTACCGTTTTTAGAGCAGTGCTGACGAAATAATTTACACAAAGTAAAGCGCCTGGGGTTGAACCCACGACCTACAACTTGAATGTCACGGCCGTTACTACTGGGCCACCACTGCTCTTCTCAGTCCCCCCAACCCGAGGTAGCCGGGGCACTAGCCGGGGGTAGTGGAAGTATTGTATGTTCTCGCGACCCCGGGCGTAGGTGTGAGATGGAACACCGCGGTTGTTTTTAGTCAGTAGGAGTCTGACAGACCCCTCAGGGCGGCGGACATCCAATGAGGATTTTATACCGAGGAACAAAAAAAAAGTGTGGCACAGGTGGGCTTAAATGTGCTTTCCACGGCATGGAGGGTTCTTGGTTATTTAGTGGATGGATACCCATCATGCACTTATCTTTGAAAATCAACCCGTGCGTCTGTTAGACCTTCAACTGTCCATTTCCAGACACAATAGAAATTACCATTGTTCTAATCCGATTCGGTCTGATGGACAGATGACCGTTATGTAGCTACGAAATATGAATCAAATAAAAATGCAAAAATGTGTATTATTTCCTCTGATGTGACGTTTCACAAATACACAACATGCGCGATTCATTTCTAAATACCAATTATTGTTTATTTATTTTGTGTGTAAAACATGGTAATGTTATCTTTTACAATCTATAGGGTTCCGTACTCATCAAAATTAACATAACGTTTTACGGGTTTTGTTTAAACTATTAAGAGACACCTAAATTACGACTAAAACCCCATTCAGTACTTTGACAGTTGTGTGGAAAATAATATTACCATTATGCTACCACTTATAGAGTTGGGCTAATGAGTGAATTTGCAAATAAACTTTATTTTTAATCAAAAGTGTGTTTCTTTTATTGAAAAATTGCAAATAATTATTTCTGCCATTCTTTTAATCTAATTAAAATTCTTAAGTCTAGGCATAAGCCTAGACTTAAGAATAATCACGTAATAATCACTTGGTCCATAACATATAAATGTTATGGACCAAGTGATTATTACGGCATTATTCATATTGCTCAGACCATTTTAATAATGCCTAACATGAGTAGGCAATATGCTAAAAACTATTGAAATAATTAAATTGACCGGGCTATCTGAATAATGGCCATCACTAACTGGGCCGGGTAATAAAGATATGTTTTTTTTTAAATTATTTATTTTGATTTTAATATAGAATAGGTAAGTTCGATTACTAATTCCTATTTCTGTCTGCAGGTTATAGAATATAATATAGAAGTTTAAATCAGTATGAATTACATTGCCCCATTTGACTTGACTTGATTCATAATGCCTTATACATATATTATTATTATACATATACAGGGAGACGTCATTTCTCTGAAACTGTCCACTGCTGCGCTGGAGGATGTCTTCAAGGTTCTGGACTAGAGGGGGCTTGGCATCAACATTAATGGCGAGTACATCACTCACCATCGGTTTGCCGACGACATAGTGGTCATGGCTGAGACCATGGAGAGCCTCAGTAAAATGCTCGATGACCTCAGTAGAGCTTCCGAAAGAGAAGGTCTTAAAATGAACATGGACAAAAACCAAGGTCATGGTGAAAGCCCATGTAACACCCACTCCTATCAAGATCGGAGACTCTACACTCTAAGTTGTTGACGATTATGTCTACCTGGGACAAGCGGTCCAGTTGGGTAGGTCCAACTTCGAGAACTTTCGAGTGGGCAGGGCACATTGCTCGCAGAACGGGTGGCCGATGGAGCTGAAAATTTCTGGAACCGCGAACCGGAAGACGATAAATTGGAAGGCCACCCACTATGTGGACCAATGACCTGGTTAAGGTTGCGGGAAGGCGCTGGATGCGAGACGCACGGGATCGGTCAATGTGGCGACGCCTGGGGAGGCCTTTGTCCAGCAGTGGACTTCTTTCGGCTGAAATGATGATGACATATGGTCAAGAGAAAAATATTTTTAGGCTCGCGCTTGACCACTATCTTTCCTGATGTTAAGCGATGATGTGGTCGACGGTGTAGCACGCTTGCTAGTGAATTGGTTACTTCTAGAAGTAACCTTGCATAGGTTACTCTTGACTTCAGAACCCAAGGTTTTAGCTATTCTTGTTTTCTCGGCTATAAACGTTTTGATTTGATATGATTGAATTTAATACTTAGGAAGCTACTAAATTATTACTATGAGACCTCTTAGAAAAACAAAACAGTGCAGAATACTAGTATTGTGCTAGTCCGACGCATTCTTGACTGTTTTCAGGGTTCCCGTACCCAAAGAGTAAAACCGGGACCCTATTACTAATACTTCGTGGTCCGTCTGTCTGTCTGTCCGTCTTACACTAGGCTGTATCTCATGAACCATAACAGCTAGGCAGTTGAAATTTTCACATATGATACATTTCTGTTGCCGCTATAACAACAAATACTAGAAACAGAATAAAATAAATATTTAAGGCTCCGATACAACAAACGTGATTTTTTGCCGTTTTTTGCGATAATGGTACGGAACCCCTCGCGCGCGAATACGACTCGCACTTGGCCGGTTTTATAATCAAAACAACAACCCGGCCAATACCATACCGGACAATACCTTAGGTATATATAGGTATGTACACTCGTGTAATTGTCATTGATACCTGCAAGTGGACGGTTGACAATATGTGAGTTTTATAGTTCTAAGCCTAACTGTATATTAAGTTTTTTTGAATTTCCTTAAATTATACTACTCCTGATATGTGTAACGTTCGTTAGTTGTTTTAAATAAAACTTATTATATTCTTTGCCATTTCAAAATTATATTTCCCATACAAATTTTTGTCAGCTGTCGACAACTTTATTTTTGGGAATTGTCTATGACATCGTTGGAGAAAGTTTTTCATATACATAAGTAGATGCAGTATTTAAAATATGACAGCGTTTTCCCGTTACATCGTAAATGTGTTAAACAACTTTGTTTTCAATTAAACCCGTTGGTTAGTGACTCTTATTACGCGGTCACATGTACAAAGCCTGCTAGTTACAAATGTTTCCGTGATGAACACGAATAGAATTTAACCATGCTACGGTATGTCCGAGTCGACACCGATCACAAACATGTTTAGATTAGAATACAAGGGAAACTTACACTTTTTTTAAACCCTAGACTCATTTTTATTTCATGCTTTTTAAACTACATAATTAATTTATCTAGTAGTAGACACGATTTGATCGAAAGTCTTTCGAACACGTTTTATGACACCTTATCTTGCAAAAATACCCCGATTCAAACAGTAAAACGCCAGTATCTAGCTAGTTCAGTTTTTCTTGAATTTCATCTTTTGTTGATGCGAAAATTATTAGGTCGTCAGCCAACCTCAAGTGAGTTAATTTCTCTCCGTTTATGTTGAGACCGAAGTTGTACATGCTGAGATGCCGGAAAATTTCTTCGAGAACGGCTTAAAGCGGGTCGCCCTGTTTTACCCCTCGTTTTATTGTGATTTCTTCACCCTGTTTTTCTAATTTGACCCTATTTGTGCTGTTTTTGTATATATTTCGGATTATACTTATGTATTTGCTGTCGACTCCCTAATTCTTAAGCGCGATCCATATTCGTTCATGTTCTAGTGAGTCAGAGGCCTTACTGTAGTCTACAAACCTGCAGTATAAGGGGATGTTATATTCTTTGCTTTTTTCAAAGATTTGTTTAACGATATATATGTGGTCTATAGTCGAAAAGTTGCTTCTAAGCCCCGCTTGCTCCTTTGGTTGATTGTCATGAAGTATTTTTGTTATGCGCTTAAGGATTACCTTCGCAAAGACTTTGTTGATGTTTGACATTAGGCTGATCGGTCTGTAGTTGTTTATCTCGTTTTTGTCTCATTTCTTGTGTACCAGCGTGATTGTCGAACAAGTCCATTGCTTGGGTATAATTTCCGTGATTAAAACTTCGTTGAATATGGCCGTGAGTATGGGTGCAACGTAAGTCTTCCCAGCTATAAGTAGTTCATTACTTATCCGATCTGGTCCTGGTGCTTTATCTCTTTTTTGAGTTTCGATAGCTGTTTCTATTTCATGGGTCATAAATTTATGTACTTATACTCAGCTAAATCAGTTTCTTCAGTAATGGTTTTCCTTGAATACAAGTCCCGGTAGAAATTTGTAGCTATGGATATTAAGTCCTCTCTTTTCGTTTTAGGTTTTCTTTTTTGTCTTTACAAAAAATCCAATCTTTTATATCTGTGAGCTACGATACAGCTTTTTTTATTCCTCCAGTCTTCGTTATCTGTTCTTCAAATGTTTAAAGCCGTAACTTCTGTTGATCTTTTCTCATACTAGTTTGAATTGGCTTGCTTATTTTTTTTATTTCTATCATTATATCTTTTGTTTTATTGTTGATTTTCATATATGAGCTCTCTTTCCTAAAGTTCTGTAGTTGTGTCCGTCACTGTCTCATTTTTTGTTTGGTTTTCTTTACTTCGAAAAGGTTTTTCTGGTTAAAATATCATGTAGCTTTTCTAATTTTTATTGTGTGTTCATATCTTTTGTCTCAGCTATAAAGTCTTTTAGTTTGACTTTTATTTGTACTGTTTGTGTTGTAGTTTCTGATGCTATTGGTTTTGCTTTAAAAGGTCTATTTTTCTTGGATGTTTCAAGTTTTAGTTTCGTTCTGACCATTCTATGGTTGCTGTTGAAGTTTATTTTGTTCAGCACGCTACAATCATTGAAGGTTTTGGTCTATTCGTGAGAATGAAGTAAACCTCGTTTTTATAACTGCCACCCGGGGATGTCCAAGTCTATTTCCGTTGTTTCCGTTCCTTATATTGACTATTCAATATTTACAGATTATTTTCATGAGCTTTTTTATTCTTTTTATATCCGTTTCGTATCCTTCTTCCTTCGCATTACGGGCCAAATATAATTTCTTCTCCGTGCCATCTTCCTCCTATCTGTGCATTGAAGTCACCCATAACTATGAGGTCATTATAAGTGTTATCTTGTATTGCGTTGATTAGCAAATTGTAGAATGATTTAATATCTGCTTTGCTTGTCTGTTCTGTCGCAAACTATATTTGTACTATTGACCATTTTTCCTTGTGAGGAGGGATACTTATGTTCAGTATGGCAATACGTTCTGATATACCTATTAATTCTTCTATTTGATGTTTGACAATTAAAACCTACTCCAATGTTGTGTTATTTCGATGATGAATCTTCTTATTTATGTTGTGATTTCCTGTTTTATTCTTCGTACAACGTAAAATGGGACGTGTTGAACCACTGTATAATATTATCCGTGAGAAACGATAATTACACGGTTTTCTGCACTGTTTTGGATTTTTGTTTGTAGGAGCAAAAGTAATGTTTACTGTTTGAAAACCGAACGACAAAAATGCTACTACTATGTGATACCTTACTTCAAATATTTATCGTGTGTGTAAGTGGCCAGACATTCTGTCATCAGGATGTCTGAACCACTTTTATTTCATAGTTCGAGACAACACAACACATTTATTTCTTTGTAAATATTTATAACCGAATGTTAACGCGGACTAAGCCGCTGACTAAAGTCTATTATTTCATACATTTTTGTTAAGTTATTAAAACTTTTGATGAGTCATTGTCAGTGAGTCAGTTAGTGATTAAAATAACGATTTTAGGATGTCATCGCGTCATTATCTCGTGAAGGGTAAGAGATTTAATTTTTATATTTCGGGTTTTATAATTGAAGGGGTCTTACTAGATATTTTAATGTCGCTATTTATGCTGAGAGCCTTTTTGGCACCGTACTGCCCCTTTTTTATTTTTTTGTTTCTTTTTAAAATACTGTCTTGTACAAATAAATATTTATTTACACTTCATGCACAAAAGGTACAAAGGCGGACTTAATGCCTTAGGCATTCTCTACCAGTCAACTAAGGGCGGTGAAGAGATAACATGGCAGGTGCATTGTTGTAACAATTTAAAAAAAAGTTGTTACCAACATATTTTTGGTTCTTTGGTGGTTGGCCGGTTTTTAGATTTTAAAACTTTTTTTTTTATATGATGTAACTAAAAATTTACGGTTTTCGCAATTTTTCTTTTGTCTGTGCTCGTTGCTTCGTACAAAATTTCAAGATTCCTGAGTTCACGGGAGTTGCTGTAGGTTTTGATTCCCTTGCGAGTGTCGAAAATTTGCGGCATAAAAGGCTGTATGTTTTGATTGCGTTGGCTTAGAAGTTTGATTTTTCACAGCTTTAAGGGACAGTAGACCTGAGTATTTGATATTAATTTCAGCTTGATACCTCCACGCATTCCTGAAAAAAGGGTCTTGACAGACAGACGGACAGACGACAAAGAGTGATCCTATAAGGGTTCGGTTTTTCCTTTGGAGGTACGGAACCTTAAAAATATAAAAAAAATAGGGGGTTGACGTGTTATATAGAAATATAATGTTTTCGTGACTAATGTCGCCCCAAACACAGTGTAAATAGTGTAGAGTAAATAATGTAAATAGTGCATATCGTGCAAATCGTGTATGTAATAAAATAGTGTTAATATATTACTAATTTCTACGCACTTTTATTCCCCAGTCTTCTTTGGGTACTTCGCCACCAAAGGATTGAGTTCCTCCAAGGAAGAAACTTTATGCCGCGCTCCGTCGGGCGATCTGACAATGATGATCCCGTCCTGAGTCCAGCATGCCTGCATCCCGAAGTGCGAACGCGCCGTACCATAAACAGCTTGTCTAGTCCGGTTAAGAATTCCTTTACTGTAACCATGGAGCCCTTCAAGGCAGACTTCACCCTCCAGACCGCAGACTTGTGGTCCACATTGGAGAAGCTCACAAAAACTGGCCTGCTGCGCGTGGGACCTTTGCTCGATGACCCCAGCCTGTGACATGTTTTGATGGAAGAGCCAGTAATATTTGGCAGACCCAGTTTACTGATCGTGTGTGTGCGTGTACTGTGTGTGTGTTTCCAGCACCAGAGCCTTGCAGTCCTCCTTGCCAGCCTCAGCAAATCCGGTGAATATCAGGGCTGTCCGAGGAGAGCGTGTCTCCAACCCGTCCACCACTCTGGAGCACTCCGTGATCTGCCTCCGTAAAAGTCTCAGCATTCCTAAAATAAGCTCTCTGAATGTCCGAAACTCCTCAGCGATCTTGGCGACGGTGTCCTTCGCGGGTCCAGCACACTGAATCTACGCCTCCACCTTATTCATCTTCTTGGCAAAACACTCTTCCAAGTTCTTCTGTGCAGATTGGATGTCGCCCAGCTGAGACATTGTGATGTGAGTAATATCTCGCTCCTCTTAGTAGTTCCTAGTGGTATCCTCTAAGCGTCTTTGAAAGCACTAGTGAACAGCTGGTTTAAGTTTTGATTTATTACATGAACTGAATTTCCAATATAAGGATGTGCTTATTAGTGGCTTATGCAACCAATATTAGTGTACAAATTGTGGACCAATACTTAATTATAATTTAAATCAAAATTGTGCAACAAAAATGCGTTATACATACCGCCAAATCGAAATATTTAATCTTTCTTTCTTCACATGCTAAATTACATGTGTGTAGGTCTAAAAGATTTGAAGTTATGGGGGTGTTGAACTGGGCCGAAATAGTTCATGTAATAATAATTATATAAATAAAGTTATCTGCATATTTTTTATCATATAAAATGATATACTGACTAACTCGGTGATATATTACTGTAAAAACCGCGAAGGGTAGCAATGTGCGCCTTGTTGTACGTTAGTGTCTGTTTCCGAATAAATTAAGCCTTGTTTGATATTTGTTTAACTAAAAAAAGTACTGTAGGTAACTTAGAATATTATGCAACTCACAACATACATTAATTTTAATATTTTTAACCGCATCTTAGTTTGTATTACTGTATGGGTTTACCTTAAAAGGCTAAATTGTAATAATTTAACTCATTGACAAACGCTTTAATATTAATTAATTCTTTTCTTTTCTTTTCTTAAGAAAAACGTTGCCCCACACTAGGAATTTCTTCCTGTATCGTGGGTGCGTTTACAAACATATAAACTCACATACACAACACCCAGAGCCGGAACAACTATCTGTAGGTCATACAAATATTTGTTCCGTGCGGGAATCGAACCCGCGACACGCAGCGCAGCAGTCAATCACTCAACCACTGCGCCAACCGTGCGCCCAATTATATTCACAAATAAAGTAACGGCCTCTTAAATACACGCAATTATTATGCGCTGGCTGGATTTTCTTAGATAAACTACCTTTAAGCATTTTAGTATAGCCAGCACAAAATAGTAATCGACTATTTGTGCTGGCAATGAATATTGAATACAAAATAAGTGAATAAAAAATATAACGTATAACGATCTGATTACTTATTATAACTTAGTAAGGCTAACAGACGGCCATTCTACAATATGATTTTCCCCATTTCTAAATTGGACTCGCCCATTCTTAAGTGTAGGCTATGGCCTCACACCAAAGCAAAAAAACACATCCAGTAAATATTAAATAATATTAAATCTTCATGATTAAATAATAAGTCTGATATCTATTTAGATTTTCTAAAATAATTACGTATTCATTTCGCTAACAATTTAACATAAAACAGTAATGAACTAATTTCTACTCAACTCATTCAAAATACGAATATTTAACATGAATCCATTAACCAACTCATCTTAAAACTGGTTATTTTTTTAATTGGTTAAAAGCAAACTCGTATATATCAATAAAATTGTTTCATTTTTATGATGACATCGACGCGCAGAGAATAAATGAAAATGACACATTTGAGTAAGCGTTTAGTAACTGCATATCGTCGTTGGTGGGTAAACCAAAAATACTCATTCATCGCGAATTGATTATCTATCAGTTTCGGGTTGTTCATTGTTTATCAGTTCGTTGTTTAACTCAATACACAAATTTAACTTAAAACTAGGTTATCATTTTAAATGTACCTTACCCTTATTTATATAAATATAATTAATATTTTAATGAAATCACTACCTAGTTCGGGGGCCACCGTCCATACCAACTATTTGTTTAAATAGTAACAGACAAGATAATGAAGTTATAGCTCTAAGACTCATTTTGTAACAATGAAAAAATAAACTTTATACTATTCTATCTCTACGTATTGTATTACACTAAGTCTTATAACTCCCTAGTCTCAAACAAGCAATCACTTTGTTGTTTATGGGTATTTCTATATTTTTGAATTATCCTTCAGCAAACACTCTTTGTATAATAAATACTTTTGGAGGCACTGAGTATCTATAT
Source organism: Orthosia gothica (assembly GCA_949775005.1). Taxonomy (NCBI): domain Eukaryota; kingdom Metazoa; phylum Arthropoda; class Insecta; order Lepidoptera; family Noctuidae; genus Orthosia; species Orthosia gothica. Next base: position 23,117,635 of record OX459044.1, on the reverse strand, counting down.
TAAACTTATCTCTACATTTATCTAGATCCTTCATACATGTATTTAATCTACTTGACAGAAACACGGTCCCTTCAGACGAAACATTCAATCTAAAGAAATTTTGTTTCTTCTTATTGCTCTCCGGGACCGTTAAATAACTTATCAATTCTTAATTACTCTGGGAAATAATTGGGCATCACAAAAATCCTGTTCAAATTCTGCAAAACGATCTAAATTCAGTTTAAATTATAAGCTCACTACTTTCTTGATTCGTTGACACCCGCCGAAGCTGATGGTGCTGGCTTGGCTCAGACCATAGGCTGAGTGTGCAGCTCAGCGTGCCCGTTTTTCAGGGAGGTGTTCTTATGATTAACACTCTCGTACTCCACCACAAAGGCAGAACCATCTTGATGTTTAGGTAACTGGAACTCGGTGACCGGCCGTCCTGACATCTGAATGAACGGTCATCCTTAAAATGTATTTCTTCTTCTAGATTATGATGGAAGCTTTTTTTGAGAATAGGAAGCAAATAGAATAAATTCAACGTTAAGCTCACTATTCTTGCATCGTGCGAATGTCGCGTTCATTGTACGACAAAATCGAACATTTCGTCAACGCACCTATCCTATAGAAGGCGCCTTCCAGTTTTGCGACCATTAATGAACATGTGTATTCATATGATGATTGCTTTCTATTAAGACGACTGCTTAGCCATATTGGTGACGAGCTCGGTTTGGCGTGCCCAACGCAAATTAGTCGAAACGTTTGCTGTCACAAAGCCAACCTACTCGGTTGACCGTTGCAAGCGTCATTAGCTCGATGGTGAGCTAAGTCTTCCAACGACTTCGGGTACCTATACTGACCAAATAGTATAAGTTCGCCATTTATTTTATTTATTCGGTTGTGAACGACGTAAAATAGCAGACATTAAAATTATATAATCGTGCGAAAAGTGACCTTACTAAAAAGACTGAGCGCCCAAACCGACGCGTTAGGCGCATCTAGTGATTTAAATGTTCGATGACAGTTAATGGCGGCCATTTATTTACCTGTAGCTTTGCATAGACATTATTTCGATTTAAAAAAACAACACAAATGTCGTGGAAATGTGACTGATCTGTATCTGTTTCACTTTTTTTTTGCATTGTAACGTTTATTAAACAGGGCCCAGGTGATAGGTGAGACGGTGACAATGGTGACAATCTATATCCGAGTTATCGACATTAATAAGTGTGCGACATCATTAACTTTTCAATGATTGCACTGATTTATGTTATTTTAACAAATCTTATCATTATTCTAGTTTATCATTTAGTATATTGATGTTATGGATAGTATTCAACAGAAGCCAAATAACCGAATGAATTGCGTCAATAAAAAATTACATGTATGTATAATCATTTCAGATTCAGATCACTAATAAAATAAAACAAAATAAATTTATTTTGTATTTTAAAATTAGAATTTTGTGTGATATAACTTATTTTATTACAGGTGGACCACTGGCCGCTAGTTTCTGATGTTCATTATACTGTCCACTCTTTCAAGTTCTGGTCAGGCGTTTACAGAATGGCAAGATATGAATTGGACAAAAAACCCCGCAGAGGGGTAGCAATTTACAGACCATCACTTCGAATTAAAGATTGTAATACTTCTCCTAAATATAAACAACTATTTAGGAAACGGGCAAGAATATACATTTATTGCTTCAGGGGTTATATTAGACAATAGTCGTATTTTAACATCGTATAATCCCTTTGAGCAATTGATACACGATTCCAACATTACCGAACATCATATTTTGGCGTTGTTACCTACAGGATGTCGTGATAGGATGCCGGTACTGAAAATAGCAAAAATAGTGTGTGGTCGTGAAATAGCATATGTGCCAGATCTGCCAGATGTATATGATATTTGGCGTGATAAAGAGCATGCTCCATTTCACGATCTGATGATATTAGGACTTAAAGAAGAAGTTGGAATCGCCGATGCTTCGTTTAGACTACCGCTGATAAGCCCAACTCATCATAATAGTGGTAACTTTTATTTTGATGGTGAACTAAAAGGATTTTGTTAGCTGTGCGATATCTTTCCCCGCAGGTTTTCGGCACCGGGTACTCGGGTCGGGGATACCCGGGTCGGGGATACCCGGGTCGGGGATACCCGGGTCGTGGATACCGGGGTACTTAAGCAGATAACTCAAAACTAGTGTCAAATTTTGCTAAGGCAATTCGTGCAGCCGAAGTAAAATATTTGGTTTGAGAAGTATTTTCGAATCCTAATAAGTTCATTTTTAGGGTTCCGTACCCAAGGGGTAAAAACGGGACCCTATTACTAAGACTCCACGGTCCGTCTGTCCGTCTGTCTGTCTGTCTGTCTGTCACCAGGCTGTATCTCATGAACCGTGATAACTAGACAGTTGAAATTTCCACAGGTGATGTAATTCCTGTTGCCGCTATAACAACAAAAAGTAAAACCAGAATAAAATTAATATTTAGGGTACAACTCCCATACAACAAACGTGAATTTATTTTTCCGAAAATGGTACGGAACCCTTCGTGCACGAGTCCGACTCGCACTTGCCCGGTTTTTTATAAACAATATTGACATCGAATGCATATATGCGACGTTAATTCGTTCTAGTACCCAATCTTTAGAGGCCTATAACTACTTTTTAGTAACTACACTGCTACAATTTGAACGAAGAAATTTCATAACTTAAACTTATGAATAGTTATACATTTAAAGTAATTGTGTCCATCGATCGGCTGAGAGTAATTAGCACTACACATTTGAAGGTTGATATTATTACGGTTTTTAAGTTGCATTGTAGATAAAACAATACATACAGTTGAGCATAGAACCTCCTCCTTTTTGTAAAGTCGGTTAATAATGTAACATTTCACATGAATGTGATATATTAGTAGAGATATTTTTGTTTTGTTTTCCAATAGTTGAACTATTTACATAAACTTAATCAACTTACTTTTACTAACTGACTTTCCAGTGTGGAATGAAATGTTTAAATAATAAGAAAGAAAAACCTTTTACTTTTGTTAGAAAGATAAGACGGTTAACAGATGTAAACCGATCGTTTCTTTATCTATTTTAGTTACTTTCACAGCATTATGCCATTTCGTATTTTGCTGTGGGATCTGGCTTGACATTGAATCCATATTTATATTGCAAAAAAGAGGCAAATATAAGCTAACGACCGGTGGTAATCGAGTGCCGAGGAACCGGCAATTAATCGTCAATTACGTTAACAGCCCGATTGATGTTAAAATAATCGGCGAATAATCGCCGGTTAATTCTACTTTCAGTTTCTTGAAACCAAGTGTGACAAGCGGTTGACAATTTGTCACATTTGAGAAAAATCTCGAACTAACCACATAGTCAAAGCATTTTTCGATTTCTAGAAAGCTTTTTCATTGTCAATCTACAATCATCGAGCCTAATTTATAATTGTAGGATATTGGTCGATTATTCGCAGATCAAAATGAATATTATGATTTTAAAGGCTTATATTACGATAACAAGATAATATGGATCGGCGAAAACTATGGAATGGGTTCAGTTATAAAAATAATATTATGTTAATTAGATCAATTATAGTTAATAATCGAGATTTAAATCAATCAATCATTTATTTATTTGTTAACATAGGTAAATAAATACAGATCTTAAGTTTGAACAGAGCGCTATGTTATGCCAGGAGGCGTACAAATATGGTGTACAAATCTAGCTGAGGATTACAAATTAAAATTTCCTTTAAAATAATTGAAAATCATGCATAATTTTGGTATTGCATTAGAAAATAAATTGAACAATTCAATACTCCAAATATGTCAGACCTAAATGAGGAATTATTAAAATGTCAAAATAATTAAAATGTCAAAATAATTAAAAATGTCAAAATAACTAAAAATGTCAAAATAATTCAAAATGTCAAAATAACGAAAAACTACAAAATCATTAAAAATGACAAAATAATTAACAATTTCAAAATAATTAAAATGTCAAAATAATTTAATGCCTATATTTTATACAATAATTGTAATTCTAAATTAATTCGTCATCTAAGTATTCGTCAATATTATAATAACATTTATTAATTAAGAATAATTTCATTTTTTTCTTAAATTGAGTGAGATTTAAAAAAAATAAAAATAATTACAATCAGTTCGTTAAGGTCAGTTTTTGGATGGGTGTCACGTTTTCATATATCACAAGGTATTTCTTTGTGATATATGAAAACTAAATCAATGAAAATTTCTAACTTTTGTTAAAAGGACACTTTGTATATTGTTTGGGTTGTATCTTTCTTTCCTCAAATGCAAAATTACATGTGTGTAGGTCTAAAAAGAGTGAAGTTATTGGGATGTTGAAGGGGGCCAAAATGGTTCGTGTAATAATAATTATATTAATAAAGTTATCTGCATATTTTGTATCATATAAAATGATAAACTGACTAACTGGGTGATATATTACCGTTAAAACCGCGAAGGGTAGCTATGTGCGCCCTGTTGTATGTTTTTGTCTGTTGCCGACTCAATTAAGCCTGGTTTGGTGGTTAGTTAGTGCAATGCAAGATAATTGTTTTACTAAAAAAAAACAACCTGTAGATATGTAACTTAGAATATTATGCAACTCACACCTTATATCAATTTTAATATTTTCTATCCGCTTCTTAGTTTGTATTACTGTATGGGTTTACCTTATAAAGCTTATAATTTAAGTCATTGACAAACGCTTTAATATTAATTTATTATATTCACAAATAAAGTAACGGCGAATAGCATACTGGTCATCTTGAATTTCCTCGGAGGCTTTCCTCAGTCATCACTTCTCCACAGGAACTGTTGCGCTGGTTGGTCATCCGGCCTTTTTCTGATCCTTAGGAACATCTCCTACACGTCTGCTGCTATCCCTCCCGCCTTCTCTCGGAACCTAAACAGGATTCCTGGCAGCAACAGCAGTAGTTCGGGTCCCTCCAACAGTTCGTCGTTTAGACAGAGGCCGATACTCTCCGGTGCTTCGACGAACACTAGCCTATGTTTGCCAGGCTTGTTCGGCTTCTGCACGGTAAAGTATGTCAGATACCAACAGATGGCGCTTGCTTCCTCCGACCTATCGCATGGCGTCGCGTACCCCTTGTTCAATAGGTTGTTAACCTGCTTGGAGTACTCGGCCGCGAACTCAGGTCGGCGTCCATCTTCTGCTCGATCTTCTTCAGCTGGCGGAACGCTTGCGTGTAGCTGGGCAGCATAGTGACCTTGTTTGACCATGGCAGCCCAACCTCGTACCCGGTTTCATTTTTTTATTGTCCTCCCGATTATGTCAATGCCACGTTGATCGCTCGCCTTGACTCTCGGCTTACCATGTATGCCGAGCGCGTCGATCCTGATGTGGACTTCTACTAAGTCTTGGAGTTCCTGGCTGCATGCACCCAAGGTTCGGTCGGGTTCGTACACATACAGTTCGTTCCCTTTTTTATGATGTTGCTGCGTGGTGCGGTTCCATGCACCACCCATCCTAGTTGTGTTCTTGATGCGGCCGGTTCGTTAAGGCCGCCGATTCGGAGCTTTCGGGACATTCCCAGTGATCAGTACCCACTAGAAGCCCGGGGTGCGCCAGTTCTGGTGTAGCACACGTCTTCTGGTGTTAGGTCCCTCAGGTGCTCGTAGTCCAGCAGCGTATCGGGATTGGATTATTGGTGAAAGCGTAGATCTTCATGGTCTTCGCTCTGACCTTGTAGCTCTCGTTACTCTACAGTCCCTTCACATCGATGTTCACTTTTTAGCCGAGCCCATATCACGCTGCAAAATGTTGACCCCACTCAGGTGGGGAGACCGTGATGGCCCTTCTGCCCCGACGCTCGCCGCCAGTGCTTCGTCCACGTGTGTGATTGTGGCCCCTTCGTCTAGGAGCGCGTATGTCTTGACCTCCCCCCGTTGTCCGGACACGATGACAGAGTACATCTTGAGGAAGACTGCCCGTGGCCCGGTAACGGGTTCGGTAGTCACGGACACGAACGCTTCCTCCTTCGTTGGTTATTCTTATACTCTTATATACATTCATATTAATAAAATATAAATATACCAATAATGATTACTAAATAATATCATAATAAATAATAAAACATAATTATATGCAACTAAGGCGGAAAGGAAATGTAGCGTTCTTACACTCTCTTTTTAAAGAGTCGCGCACGCGCAGCCATACGCGTCGCTTCCTTTTTGCTACGATCGGTTTTTGCGTCGTGCGAAATGTCCACCTCAGTAAAGTGTACTCAGTGTAATATTGTTATTGACGAACTATTATGTTTCGTGCAAAATAAGCTGTCGACGAGTGATGACGATAAAGGTATCGAATTAAGGAATTCGCATATGTTTTTCGGCCTTTAGTAACGATGAAATAAAAAATTCTAAAGCGCTACTTTTTGAATCTATTCCAACTAACAAAAGGAATATCCAACGTAAGCAAAAGGGCAAAGAACACCGTGACTTAGCCGATATAATTGGCCTGTTCAAGTCAACTGACCCTGATGTGATCCCGATTTTTGTCGCACGGCACCTTGACGGGTAGCTTCCCCAATCACATTTGATCACTTGGATGTGACTAAATTGTTAAAGGATCTCACCTTACTCAAGGAGGAAGTGCGAGAATTAAAGTCGACTAGTGCAACGGTGGATCAATTGCAGAAACTCAAAATGGATCTTCAGTATGACCTCAAGTTTGGATCGTTGATCGAGCATGCACAGAACGAAAAGTGTGTGAATTTGAAACGAGGGGGCGGAAACGGAGACTCTCTTGGTAACTCGTCGTACAGAAGTCTGGATGCATTCAAAAATGCGAGAACTCAAGAAAGTTTGAGTGTCGCAAAAATCTCGGTTGATATTGCCGATAAACAAACGCCACTTATTCAAAGCGGTGGGTATTTTGAGAAGGAGCGTTATCAGTGACGATAACCGGTTCTATGACGCGGGCTCGCTCGCCGTCGCCGGTACAAACAGCTGTGTTTGTTACGTCACAGTCGCAGCGAGTGAACTCGAACAGTGAACAAATGCCACATTGCAGTGATATTGTGCCTAGAAAGGAGAATGATGGATGGATCGTTGCAACGCATCGCAAACTGAAGCAAAAGTACCGTTACGCTGGGAAAGCGGGGGTTGCTAAGGACGCAGTAGGATGCTTTAAAGCTGCTGAAAAGAAGGTACCAATGTTTATCACGAAGGTGCACAAAGATTCACATACAGCTGACATCATAAAGCACATTGAAATAAAAACCCGCGAGGTAGTTAAATTAGAAAACTATCTCTTCCAAAAAAGGTTTTTTATACCTGAAACCAAAGTACCTGCATTCTTGGATGAAAACATCTGGCCGCAAAATACAATTTTCAGACGTTTTGTGCACTATAGTCAAAGACGTAAGGATGAGAATTCGCTTAAAACCGGCACTGTGAATAACAACAATGACTTATAAACGTTTGTTGCGATTTGCTAGCTTTAATTTGTAAGAGTGTTAAACGTTCTATTGAGGGCGTGCGTGAACTTTGCGCAACGTGCGACTTAATAGCGCTTCAGGAGTGCTGGCTACTGCCAGAGGAGCTCCCGTTCCTTAGCACCATCCATGGTGACTTCGGCTGCACGGGGACGTCTGCTGTTGATACGTCTGCTGGCATGATGCGAGGGCGACCATATGGAGAGGTGGCTCTGCTGTGGTGAAAAAGTGCGTTCAGTGATGTGTCGATCGTGCCGACTGATAACCCGAGAGTGTGTGCGATACGTATTAATACTAGTGAAAGGCCTTTCATTGTGATGAGTGTGTACATGCCCACGGATGCAGTGAGTAACCTGCCGGAATTCTCTCATTGTTTGGGACTAGTAAGTGCGATCGTGGACAGTAGTGATGTGGAGGCGGTTTATTGTCTTGGGGACTTTAACGCGCACCCCGCATGGACTATTTTTAACAGACATGTTGAACTACTGTAGTGATAATCACCTTTCATGCGTTGATGTAGATAGGCTGGGATTGACGTCGAACACTTACACGTATGTCAGTGACTGTAACGGGGCGAGGCGATGGCTTGATCATTGTCTCCGTACTGAATCGTCTCTAAAAACTGTTCGTAGTGTTAGCGTTAAGTATGATGTTATGTGGTCGGATCACTACCCATTGTTGATCGAATGCGATTTTAATATAATTGGGCCGAAAGTAAAGCATAGTATGTCCTACGACAACGAAGTTTTGTGGGGAGAAAAAAGCTCAGAGGCTATTTACACCTACAGGCAAGAATGTCATCGTCGATTGCAAAATATTGATTTCCCTCAAGTGTTGTCCAATTGTTGTGATCGCATGTGTAGTGATTTGGACCACAATCACATAATTGATTGCCTGTATCGGGATGTGGTTTCCGCTCTAAGGGAGGCCGCCATTGTTAGCAGGGAGTCACGTATCATAGGTGGGAGGCCGAAGCGCGTGGTGGGTTGGAATAAGCACGTCAGCGAGGCTCACTCGTACGCTAGGCTTAGGTTTAATGAGTGGCTTAACTGTGGCAAACCTACGTCTGGCTTCATTTATAAGCAAATGTGTGACACTCCTAAGATCTTTAAATCGAAACTAAAGTGGTGCCAGAATCACCAAGACCAAATCCAGATGGACATCCTAGCCGAGATGCACACTAAAAAATACTTTTGGGACTTCTGGAAGTCTACAAAAAAGCACAACCTTAGGCCTGGTTTGCCGGTGAGCGTTGACGGCATGTCTGCTGGAAGGGATATTGCCAATGTTTTTAACACCCAGTTTTGTGTCGAGCCAAGCAGTATTCCACCTTCTGAGGTGATTGATGCTGAGTCGCAGTGTACTGTCTAGGTAACCAATAGTTAAGTTCTCAGCTGCGGACATAGCTAAGACCATAGGGTGTATGACCAGGGGTAAGTCTCCAGGACATGATGGACTCAGCATCGAGCACCTACAGCATGCAGGTCCCCACCTGCCGCGTGTTTTGGCCATGCTGTTCACGTTCTGCCTTTGCCATTCGTACTTGCCAGACGAGCTGATGAAGACGATCGTAGTACCAATTGTTAAAAATAAAACAGGCGATTTATCGAATAAAAACAACTACAGACCGATCTCATTAGCGACAGTCATCGCGAAGGTATTTGACAGCATGCTTAATGCTCAGTTAAACAAAACAATAACATTTCACGATAACCAGTTTGGTTTCAGGCCCAAACTGTCCACAGATAGTGCTATACTGAGTTTAAAGCATGCTGTCAAGGCGTGCTCCGATCCACGGAGCACGGAGCACGCCTGTTTACGCCTGCTTTCTCGATCTGTCCAGGGCGTTTGATTTGGTTTCGTACGAAGTGCTGTGGAGGAAGTTGCTCGATAGACAAGTTGCGCCTGAAATTGTTAAAATCTTCCGGCACTGGTACGGAAGCCAGGTCAATAATGTTAAATGGTCGGGCACTCTGTCGGACTCGTACAGGTTGAGGTGCGGGGTGAGGCAGGGGGGATTGAGCTCACCAACGCTTTTCAATCTGTACATCGATGAACTTGTTGCTGGGCTCAGCAGCCGCCATGTTGGATGTCATGTTGATGATGTTTGTGTCGAAGTCTCTCACCATGGGATGTCCTCAGGGTTCGGTTATTGGTCCACCTTTATGGAATTTAGGCTTTGATGATTTCCTCACGATTCCGCTTCCTAGCGGCTGTTCATTAACCGGTTACGCGGACGACGGTCTTCTGCTCATTCAATCAAGTACTCGAGCTGGACTCGAGAACTTGGCTGACACTTGCCTACGATTAATATCTCAGTGGGGCGATCGAAACCGCCTGACCTTTGCTCCACACAAAACTTATCAACTCATTTTGAAGGGTAATCTTAAATCGTGTCCTACTATTAAATTTAATGACGTTCCCGTAAAAAGGAAGCAGTCCGTGTGCTATCTTGGTCTAGTGTTAGAGAGGAATTTTGCATTTATAGATCATATTAAAATAGTCGGTGAAAAAGCAAAAAAAAATTTCTATGCCTTAACGAGAATATCTAGATCTACGTGGGGTCTGTCTTTTTTAACTTTAAAAACTATTTATGGGGCTACTTACTTGGGTTGTATGTGCTATGGGGCGCCTGTTTGGGCTGATAGGGCCACCATAGGGGCGGTACGACGTAAATTACTTCAAAGTCAGCGTTTGGCTTTGATATTCTTATGCAAAGCATACAGGACGGTTAGTACTGAGGCCTTACCGATACTTGCTGGTGTACTTCCGGTCGACCTTGAAGTGCAGCGACGTGCTGCAATGTACTATTCCACACGAGAGACCGCGGACGCGAACTTTTTATCGCGGAGTGACCGTGAGAAAATCTCTAGATTATTTAAACCACCTATTGACGTCTGGGAGGAACTTTTATCCGAATGGCAATGTAGGTGGGATAATTCTATCAAGGGCCGACACCTCCACCAATTCTTTCCATCCGTTCGCGTGCGGCTGGCCAACACGTGGCTGGAAGTGGATCACTGTGTTGCCCAATTTCTCACGGGACATGGTAACTTTAAAAGTAAATTATTTTCTTTCAAGCTCGTTGCCTCGCCTTTATGTCAGTGTTCTACATCTGACTGCGAATATGTACAATCTGCACATCATATCTTATGGGAGTGTATTCTTTGGCAGAATGAACGTAATATTATGTTGAATAATGTACAGGCTGCATCAGGAGTTGTTTACTATACGGACCTTGTGGAAACTAGAACAAATTTCCGTGCGTTCAAGCGTTTTTGCCATACCTATTATTGGAACCAAATATAACAGCTCACAATGTTAGGACCCATTAATATGTATTAATGCTAATTTTTTTATCCGTGGTGCTAGGCAACTGGGCTTATCCCAGTTGTATATGACCCTTTGTGCCTATTGGCCTTGTTTGTTCTGTCTCCTGCTTGATATGGAGGGAAGTGGAAATTTACATTTTTTCCTACTCCTCCGTTATTCTTTTCTGATTAATTTCGTTGCGGGATCCAAGACAGGTAAATTCATTCTCCGGGACTTCGTCGAGCTTCATTGCCTCGGCGCTTTTCTGGTGGTCGCCACTGTTGATTCTGGCTTTCAGGAGTTGCAGTGGTTTGGGAATAGTGCGGTGGGATTGTCCCAATTTGATGATGTTTGTTTTAACAACATCAGCTACGCTGATGACATGGTGCTGCTGAGCGCATCAATAGGGGGACTCAGAGAGCTAATAAGCATTTGTGAAACGTACGCTCATACGCATGGCCTTAAGTATAATGTCAAAAAGAGTCAGCGTATGGTTTTCAATGCGGGTTCTAAGTGTCCAGCGGAGATTCCTCCAGTAAAGCTATGTGGGGTTCCCTTGGAGCGGGTACATAGTTTTAAATATCTGGGCCATATTGTGACGTCCGACCTGAAGGATGACGCTGATATTGAGCAAGAAAAGAGGGCGCTGTCGGTGAGGGCAAATATGATTGACCGCAGGTTTGCTCGTAGCTCCATGGATGTGAAGATCACCTTGTTTCGAGCCTACTGCACATCTTTTTATACGAGTAGTCTGTGGGTGTCATATTTGCAGAAATCTTACAGTGCTCTTCGCGTTCAATATAATAACGCGTTGAGGGCACTGCTGCGGCTGCCTAGCTTTTGCAGCGCATCGGGAATGTTCGCGAGCGTCTGCATTGACTGTTTTTATGCCAGCATGCGCAAGCGGGCGACCTCAATGGCGCGTAGAGTGCGGGGCAGCGGAAACAGTCTTCTTAGCGTTGTTGCCAACAGGTTGGACGGGCCTTTCATGCGGCAGTGGCAGGCCTTGCATGCACCCGTATACCGGGCTTGGGACAGGTAAAAATTTAAAATAATTACCATAGTTTATTTATTTTTGCAATATTATGATTTTGTTTTACAATTTATATAATTTTAATTTTTAATATTTTAACATTTTAAAACATTCTACAATTATCAATTTTACATTTGACATTGTTTTATACATTTCTGACATTTTTATATTTATTTGGCCGTTTTAATTATTACTATTATTATTATTATTACTTTTAATGACTATTTATATTGTAATTAATGCATTAATTTTATTTTGGGTTTTTATCTGTTTTATAACTTGATGTTTCTATAACTATGGACTGGAAAAGTGTCAGATATAAAAAAATAAATTAATTAAAGCTGCAAGAGCTTGGCAGTCCCCTATGTTCGGCGGTAAAGAGTTCCACTATCGCACCGCGTGCACAGTAAAAGAGTAGGAGTAAAAGTCGGTAGTGTGGGAAGGGGTTTCAAGGAGATGCATAGGATATCTGCAAAGTGCATCGGAAGGACGGAAGTAGGAGACGCGTTCGCAGAGGTAGGAATGTGTTTTAGGGTTATGAACGACGTTAAATAACCGAATGATTTGCGTCAAAAAAAATAACTTGTATGTATAATCATTTCAGATTCAGATCACTAATAAAATAAAATAAAATAAATTTATTTTGTATTTTAAAATTAGAATTTTGTGTGATATAACTTATTTTATTACAGGTGGACCACTAGCCGCTAGTTTCTGATGTTCATTATACTGTCCACTCTTTCAATTTCTGGTCAGGCGTTTACAGAATGGCAAGATATGAATTGGACAAACAACCCCGCAGAGGGGTAGCTATTTACAGACCATCACTTCGAATTAAAGATTGTAATACTTCTCCTAAATATAAACAACTATATAGGAAACGGGCAAGAATATACATTTGTTGCTTCCAGGGTCATATTAGACAATAGTTGTATTGTAACATAGTATAATCCCTTTAACCAAACATATTTTGGCGTTGTTACCTACAGGATGTCGTGATAGAATACCGGTACAGAAAATAGCAAAAATATTGTGTGGTTGTCAAATAGCATACGTGCCAGATGAAGCAGATCTGCCACATGTATATAATCTTTGGCATGATAAAGAGCACACTCCAATTCATGATCTGATGATATTAGGACTTTCACCGATGCTTCGTTTAGACTACCGGCGATAAGCGAGTTAGGCTTATCACACGGTAACTTTTGTTTTAAAGGTGAGCTTAAAGAATATCTTAGCTGTGTGATAATCTATCTGCAGGCCGCAGACAGATCATATATCCTGATTTTCTGATTTTAACAGTAGGATACACAAAAAAAAAATGCGTGAATTTGATACAATACACGACATTGAGTACGAACCTGACGATGTCGCACTTGTGGACTGCGAAGAGTGGCTGCCACGTCACTTGGGTTTTTTCATATGTATTAGAAATATTGGCAATTTCCCAGGGTTGGGGTCTGATGCAGCGCTATATTCTAAAAACAAACTATTTGGAATCAGAAGCTTTCCATGTTGAAAGAAGATTCAGGAATTCTAGTATTCACTGATGCACGACCGTACAATGAGCTAATAAAGAAAACGTGTGGCGATGAGGAATTCACTTGAAAAAAAATCCAGGCTCAGCAAAGTCAAAGTCAAACACTTTATTTCAATTAGGCCACTAAGCGGCACTTTTGAATGTCAAAGATTTAAATTAAATAATAATAATAATTGATTCTACCGTCCATTCGCAAAGGTAGATTGTTATAGAGAAGAAGGACAATTATAAAAGTGTTTTACAATATTTACATACATACCTAAGTTAAATCATATACATGAGGACGAAGCACCTAGTATAACGCTACTTTACTAAGTACAGGTATAAAGAATTATAAGAACTAACAGTTAAATTCGTTCATTTGATAAATAGGAACATGCTTTTCACAAACTTACAAATATTGCAAACATAGGTAACATACCTAATTCAACAATTCATTTTTCGATGATTCAGTTTCGAGGAACCCAAAACCAGCTGTTGGATAATTTGTTACAAGTTGTCAGCGGAATTTAAATGTAACAAGCAAACGAGAAACCGAAGTAAGGTTCGATTCTCAGGTCAGTCACATTTTTTTGTTTTTTTATTTTTATTTAAAAAACATTTTTTTATAATTGTGTCAAGCTTTTTTTAAAGTGTTTAATTAAAAAAAATAACTGAACCCATTCCATACTTTTCACTGATCCCTATTATCTTTTTATAGTAATATAAACCTTTAAAATCATAATATAAATTTTAATCTGCGAACAATCGACCAATACCCGAAAATTATAAATTAGGCTCGTTGACTATAGATTAACAATAAAAAGCATTCTAGAATTCCAAAAATGCTTTGACTCAATGTTCAAATGTTTGTCACACTTGGTTTCGAGAAACTGAAAGTAGAATTAACCGACGATTATTCGACGATTACGTTAACAGCTATCGGGCTGTTAACATACAAACAAAAAGAAACTTATCAGGATTTGAAAATACTTTATAAATCAAATATTTTACTCCGCCTGCACGAATTGCCTTAGCAAAAGGTCACACTAGTTTTGAGTTATCTGCTTAAATACCCGGGTATCCCCGACCCGGGTACCCGGTGCCGAAAATCTGCGGGGAAGGATATTGCACAGCTAAGAAATTCTTTAAGTTCACCATCATAAAAGTTACCACTATCATAATGAGTTGGGCTTATCACCGGTAGTGTTCTTCAAGTCCTAATATCATCAGATCGTGAATTGAAGCACGCTTTTTATCACGCCATATATTATATACATCTGGCAGATCTGCCTCATCTGGCACACATGCTATTTGACGACCGAACACTATTTTTGCTATTTTTAGTACCAGTATTCTATCACGACAACCTGTACGATGTTAAAATACGACTATTGTCTAATATGACCCCTGAAGCAATGAATGTATATTCTTTCCCGTTTCCTAAATAGTTGTTTATATTTGGGAAAAGTATTACAATCTTAAATTCGAAGTGATGGTCTGTAAATGGCCACCCCTCTGCGTAGTTATTTGTCCAATACATATCTTGCTATTCTGTAAAAGCCTGACTAGAACTTAAAAGAGTGGACAATATTATGAACATCAGAAACAAGCGGCCAGAATCCACAAGTAACAAAATAAGTTTTTTTGGGGGCTGAGTCACCCGCGTCCGTAGGAGAGTTACCCCGTTTGTTGTTACCCTACACGTGGTCCCCGGGTGGTGCTAATCAGGTGACAAACTGTAACTGGTGGTAGGCTTCGGCCGAAGGCTTGTAACCACCCACCGGGCAAAGACGTACCGCCAAGCGGCCTAGCCGTCTTCCGGTACGATGCTCGGTGTAGCCACTAGCGGAGTTGGGTCGAGATAGTTGTTCCACTGCATGCTGACCAGTCTGACTCGCGCTGTTTTGGGCGTATCGGGAGACTAGTCACGGAGGGTAGCGGGATCCGAAGCACGGTGCGCCGCTGGCTGACCGCAGGTAGTTGGGGGCCCAAGTAGTGTGCCAGCTACACATAAAAGGCTGCCCCGCCAACTGTTGAAAAAGCCCGGAATGCACCATCGTGCTGGTTGGCGACCAGATGGGAGGGCCCGATGGACATCTCCGGGGGGGCTCGGGCGTCCCCGCAGTCTCCGGACTAGTGCCCCAACGATGGCGTCCTTTCAGTGCGTGTCTGGTAGTTAGTAGCGTGGAACCTCATCTCACTTCCATCTCCTCTCCTTTCACTCTTACAAAATGGCAAGTACGAAAAAGAAAACTGGAGTGAAACAGCGGCTGCACCCCCTCCCCCACAAAGTGCACCTCACTAACATAAGAGGTCTGCACTCCAATCTCAACTCAGGCCACCATCACCTGAAGACTGAAAAGCCAGCACTGTTTTTCCTTACGGAGACGCAGATAGGAAGTCCGTCAGACGTATCGTACTTATCCTACCCAGGGTTTACCCTGGAGCACGCCCTTAAACCACGCGCGGGTGTATGCATGTATGCCCGAGACGACACTTGCTATCGTCGTCTCCGTAACCTTGAAGACTCCAGGTTCTCAGTGCTGTGGGCTCTGGTGGACACAGGGTTGGATAAGATTATCTACGCCTGTTTCTACCGTTCGCACAGCGGAGATCAGGAGACAACCAGGCTCACAGAGTACCTCAGTGAGGCGGCTGATACGGCACAGCAGCGGTACCCTTCCGCCCAATTAGTGTTACTGAGGGACTTTAATGCCCACCACTAGGAGTGGCTTTTCCCATACCAGTGCACTGATCATGCTTGACGAGAGATGCGCAAGCTTGCGCTAGCACTAAATCTCACCCAGCTGGTCCAGGGGGCGACGAGAGTGCCAGATGTTGATTCGCACACAGCCAATTGCTTGGATCTGCTGACAACAGATCCAGACAGATACTCTGTGTCGATATCTTCTCCTTTGGGTAGTTCGGAACACTGTCTGGTGAAGTCGGTGTCCGTCTACTCCCCGCCCGATCCCAGCCCAAGAGGCACCCGGCGGGTATGGCGGTACAGGTCAGCAGATTGGGATAGGATGCGATCTTTCTTCGCGTGCTATGCTTGGCAGCCCACTTGTTTCTCTTCGGATGATCCATCGTCGTGCGCTGACACTGTGACAGATGTGTTGCGTCGGGGAATGGAGTACTATATTCCATTCTCACATACACACACACAGACCATGGTATGGAGCCGAGTGTAACCGCGCCGACGCGAATAAACACAAGGCTTATCAGGCATGGGTCGACGCTCGAACACGCAAGGCTAATGACGTGAATCAGAAGAAGAGAGCCTTCAACAGGGCTGCCAAGTCCTGCAAAAAGGTGATGCAAAGAGCACGGTTTAACCACATTAGCAGAATCGGGTACAAACTAGCTTCATACCCAGCGGGTAGCAAAGCGTTTTGGTCTCTGGCTTATTCGGTCGAATCAAACTTCTGTCGCCCCTCACTACCACCACTGCTGAAACCTGATGGGTAATGACCCATCACCACCCGCCACCGCCCACCACCGCCGCCCACTCCGCTGAGGGGAAGGCAAACTTATTTGCCAGCCTTTTTGCGGAATCTTCGCATCTGAATTCTGATGGCGCGCAGCCTCCTCCTGTGACGTGACGTGACGTGCGTAGGGTGCTGCGTAGCCTTGATGTGAACAAAGCGAGTGGCCCCGACGGGATACCAGCAATTGTGCTTAAAACCTGTGCGCCTGAATTGTCTCCGATCTTGACTCGCCTGTATCGCCTTTCGATAGAGACTGGAAAAGTGCCGAAGGCTTGGAAGCAAGCCAACGTACAGCCTGTGCCAAAGAAGGGCAGTCGAGCTGAACCGGCAAACTACAGACCCATCTCTGTAACATCCATCCTCTGTAAAAGTATGGAACGTGTGCTTAACGGAAAGCTCCTGGCATAGGTACCTAGAAGCGAACGACATTCTCAGTGACCGCCAATACGGCTTTCGCCGAAATCGGTCCACTGGGGATCTTCTAGCGTATGCCATTCACATCTGGAGTGAGGCCATCGAGAAACACGGGGAAGCGCTAGCCGTCTCCCTCGACATATCGAAGGCTTTCGACAGGGTCTGGCACAAAAGCCTCATTGGTAAGCTTCCCACCTTCGGACTGCCTTGTGGTAATTGGATTGCGGACTTCCTGAAGGATCGATCCATCCGAGTGGTTATCGATGGCTGCTCGTCCGGTCAGTTAGATATCAACGCCGGAGTCCCTCAGGGGTCAGTGCTCTCGGCAACATTATTCTTGCTGCACATTAATGATCTGCTAAAACCCGGCCTGCTAAAACCTGCTAAAACCTTTGGGTACGCAGATGACAGCACTGTTGCTGAGAGATACGTGTCCGATACACGGACTACTGGGCCTCAGATTCGGTCTCTCCGGGAGGCCATGGTCGAACGCTTGAATCTGTCCTTGAAGGCGGTCTTCGAAAGGGGTGATGCAAATCTGGTCAGTTTCAATGCTACTAAGACCCAGGCGTGTCTTTTTTCCGCTAAGAAGAGCCAATTTCACCCGGCTCCATCTTTCCGTGGTGTAACCGTGCCGTTAACGGACCATCTCGAACTTCTTGGTGTTACGTTGACATCAACCCTCAATTTTGGCCCATTCATAGAGGCGAAAGCTCAGTTGGCTGCAAAAAAGTTGGGAATTCTTGCAAAGGTTAGACGGTACTTCACACCTGAACAGCTGCTCAACTTGTATAAAGCGCAAGTTCGATCGTGCATGGAGTACTGCTCTCACCTCTGGGATGGATCTGCCAAATACCAGCTTGATGCACTTGAGTCGATTGACAGACAGGCCAAGAGGCTTATGGGCAATGATGCACTGGTTGCGTCAAAGCTCCAGAGCCTCAAACATCGACGCCGAGTTGCCAGCCTGTCGGTTTTTTATCGGTTACATTTCGGGGAGTGTGCGACGGAACTGCACAATTTGATCCCGCCTAGCCCTTTCCATCATCGGACTACAAGACGTACGGCCATGCGCCATCGGTACATGGTGGACATCCCACCCATACGCACAAAGCGTTTTACTAATACTTTCATTGTGCGCACAGCTAAGGAGTGGAATTCCCTTCCGGAGTCTTTGTTCCCTGATAGCTACAACCTTGGGGTCTTTAAGTCAAGAGTGAATAGGTTTCTTCTAGGCAAGCGTGCTTCACCGTAGGCCACATCAACGCTTACCATCAGGCGAGGTAGTGGTCAAACGCGAGCCTATCGAAAATAAAAAAAATAAAAAAAGTTAAATTAAACAAAATTTCAATGTTAAAATACGAAATAAATGATTATACATAAATGTTGTTTTTTTTTTTGACGCAATTCATTGGGATTTTAAAATACATAATGAAACTGCACATTATCACTGTCTTCTTAAAAGTTTTATTTCTTAATCTTAATCCAAGCACATTCATACAGTTACACATTTTTCAGCTACATTCCACAGACACAAGTAACTTTGTGTTGCCAATATAAATGTATCATAACTCAACACGCCTCCTTACATTTATATTGCAACACAATACATTTCAACTTCAACTTATCTTAACAATCAATTTAACAATTTAAAATTTCTGAATGAATTTAACTGTTATTACTTGTAATTCTTTATACCTGTACTTAGTAAAGTAGCGTTATAATAGGTGCATCGTCTTCATGTATATGATTTAATGTAGGTATGTATGTAAATATTATAAAACACTTTTTTAATTGTCCATTCTTCTCTATAACAATATAGCTTTGCGAATGGACGGTAGACTGAATTAATTTATATTTTTGAAATTCAAAAGTGCCGCTTAGTAGCCTTATTGAAATAAAGAGTTTGACTTTGACTTTGCTGAGCTTACATTTTTTTCAAGTGAATTCCTCATCGCCACTCGTTTTCATTATTAGCTCTTCGTACGGTCGTTCATCAGTGAATACTAGAATTCCTGAATTTTCTTTAAACATGGCAAAGCTTCCGATTCCAAATAGTTTGTTTTTAGAATATTGCGTTGCACCAGACCCCAACCCTGAGAAATTGCCAATATTTCTAATACATATGAAAAAACCTAAGTGGCGTGGCAGCCACTCTTCGCAGTCCACCAGTGCGACATCATCTGCTTCGTACTTAATGTCGTGTATTGTATCAAATTCACGCATTTGTTTTTTTTGTATATTCTAAAGTTAAAATCAGAACTTCAAGATATTTGATCTGTCTGTGGCCTGCGGGAAAGGATATCACACTGCTAAGAATTTCTTTAAGTTCACCATCAAAATAAAAGTTACCACTATTATGATGAGTTGGGCTTATCACCGGTAGTCTAAACTTAGATCGGCGATTTCAACTTCTTCTTCAAGTGCTAATATCATCTGATCTTGAATTGGAGCGTGCACTTTATCACACCAAATATTATATACACACATATGCTATTTGACGACCGAACACTATGTTTGCTATTTTTAGTACCAGTATTCATCACGACATCCTGTAGATAACAACGCCAAAATAGGTTCCGTAATATTGGGATCGTATATCAATTGCTTAAAGGGATTATACGATGTTAAAATACGACTATTGTCTAATATGACCCCTGAAGCAATAAATGTATATTCTTGCCCGTTTCCTAAATAGTTGTTTATATTTGGGAGAAATATTACAATCTTTAATTAGAAGTGATGGTCTGTAAATGGCCACCCCTCTGCGGGGTTGTTTGTTCAATTCATAGTTTGCCATTCTGTAAAAGCCTGAGCAGAACTTGAAAGAGTGAACAAAATATTATGAACATCAGAAACAAGCGGCCAGTGGTCCGCTTATAACAAAATAAGTTATATTCAACAAAAATACAAAGTTAAATACAAAATAAATATTAATACATACATGTAATTTTTTTTTTGATGCAATTCTTTCGGATATTTGGTTACTGATGAATACTATTCATAGCATCAATATATCAACTAAATGATAAGATTTGTAAAAAATACATAAATTGGCGAAATAATTGAAAAGTTAATGAGGTCGCACACTTATTAATGCCGGTAACGCGGAAAAGGATTGTCACCATTGTCACCGTCTCGCCTATCACCTGGGCCCTGTTTAATAAACGTTACAATGCGACAAAAAAGTGAAAAAATTACAGAACAGTCACATTTCCCCGACATTTGTGTTGTTTTTAAAATAGAAATAATTTTAATGCCAAGCTAAAAGTAAATGGCCGCCATTGCCGGTCATCGCAGATTTAAATCACTAGATGTGCCCAACGCGTCGGTTTGTGCGCTCTGTCTTTTTAGTAAGGTCACTTTTCGGACGATATCATTATAATTTCTGCTATTTAACGTCGTTCACAACCTTAAAACGCCTTCCTATCTCCGCGAACGCGTCTCCTGCTTCCGTCCTTCCGATGCACTTTGCAGGTACTTTAAGCATCTCCTTGAAACCCCTTCCCACACTACCGACTTTTATTCCTACTCCTTTACTGTGCACGCGGTGCGTTTGTGGAACTCATTACCGCCTGATATAGAGGACTGCCAAACTCTTACACCTTTTAAAAAGAGAGTGTTCCAAATACTATATTTCCATTCCGTCTTAGAGGCATATAATTATGTTTTATTATTTATTTATATATTTTTGATATTGTAAATGGTTTGCAACTATTGGAAAACAAAAAAAAACACTATCTCTAATAATGTATTACCTTTATGTGAAATGTTACGTTAAATGTTAGTATAGTTAATAAAGAGTAGTTATAGGACTCTAAGGATTGGGTACTTTAACGAAAGATCGTCACATATACGCATTCGATGTCAATATTGTTTATAGTTAGAAACTTATAAGGGTTCGAAAATACATAACAAACCAAATATTTAATACGCCTGCACGAATTGCCTTAGTGAAAAGACACACAAGTTGTTGTTGGCGCAGTGGTTGAGCGATTGACTGCTTCGCTATTTGTCGCTACGGGTTGGATTCCCGCACGGAACAAATATTTGTATGACCTACAGATAGTTGTTCCGGTTCTGAATGTTGTATATGTGAGTTTATGTGTTTGTAAACGCACCCTCGATACAGGAAGAAATTCCTAGTGTGAGGCTACGTTTTTTTTTAAAATAAAGAAAAGAAAAATAAATAAAGTTTTGAGTTATCTGCCTAAATACCCGGGTATCGCAGACCCGGGTACCTGGTGGCGAAAACCCTGGTCTAGAGTTTACCCTGAATCTACCTAGAAACCTAGAGTATTTGATTGTTAATAAAGCTGTAAATTCTTCTTATAATTCGAGCCCAAAGCCCGAAGTGAGTCCGCGTTATAAGCATTAGGTTAAGCTATTCAATCGGGTACTAATTTTTATAATCAGTTGGTGTTATACTCGTAAAACAAGGTTGGATCCGGTGAGGGGGTCAATGTTCAAATTAAAGACAGGTCTGAGATTCTGTACGATTAATAGCTATACTGCTTTGACAATATTCATTTCTTTTTGCGCAAGTAAGATTCGAACTTGGGATCGTAATAAAGTGTAAAAAACTGTTACAACATGTTTAATAATGATAATTGTCATTCAATCAATAGACTTTTCCCACACTATGTTGGGGTCGGCTTTGAGTCTAATCGGCTTTAGCTGAGCACCAGTGTTTTACATGGAGCAACTGTCTATCTGACCTCCACAACCCAGTAACTGGGTAACGCGATACCCGTTGGCAAGACTGGTGTCAGATTTCAGGGTTCTGTCTACCCGTTACGATTAGGCACAAAGAAAGGTTGTAATCTGGACTAGCACATACACTATTTTGCATCCCGGTATATTGTTTCATTGGGATAAAAAAACACTTACCACGCGGGCGAAGCCGCTGACAGAAGCGAGTATCAAATATTGTGAAGCATTTTTTAATATGGTCTTATCCATTTTTCTTCATAATAAATTATCTTTGCTAATAGACAAATATATCTATATAGATCAAAACATTAAAAAGTACTGTTTAATGGTCTAATTGAGATAAATGATTTGACTTTGACTGTGGATTGATCAAGGCCGGATCAGCACAGAGGCGGTAATGCTATAGGCCCCGCGTTTGACACATCTCAAGTCAAGTCATAGTTTTTTGCATGTGCATTGCTTGCTCGCTTTTTCATCCCAGGTTATCTTGAGAAAATACATGCTAGCACTAGCTTTGCAATCAATGAAGTAGGTTTTTACAAAAGTGCTACTCTGTAATAAAAATCTACCTATTGTTTGAATAAAATCACGCATCTTTAGTTATAAGGATCACAAGAAAAAGCATTGCATTGGTAGTATCGACAACAACAAAAAAAAATGTAATTTTATTATAATTGATATGTTAACATTTTATTTAAATTAATATGTAAATATTTTATTTTAATTGAAATTTATTGCCACTTCAATTGCTATTTTTTATTATTTAACATAATTATAACTATTATTTTAAATGGCTGTAACCGATACAATCTGAACTAAAGCACAAACTATAAGAGACTTTGTTAAACACATGCAATAAAGATTTAAATTGAGATTTGAATTTGAGTTTTGAATTTGTACTGTTTTTGCTACTGGCCCGGCGCTATTTTTTTAATTCATTGTTATTTGTCATTGACATGAAAAATAATAAGTGATTAAATAGATCTATGATCTTTTTAGTGCCTCCCACCTGAATAAAATACTGGATTAACTCGTGTCAAAAAGTGAAATAAATGTACAATTTTTGAACATTTACATTTCTCTGAGGTAAAATTTAAGATTTACCGAGCAATTAGCAATTTATCACAGTACAGACTGGACATTTACCAGTAAGTCTTGAAAATCTTAGGTTTTACTGATAAATCCTAGAATTTAACAATCACCGAATGTATCTTCCTGCCCTTGTCCCAAGTGACTTAGGGTCGGTGCAACACACTTTCTTCTTCCATTCCGTCTTGTCCCCTGTAACGCTAGGCTAGCTTCCTTTTTTTATATCACTACTCTCACGATCCATCGATCTTCATCTCATCGATCCATGATTTGTCATTCCAATAATAATTAAATATTAATATCGCTTTGATCTTTAATGTTAAAATTGAATCTTTATTTTATTGCTTATGTTGATGTTATTTTAATTTAATCTGAATTGTATTGACATTACCTGTATTTTAATTGAATGTTAATTTACTATACAAAACCTTTGTTTTGATTTGATTTGACATTTTCTAATTTTTTAATTTAAAATTAAAATTTTAATTTTAATTGACACAAACTGTATTTTAGTTAGTAGTAGACATTTTGAATTGTATTTTTAATATTAATAATGATGATTAGGTTGATCTACATATATGGCAGAATCTTTTTTATACTTTAATTTTACCTAAGACGTACAGACGTAGAGTGATGATACCAGAGTGTTAGAGACATAGGGTTTAGCTTTGGAAACAAATAATCTAAAGTCGAGTCATAGTAGTTATCGTGTAACAAAGTTAATTATTAAGTTAATTATAATTTAGTCTAATCTCGTATTAATATGGTGTGAGTGAGTGCCAGTATGAATGAGGTAAGTTTTTAAGCTTTGTATTACATATGTAGGGACAATTCACTTATGTACTATTTATTCTAGCGTGGCGAACCCTTGTATTTAATTCCTAAATCCACCCTTTGGCAGATATTTGTGGCTAATATTTGGTTTAGGGAAGGGGCGAAGCGAAGCGAAATTATGAATTAGGGCATGTAACGTGTGATGAAAATCACACGTTACATGCCTTAATTCATAATTTATACACTACACAATTACTCATTTGATTATGGACTATTATTGACTTTTAACTGACATTACATACATGGAAGGCGGAACCGCTAATACTCTCCGTTGAATAAAATAGGCTATAAGGCCGCTCTAATTAAGAACGTAGGACAACCAAATGTTAGTTGTTAAATACTGCTTCCTATAGAAGGTCTGATTATGGTCTCATTGCATTGCCATGTTGTATGTACACTTATAAACTAAAGGGGGTAGTCATCGCTGAACATCACAAACTGGGATATGATCAATTTAATGAATGTTAGAGTCGTGTCTCGTTAAATCGCACCAGGCTTTCGGACCAATCTCTGAATAAAAAAAAAATATTTGACGAGACACGATGGAAGCCCAGTGAAAGACTCCGCTGATGACGTCGTACGGCTGTTATTTACACTGGAGCATCCTCGAAATTGGGAAGTTTAAAGAAGTGTGAAGTGACGAATTATTCCATTTCAACGTATAACAAGGCAATTGTGGTGAACCTGTATCAGACTGAGTCTACGGTACGCTTGCTAGTTTTGTATTGTCTTAGTGAAGGGTGTTAGGTCGAGGGTGAACTATTTATTATAATGCGCGTCCAGTAATTCTGGAAGCATGTCTCGCTCAGGACACTTAGGCACAAAACCGTCCTTGTCTTAGGATTGTATATACATGTTTAAGTTTAGGGAAACATGTATTGTATGGACCGCTGCTAATCCATCCTTGGACGCGCATTCGAGGCCCTGCAGTACACGTATACGACGTGTGTGCTTCTGAAAGGCAGTCTCACGTCACTTGGGTGGGAATCTAGACTATTGCCAATTAACTCATTAACGTAATTCAAATAAACGTATTTATCAATGCAAGCGTAGCGATCCTACCAACTCCCTTCTGTTAGGTAAATAAAGCACTTTGCAATCCCTTTGTCTAATTAATTCCATACTTCACTATTGTTTTACCTATTTAGCCCTTTAGGCTATCAGACAGAAATGTGTGCTGGAAGTTTGTTTCATCATTTCTTCTTACCAGCTATTAGACTACGAAATGATGGCGGGATAGGCGCTTTTGGGGCTGTCTGTAGGCGAGTTGATATTATCAACTCCAGTTACTTCCTGAGGTAAACTCTCTGCTAATTTAGTTATTTGTATTTGTAGTAATTCATGAATGTAAATTCGTTATCCGCGACCATTATTCGGTCTTTGATTAAAATACTCTATACATTAGTGCAAAGAGTTCTCACACAAGCTTTAGTTAATTATAACAATTTAACCACTTTCAGTTCCAAGTTATAATTTTATAACTGTGAATTCCAAAACAAAACAAAAACATAATTTGGAATTCACTTGTCGGAAGAGAATTACCCAGTCGATGGTACGAAGTTCATTGAGCAACGCGGATGGCGGGGCGTTGTTCCCCTTTTATAAATAAAGGGCCGACAATAACACTAAATCTAGGACATTTTAGGAAAAACGAAATTTTTATCAGCCTAGGGTCGTTTAGGAACAGTCACAGTAATTATTAATTCGAATCCTTTCTCATTCTGCACATTCATCTCAACATTCTCATCTCCACTTCTTACAATTATTTTTCATCTGACTTTTTCAAAGACCAATGTTCTGTACCTTACCCTTTACCTACTTTGAGGGGCACCCGTGGGTCACTTAAGTAAAGTCTTCAAATCAGAAGTGAATAGGTTACTTCTAGGCAAGCGTGCCTCATCGTCGAACACATCATCGCTTTTTACCACGTTAGATAGTGGCCATATACGAGAATATCAATAATAATAATTAAAAAAAATACTATGTTTTATAGAGATGAGCAATATTGAATTATGTCCAAAACTCCTCCGAAGTTTGTAGCACGGAATCATAATAAGACGAGATCAATGTTTGTAATAACTATATAATATGTTGAATACAAAATATCTGACGATAAAAAAATAGACTATATATACGCTCATATTAAAAAATAAGTATGTGGGTGGATACTCAGCAAAGGTAAAGGTTGCAAACGCGTCTGTTAAAGATTGTCAAATTGGATGATTTTTGGTGCCCGAAGCCGCGATTTTAGATCCCGGGAAACTCTCCTGAAACAATAATATACTTGTCTAGCACTACCTGCAGCTTCGCTCATTTGAGTTGTGTAAGTATTCTGTGTTATAAAATAAGAGAAACGTGAAGACAAACTTTAGTTTACAAAGTTAACTTTTATTTTATATTACATACATACATACATAAACTCACGCCTACCCCCATGGGAAAAAGGCGTGAGTTTATTTTAAATTAAATAAAATAAAATTATATTCGTTGGGAAATTAGTCATCGTTTGACTATTTAGATTTTTATCAAGTTTGCTTTGACTAAAGGAACATTGTGAAAAAAGGTTATTTTATATTACATACATACATACATAAACTCACGCCTACCCCCATGGGAAAAAGGCGTGAGTTTATTTTATATTAAATAAAATAAAATTATATTCGTTGGGAAATTAGTCATCGTTTGACTATTTAGATTTTTATTAAGGTTGCTTTGACTAAAGAAACATTGTGAAATAAGGTTATTTTTCGTTTTCCAAATAGTGATTTCTTAGTTGCCAATTTACTTTAAGCTGTTCAAAATCGTTTATTGTCCAGGTGTACAGGTACAAACCGGCAGCGTTGAACTCGATCGTAAACTTTAGGAAATCAGGTGATAGGTAGCGCTTTCGAGTTTTATTTGCATTGCTGTCTTTTTGTGATAAAAAAAAAACTTCTTCACAAAAAAATACTACCGACTTCCAAATAACAAAACTACAAAGTGAAAAATAACTTTATTTTTGGAAGTTGGTGTCTATGGTGGGTACCAATTTAATTGTGTTATGGACACCGACTTCCAAAAATAAAGTTATTTTTCACTTTGTAGTTTTGTTATTTGGAAGTCGGTAGTATTTTTATGTAAAAAGAAAAAAAAAAAAAAACACTTTTTAGTTGTACCTCCCTAATAGGCAAGTAGTTACGTAAGGTACCTTACCACTACCAGTTACCAAGGCCAGAATAGATTACCCGAATATCATGAAACTGAACATAACCGGTGAAATAAAAGTGTACCAAGGTGAACTGTACACATCTGCGTACCCCTTTAGAGCGTGCTGGCGTGATAATATGTTATGAAATGGTATAAACAATGAACAAACATGCGATTGCAGCAATCCCAAGAGATTTAGATTGCCGTTATTTATTGATAAGTACTGTTGTATATATCCGAAGTTTTTCATCAGATCTTAACCAAATAAAAATGGGACCAATTACGGAATATACTCTTTCAAACAAAAAAAGAATTTTCTAAATCGGTCCTTAATTGACGGAGATATCGGTGAACATACATAAAAAAAAAGAAAAAAACACAAGAAGTCGACATAGAACCTCCTCCTTTTTGGTAAGTCGGTTAAAAAGGGAAATAATAGGCAATGATAAGTCAATGAAAATGTAACCAGAATCTTGTACTTAATCCATGGTGCTATTTTTCGCGTCGGTGTCCAATACACCTGTATCATCATCATCAACACACACAGGCCTCCTCTCTGTGAGAGGGAATGGGCCGTAACCCACATCGCGGGCCCAGTGCGTGTTGGTCCTGTATACATAGTAATAATTCACAATTATAGTAAACTAGCTTCTTTTAGCGGCTTCGCCCGCTTGAATGTCGAAAATTATGCCAAGGAACATGTTGCCACGTTAGAAATATCCTAACCTATATGTTATTTCTGACTATAATCTATCTCTGTGGCAAATTTCATCCAGATCTGTAACAAATATATAAACACACACACACACACAATCTTTTTTTTTGGGACAAACCCACCGCACTATTCCCAAACCAATGCAACTCCTGTAAGCCAGAATCAACAGTGGCGACCACCAGAAAAGCGCCGAGGCAATGAAGCTCGACAAAGTCCCAGAGAATGAATTTATCTATCTTGGATCCCGCAACGAAATTAATCAGAAAAGAAAAATGGAAGAGTATGAAAAAATTCAAATTCCCACTTCCCTCCATATCAAGCAGGAGACAGAACAAACAAGACCAGGAGACAGAACAAACAAGACCAATACACACACTTACAAATTTCCGCCTTTATAATATTAGTGTGATGTGATGTGATAAGTGTGATGGCGGGTAATTTTATTCAAACGAATAAAGAAATACCTTACTTCAGTTCAGAGTGTTTAATCCATGGGCAACGAAATAATGATCTTCCAGTCCTACTACAAGTGTTTTTACATATGGAAAAATTGTTTTATTTTCTCTGTATAAAAATTCCTACTACTATACGTGGGACACTCAGAAAGTTTTGCGAAACTAAAAAAAATTGTTCTATACGTACATATATTTTTATTAAATCTTTTCAAAGTACTTTCCACCAGCCTCTATACAAAGATTCATGCGCCTAAACCAGTTTTCAAAACACTTTTTCCAGTCCGCCGCAGACACCTCGTTTACAGCCTGCTCGAACGCAGCCAGCGCATCTTCCGGCGACGAAAATTGTATCCCTTTGAGCTGATTTTTTATTTTTGGGAATAAAAAGAAGTCACACGGTGCTAGATCAGGGCTGTAAGGAGGGTGACCCAGGAGTTTGACTGGCGTGCTGTCCAGGAAGTCCCTCGTTTTGAGTGCGGTGTGCGCAGGTGCATTGTCGTGGTGGAGCAGTAGCCCGCGGAGCCCTGTGTTTGGTCGCTTGTTGCTTATAACAGAGAAAACTTCTGGCAAACATTTGGTAGTATACCATTCGGCATTAATGCTTCTTTGATCCCGTAAGGGAATTGATACCAAGTGGCCAGTCAAATTAAAAAAGCTAGCGATCAAAATCTTACCCCCGCTTCTAGATCGCTTCACTTTGGTAGGCGTTGGCTCATTTTGAAACACCCAAACAGTCGACTGGCGCTTGGTTTCTGGGTCGTATTGATAAATCCAGGACTCATCACCTGTAACGATGTCGTAAACACGCCGAGACGAGCCTGCTTCAAATTTGTTAAGCATATCACGGCACCATTCCACCCGGGCCTGCTTCTGAGCATCGGTGAGGTTGTGCGGCACCCAGCGTGATACTATCCTCCTCACGCGAAGATGGCTGTGTAGAATCTCGTGAACGCTTCCCGATCCAATCTTCAATATGTGTTGAATCTCCTGATATGTAATTCGCCTATTGTCTTGGATTAAATTTTTCACTGCTAGCACGTTTTCTTCGGTAACAGCCGTCAAAGGGCGACCGCTTCTTTCGTCATCCCCCAAAGTTGGTCGACCGCGCTTGAATTCGTTATACCAACGATACACGGTTGCCTTGGAAGGGCCTTCATCCATGAATGCCATTTGAAGTCTATCGTACGATTCATCCGGTTTCAGGCGACACTTGAAATCGTATAAAATCATAGCTCTAAAATGTTCCCGGCGCAGATCCATATTTCAGTGAGACACAATACTTTGAATTAACTCGCAAAAAATGTGGAGGGAAATTTTGAAATTGGAACTTACTTATTTTTACTTATAAATAATCATATTTTCGAAAAACATTATAACTGGCCAGTCTCCCATATATAAAAACTTTTTTTCGCAATACTTTCTGAGGGGCCTGGTATATAAAAATGTCTTTGAAATCTTGACCTATCATCATCTTCCTGCCCTTGCCCATGTAACTGGAGGTCGGCGCAACACGTTTTCTTCGGCGTTACTATCCTGTCCCGTCACGCTATCACTGACTTTCTTTTCTTTCATATAACTCCTCACACAGTCCATCCATCTTTTCTTTGGCTGTCCTCTCCCTCTCCATTCATCCACATTTATATTCATAACTCTTTTAGTAACATGCATCCCTCCCCATCAAACATAAGCATACTAGGCACTATAACGTTCACAAAAAGTTTTTTTCTGACGTTCGAAGGTAATGGTCTGAACGAAGTTGATATAAGCACAAAGGAATATTATCATGAAAATACCTCCTAAGTTCTTTATTTCATCGGTTTCAGCAGGTTTCCTGCTAAAATGTGTCGACACGTTTGGCGTAGTTGAGCGATTGGCTGCTGCGCTGCGTGTCGATGCCCGCACGGAACAAATATTTGTATGGCCTACAGATAGTTATTCCGGTTCTGGGTGTCTTGTGTATGTGCGTTTAAATCTTTGTAAACGCACCCACGATACAGGCAAAAATTCCTAATGTGGGGCAAAGAGTATAAAAATGAAACATTTTGTTGTTTTAGTATGGGCCTCGTATTCGTAATTCGGTTTGTCGTCAAGACACATTAGTTTATGGTTTGGCTGCACATTTGTTACACAGCATTTGATGGTTTCCGGGATGAATGAAATCACGGGTAATTAGGAAGAAGAAAATAACATTGGTTATTATAAGAACTTGTTAAAACAAGTGCCCATAAAGTGTGCTAGTACTTTTCAATGATACATTGCAGGTGTTCACCGAAGTGAAGTATTCGTATTTTCAAGGCAGTTGAAACGGTTTTTGAGTAGGTACAGAAAGATTACTACTTATGCTTCGTAACTCAATTCAATGATCCAGTCCTGGCTTAAGCAAATAAAAATGAATTTGAAATCATTCTTATAACTTTTTCATGTAATGAAATCCAATTATTTGCCGGACTATAGTTACTTCAATTGTAAACTTATAAAACACGCACAACTCACCAAGCACCACTCATTAGCTCCAGTCAAATAAAAGACAACTTATAACTAACTGCATGCTGCAAAAGGACAACCAATTCCCTCTAAATCACCGTCGCTTTAAATTCCGCTTATCCTAGTTCCGGAAAAACTCATTATACATCCTGAACTCAGTCCAGCAGAACCAATTATTTCTCCATCTATGTGCGTGCTTCCACTGTTCTCAAAATTTCTGAACAATTCACTAGAAATAAACGAGCAACTGTGAGCAATATTGAAATGCTGAAATTCGAGTCATTAGAGCTATAAGCAGGGTCGTAATGTGAGTTTTCTACGTCTGCCACACAGAGTACAGAACCGCGCCTAGAGGCGGCAGTAGGTACAAGATACTAATAAAATTTGAGGTACCGAGAGGACGTTAAGGTTACACTAGTCGAAAATTCTTCCATACAAACGTAGTCTAGCGATTTATCCACTGTTTGACGATGTACGTAAAAATAAAAAATGGTATTAATTTGTCTCATCATTATCTAGCCCTGTATGGAAACAAAAAAGTAAAAAAAATATATATATTTGAAAGGTATGAGCGTCGAAAGTTCCATATTTCAACACTAATTTTAACGCATCTTTGGGCGGAAATAAATACCATAAAAAGACGGAAAATTGCATAACGGCCTCCATATAGGGACAGATTAGTAATTCAACAATGCAAATACTTTTGTTTTGAAAATATACCTACATTTAGTCGTTTTTTCATGATATCTAGACTCCCAAAGGTCTGTTTATAAAATTTTACGCGCTCGTTTTCGTCCTAAATCGTCATCCATTTCGATACAAAGAACAATGTTTCAGCTGAGATTAAACACCTACGTCATTAAATGAAAAATATCTGGTTTAACTCAGGGTGATGTTCTGAATTAGATTGTGCAAGAATTGTTGTTCGAGAATGTCGAGAATAATAGATATTCAGTTTTAAACTTTTATAGGTTATGTCACCCCGACAGTAACTTTTAATAATGTGTTTCAAAGTCAAAGTCAAAGTCAAATATATTTATTCAATTAGGCCAATAAACGGCACTTTTGAATGTCACATAAATTAAAACTAAAAATTAAAAGAAAAAAAAAAAAAAATTAAAGTAATAAAAAAAAAAAAAAAATTCTACCGTGCATTCGGAAAGTAGATTGTTATGGAGAAGAACGCACAAGAAACTCCATACTTACTCTTTTAAAAAAAAAAAAAATGGAGTTTTACAATATTAACATACGTACATACATATATATGTGAGGACGATGCACCCAGAATAGCTCTACACACAGGTATAAAGTATTAAAAAGCATTAACAGGAAAATTAATTAATTTGATAAGTAGGAACATGGTTCTCACATACTTACAAATATTACAAACATAGGTAAAATACCTAATTCAACAACAACGGAACAGTGTGTGAGTCAATTTCTAAAAAAATAAAAACAAAACAATGAATACAATAACTATGAATGGGAATATAAATTAACAAATTTGATTTTGTCTACACCAAAGATTGCCCTATGGAGCAGGACCAGCATGTTTCCAAGCATTCTTATCTTGAATATAATCATCTAATTTGTAATATGCTTGTTTACAAAGGGTGCTTTTAACTAAAGTTTTAAATTTACTTTCATTTAGTTTTAATATATCACAAGGTATTTTGTTATAGAATTTAACACAGTACCCCATGAAAGATGATTGTACTTTAGCTAGTCTGTAAGAAGGCTGATCTAACTTATCTTTATTTCTGGTATTACAATTGTGTCTATCACTGACTTTACTAAAGAGATGTATATTTTTCCTTACATACATAATATTTTCATAAATAAATTGGCAAGAAACTGTCATAATATTAATATTTTTAAACAGTTCCCTAAGAGATTCACGGTGACTTAACTTATATATGGCTCTGACAGCTCTCTTTTGCAATATAAATATGGATTCAATGTCAGCCGCTCGACCCCACAGTAAAATACCGTATGACATTATGCTGTGAAAGTAACTAAAATAGACCAAACGCGCGGTTTCTACATCCGTTAACTGTCTTATCTTTCTAACAGCATAAGCGGCTGAGCTTAGCCGACCCGCAAGAGATGTTATATGAGGACCCCATTGCAATTTGTCGTCTAGAGTGATTCCCAGGAAAACTGTTTGATTTACAAAGTCCAGCTTTTCGCCATTCAATATGATATCGCATTCGGTACTTCTAACATTCGGCAATGTGAATCTAATACATTTGTTTTTTTTTTCATTTAGTACTAAATTGTTTGCCGTGAACCAATTTTGGACCTGATAAATGGAGTTATTCACGTCATCAAGATTTCGTGACCACCGATCTATTTTAAATATCAAAGATGTGTCATCAGCAAACAACACCATCTTCGGTTGATTTTGTAGTAATTGGGGTAAATCGTTAATATAAACTAAAAAGAGGAAAGGACCCAATATCGAGCCTTGAGGCACACCCATTGTCATTTCAGACCCTAGTGAGTTTACGCCGTTTACCTGAACTTTAACTTGTCTGGCTTTTAAATATGATCTAAGTAACTCAAGGGCTGTATGTCTAATTCCATAGTGCTCGAGCTTCAACAATAGTGTCTCATGGTTAACGCAATCGAACGCCTTCGAGAGGTCGCAAAAGATTGCAATGGCGTCCTGTGCTTCCTCCCAGGCCTTAAATATGTTCTTTATTAGGGTGACACCCGCGTCAGTTGTGCAACGCCCTTTGGTAAAACCGTATTGTTGATCATAAAAGATGGAATTTTTGTTAAAATGACGCAACAATTGGTTGAGCATTAACTTTTCGAAAACCTTACTGAGAACCGGCAGAATTGACACTGGCCTATAATTATTGGCTTCTTTGCTATCCCCAGATTTAAACAAAGGAACTACCTTACTGTGTTTCATGAGGTCCGGAAAAACTCCTTGCTCGACACTAGTGTTAAATATGAAAGCTAAATAGGGTGCAACAGTTTCAATGATTGGTTTACACACTTTTACAGATAGTCCCCAAAGATCTTCTGTTGATTTAATTTTAAGATCTTTAAAAGCTTTTAAAATAGCCTGGGGGTTTGTATGTTGAAACTTGAACTCCGAAGGGCACGCATTTACGTTCTTTCTAAGTAAGGCAGCAGACAATGCAGGTGAGGAGTTTAAGGCTGCTGTAGTTTTAAGTGGAATATTAACAAAAAAGTTACAAATTCCTGAGCTACCTCTATATCTGAGTGTGTGGGGCCATGTGCAGTCGCTAAATTAAATTCTGTATTACGCTGTTTTTTCCTACCTGTTTCATTATTTTTTATTTTCCAGGTAGTTTTTATTTTATCATTTGCTGATTTTATTTTATTGCTAATATACAACGCTTTAGCTATTTTGCATGCAATCTTAAAGGTTTTTGAATATTTTGAAACATATTTATCAAAACTTGTACTATTCATATGTTGCTTTAGGCCATAGAGTTCATAAAGTTTTTCCCTGCTTTTACGAATGCCTGGAGTCGCCCAATCGCTAAATATGAACTTGGTGTAAATACTTTTTGCTTTCAGTGGAAAGGTGTCATTGAATTGCGTGTTCAGTACTTTAAAAAACTCGGCATAGAACTCATTTGGGTCATCTATATTCATAAAGTTTTGAACACATAATTTACTAGTCAAGGTTTTATTAAATTTTTCTAAACTTTTACATGTTTAATAGGTAATATTATTCAATTTCGTGGAAATAAAAGGGCAATATCCCATTAGTATTGTCCTTACCTAGATATTTCAGCATGAAATGTATAATAAACTATTTGGAAAGAGTATATTTATTTAAACTAAGCGACTTTGACGTGTATCAAAAGGTCGTCGTCAAGAACCAAGCTATATTTTTTTTAGACTTGGATACTAGTCGTTTTGCCAATCATTAATTGAAAGTAATTCATTTATTTCTACTACACTATAATATTCTTGCCTACCTGCAAGGAACATCTACACATAGACATAAACCGTATTGTTAAATAATTTACTGCAATAAATATAATAATGATTTTATTACTTAATATAGTTACTACTTGTCACTTAGCAGATAAATTATATAATGGCAACACTAAGCTAAAGAAATTAACTAAAAAGTTAAATAACTTTTGATTTACTATATTTTTTGTATCTCTTTTGAACCAGCCAAATTATACTTTAAAAAAAGTAGACAATTAACAGAATTTATTTCGTATGTAACTCACTTTCAGAAGCTCAAATTTAAGTCAGCTAAGATTACGCCATTGTTCTTTGCTAAAGTGCTAATTCGTACGCGAACTAGCTTCTTACTGCTCATCACAGCATATATATCTTTCGCACGTGTTGTCTGATCAGATAGTATGCATTTTAACCTCGCGCACAAAATAGTTCGTCCCGTCGACTAGGAGAACCTTAAATACACAACTTCTGTCACAGACAGCCTTGAATTTGACATGAAACATACAAACACATCGAAACACACGGTTCAGAAAAGTGGACAGTAACGAAAAGTTATATGTTGTCTTACCTAACTAGTTACAAACTTTTAGTTATAGAAATATAAATCTAGTGTCATTAATTTATTAAATTATGCTTATATTATTAACTCGCTGTTATGACCTTGAGTTTGGAGCGGGACTGGTGGGACGATAGTGGAGGAGTATTGTGTAGCATGACCTTAGCCGGCGCTCTCGCTCCTTTTTTACGTGTAACTTACGGTGTTGACTCTTACATGATATTGCAGTGTTTCTTTTTCCCTCTTCATCAGATTTTCACCAAAGGACATCGACCAACCATGTATAGGATGATGATGATGGGGACTCCCTTTTTCACACATAGACTCCCATTTTGTCTGTTATGCTTGGGTACCATTTAGCGGAGCTGGAGCAAATGCTGCCCAGACATGAGAGTGCTTTCTAATATTTCTTAGCATCATGTCTGTGTTTTGATGATATTTAAGAAAATCTATACTTTTTTCAATTGGCGCGGGTAGATTTTGGCGGCTCGTAGCGGCCATTTGGTTTTGGTGACTTCTATCAAATCTTATGTTTATTATTCAGTTACTTATGCCAAATCACCATGGCAAGTAACACGATTAAACAACACGTTCAAATGATAAAAACTTTATTATCAAAATGAATGTTCGTTATTGCAAACGTTGCAAATAAACAGAAAAAGTAAGAGAAGCCATATTTTTTTTTTGGAATATTTGTTTGTCTGTTACGGAGCATGTTTGTACGCGAATGACGTAAAAACAACTGCTTTTCCATAGTCAAATTGTTGCCCAAGCGTGAGTTGTACATAAAAAAAAAATTTGGGTTCCGTACCCAAAGGGTAAAAACGGGACCTGGGGACTGGGGAGACTAAAAGCACCTTCCCTGAGCCTCGCTGTGCACGGCAGCACGTGATCACTGTGCCACCGTCTTCCCTGGAGTCACTTGGTGGGCGGACAGAGTCCCCAATCTGGGTGCCCGCGACTTCGGAGTCCCGACTGCTTATGATGCAGTCGGGGTTTCGGCGTTTTAGGCATCGAGGCGGTTGTTGCCCCGACGACTTCTTCTCCGAGCGGAATCAGCGATCTCGCGATCCCGCTCGGCGGCCTCTTTCTGGACCGTCACAGTTTCACAGAAGGAGACCATTCCCCTCCAGTTTTCTGTCTCTGCCAGCATAGCCCTCACAACTGCTGGAAAAGACAGGTCTAGCCCGATCTTGGCAACCAAGACCTGCCGCTCAGAGGCCCACGCAGGACACTCCTCGAGCATGTGCCGTGCGGGGTCAAGGTCGCCTCTCAGCGGTGGCCATTTGCCGTGGTCACTTGCCTAATCCTATTCAGGAACTTCCCGAAGCAACGCTGTACTTTCCGAAATAAGGAGGGTCCACGCTATTTAAAAATGGTTACACAACCGTGGATCGACCTGCTGCAAATTTTTATCCGTGCGTGCGGTAGTTACACTTAGATTTAAAAAAAGAGGAAGAAATGAGAATAAGCCCCTAAAGGTGGCAAAAGCATATTATGGTACTTGACTTACTTGACTTAAGATCCTATGACCCCTAGCTGGGGCAGAGGGCGTCCACAGTAGTCCTCCATCGAGACCGGTCTTGAGCTTCGCGCTTCACCTCGCTCCACGCCATTCCGATACTCGTCGCTTCAGCCAATATGGTGCGTCGCCAGGTTTGACGGGGACGGCCTCGCTTCCTTTTTCCTTGAGGATTCCAATCTAAGGCCTGTTTAGGAATGTGATCGGAATTCCTCCGGAGCGTGTGACCAATCCAACACCATTTACGCCGCTTGATCTGGCGGTCGATCGGGGTCTCGTGGCATCTCTCCAACAGCTCTACATTAGAGATGATCTCGGGCCAGTAAATTCCGAGGATGCGACGAAGACATCGGTTGACGAAGACCTGGATTTGGCGCGAGATGTCCTTTGTTACCTTCCACGTTTCGCACCCGTAGAGCAGCACGGATTTGACATTGGATCCGAAGATTTTGAGTTTAACCCTTCGGGCCAGTTTCCGCGATTGCCACACAGGTCTCAGCTGTGCGAAGGTTGCTCGCGCTTTGGCAATCCGTGAAGTGATGTCCTCTTCAGTTCCTCCAGTCTCTGACACGACGCTCCCGAGGTACGTGAATTTGTGGACGCGTTCCACAACCTGTGTGCCGATTAACATCGGAGACGAATTCTTCACAACTGTACGCATCTCCTGGGTTTTCCGGATGTTAATTTTGAGCCCAGTTTTCGCCGCCTCCTGGCGCAGGTCGTCCAGTTTCGCTTGCATGTCGGCATGAGTGTGACTCAGCAGGCATAGATCATCAGCATAGTCCAGGTCTTCCAAGACGTTGGTCAATCCCCACTCTATCCCGCGACGCCTGCTTTCGTTAATGCGCGACATGACTCCGTCGAGAACGATTATAAAAAGGAGGGGTGAAAGAAGACAGCCCTGGCGGACACCAGTGTGCACTGCGATGTCCTCCGAAATGAGGCCTTCGTGAGTCACCTTACAGGAATATTTCTTATAAATGCCCTCCAACAGGCGGACTATTTTTGGCGGCACTCCTATGTCTAACAGGCGGGACCAGATGCTGGACCACTTCAGCGTATCAAAGGCCTTTTCGAAGTCGACAAAAGTGAGAAAAATTTCCCTTTGCCATTCTGCTGCCTGCTCGAGAATGATACGAAGAGTGTTGATCTGGTCCGTGCATGAGCGGCTCTATTATGGTAACTGCATCTTAACTCTTCTACTTTTAAACCAGATAAGTAAGTTTTAGTTCTAGGTACCCGGCATGCCTATTGCCAACGGGGCACCCGGGCACTTAAAATCTTATCTGAGGGTAACAATTAAGAAATTTTAATGGTACAGGAAATCACAAAATCA
The DNA here is from genome assembly GCA_949775005.1 of Orthosia gothica. Classification (NCBI taxonomy): domain Eukaryota; kingdom Metazoa; phylum Arthropoda; class Insecta; order Lepidoptera; family Noctuidae; genus Orthosia; species Orthosia gothica. The sequence goes on along the minus strand of OX459044.1, from coordinate 23,079,527 downwards.
TTTAATTTATAAGGTATAGGTTACAAGCACGACTGCTTATCGTTGGGCTGCTGAAAGTTGCGATACAATACATATTTTTTTTTAAGTTTGAGCGTATTTTTCGATTTGTTGTCTCATTCTTTTATCGCCTTATTTGAACATTGTTAAAATCAACAGTCGGTGGACCACGTGAGTGAAGCCGTGAGCACAGCTTAAAAACAAAAGTTTAAAAAAAGTTTTGTTTTGTTAGTTTTGTAATTAATATGGTAAGACAATATAATTATACCTTTTCGTTACGGTCCATTTTCCTGACCTGGTACTCACAATAATATGTTGCTGTGTGATTATAGAGACGTTTCACGTCAAAAGGATGTGTGTCTGAGAGGGAGCAAATGGTGACACACTTGGTTTCCAAGAAAAGTGTTGACAGTGGCTCTCTTGCAGCGGCTGACCAGGTGACTCCATACTCTGTGGACTACCCATACATGGAACCGCGCCAAAATGAAATGGCGGTGTGCCGACGTTGCCCACCGAACCACTTTAAACATCCAACTAACAGGCTTTATGAGACAATTTGCTTGGCATTTACATATTTGTTGAAGAGATAATACGTCCGTACAATTTTATCGTTGCGACTAAAAGGACCATAAATGTGCTGCGCAAAACTATACTGTTGGTCACCGCAAGCCATTCAAACAGGCAATTAGGTTGTAAGATGACATTATAAGCGCAGCACATACATTTTCTTTCAATAGTGCGTCATATTGAGAGCAGTAGTGGCCCAGTGGTAAGTGGTAACGACTTATAAGATGTAGGTCGTGGGTTCGAACTTCGAACCCAGGCTGGCGCTTTACTTTGTCTAAATTATTTCATCGCCACAGCACTAGCTAAACATTAATGTTAAAGGATGTTGAAAACTATGCTTTTGTCAATGTTTGCATGCTACACACACAACATGCTTTACAAACGTATTTCATAACAAAATGTTTCTGTGTGAATAAGTTTGAAACATGTTGGTCACTTTGACCAAGCTTTATAATATTTACAGACTTATTAATAAACCACTAATTACAAGCTAGATAAGAATTTTCAAAACATAAAAAGAAATACAATTAATGCTAAAGTATGACAAATTATCGAAACAAACATAGTATGTTTTTTGATTGTTTTTATTCAGTGCAAATGCACCCAACAACAAGCTTTGAAATCTGTCAGAAATTACTAATCTATTTACACCCATGTAACATGAGGCGTTTTTCGGCGTAAAATTCCACTAAACACATTCTCAGATTTAATTTAGTAAGAAGGTTCCCAAATATTAAATAATAAAAAAAACTTTATTACAACAAATTTAACTTGAACAAGTTTTAATCTTACAGCTTAAGGCCATATCGGTATCCAACTGACAGTCTGTATCAAACCAAGAATGTATTGTCAGACATTTTTCCATTCGATCCAACTTATTAAACTGTATTAACTTTAAAACTTCAAAGTCAAAAACTACGCATGTAAAATTATTATTATTTGAAAAACTACTGAAATTGAAAACAGCTCTATGTACTTAACATAAACCAGAATAAAGAATATGTAATACATATATATAAACTTTACTGTAATAAAATTGGAAAACTACTTTGGAGGAGGCTTTTACTCGAAAGGGGTCCACACAAAACCAATCTCAGATGATTGTTGTTGTATGTATTTGTAGTAATTGATTGATGTTATCTTATGTTATTTAATTCTTAATCATTTTTAAAACTAGTAATTTATTTTTATCTTTTTAAATAATTTATTTAATGCTAAGTAATAAAATGTTTTAATCAATCAGATAAATTAAATTGTTTTTATGAATCATTTTTATTATATACTTAATGAATTATTTATTTAATCAATCAATTTCTATAATCAAAGTTATTTTAATTTATAATTTCAATGTATTGTCTTATTTTTAATCTAATTCATCCATTTATTACCAACGAGAAAAAAAAATCAAACAATAATATAATATTTTTGATGAACTTATTTTTAATAATGTTTAATTCCAATGTATTGTTTATCTTGTAATCTGATTCATCTATTTCTTATTAACGAAATATCTAAAATAATAATTTTTTGATGAACTTATTTAAATTACTTTAAATAATCTAATTTTATTTGTTAAATTGATATTGTTTTGTATGTGTGGAATAAATTAAGTTTTATTATTATTATTAACTTTAAAACTTTCGCGTTTCATAATTGAAAAACAATATATCACGGGCATCGAACTCATCGCGTTAAATTCCCGTGATATATTGTTTTTCAATTATTACGCTGTCACTGACAAGCATTTCATACCCAAAACAAATCTACCAGATCATGTAGATAGATAAGATGGAACTAACTTATCACATTACATACACTCAAAGATCTCTTACATACACAGGACCATTAATTTACCAAAAAATCACAAGGTCCATACATAGTTGGTTACTCAAAGCGTACTTGTAAATTTAAAATTAACAAGTGGCTATCAGCTTATGACTATGCACGGACTGAAGCTCTCCTGATACCCTTATTATAAATCCCTCGCAATGTCTCTTTAAGGTGTATCACATTTCTTTCAAACATTCATGCAATCTATAATAGATGCACATTACACTCTACACAAACCTCTTAATAATATTTTAAATGTTGTTTAGTCTTGTAACCAATTTATTTATCTCACCCCTAAGTGCAGTTATACTACTCGTATATCCCAAACAATGTTTAACCTTTTATCGTGCTCTCCATGCAACAACACCTGCTTCTTATAAGACTGTCCGTGTGGCTGAATTCTGGTCAAAATATATAAATTTTTAGAATCATCGATACTATTATAATACTGTTGCCCGAAATAAATGCATTTGAATTTGATACGACGAAGAAGAAGAATGTAATTATAGACAAGTAAACTAAATCACGACACAGGGTATCCCAGTGTGGGTGGTCAAGGAGTATTTAAATGCAGTAAATCATTGTAGGTGTTGTCTCGAGCATGTTATAATTTTAATTTTATCTTTTGTGCTTTCATATCTTCAGGAATGTGTTACTGAATTTTCTTATATTACTTTACTTAAGAAGTTTATGAAATGCAACAGGTTCCACATTGTTCAATAATAAACCTCGTTTGGTAATCGAAAAAAACAATAACTCATTTCAAAAATATCAACAACAGCGTCAACATGAACAAGTGTTCACGACCGAACTCTTTGTAAAGCTTCTGGCGTGCTCGATAGATGGCGTTGGCTTCGAGTTAGAAGTCGCAATGGTTTGGTTACCGTGATTAGGGTATAAGCAAATGTTATTTTTTTAATAAATGAGCTATCACCTCAGATCAGTACACAGTGGTTTTATTTTACATCTCTCGCTAGTGTACCTTCAGGTCAAATTCTACCAAATACCATCAGGTATTTAACAACAAGTCATGGCAATTTTTGGAAAATGTCCACTAATTCTGTTGCATATACATTCTTTAACTTATCTACTAGATAAGTAATAATAAGATAATATCTACTAAACTATTATTTTGTTTTAGCTACCTAAATGTTACTCGTAAGAACACGATAAACAACATTTATTTAGTTACTTTTTGTCCTGAACTAAACTCAACATACTCTCAACTCAATGTCATTTCTCCAAACTGCTGCACTGGAAGATGTCTTCAAGGTTCTGGACTGGGTGGCTAGGTATCAACTTTAATGACGAGTACATCACTCGCCTTCGGTTCGCCGATGACATAGTGGTCATGGCTGAGACCATTGAGGGCCTCAGTACAATGCTCGATGACCTTAGTAAAGCTTCCAAATGAGTGGGTCTTAAAATGAACACAGACAAAACCAAAGTCATGGTGAATGCCCATGTAATACCCACTCCTATCAAGATCGGAGATTCTCTACACTCGAAGTTGTAGATGGTTATGTCTATCTGGAACAAACGGTCCAGTTGGATAGGTCTAACTTCGAGAAAGAGATCAACCGTCGAATCCGACTCGGCTGGGTGGCGTTCGGGAAGTTGCGAGGTATCTTCTCGTCCAAAAGTCAATGACCAGTGTGTGTTACCAGTGATCAACTACGGGACCGACACGTGGTCGCTCACAATGAGCCTTATTTGAAAGCAATACCTAAATCCCTCAGGTGTAGTTGGTAAAGGTCCTACAATGTCTATATGAATATGTTCAAAGCGCTTACATCTCTCGAAAGTTCCTTAATCAGAAATAGTATGTTTTTCTCTTTGACATTTGTTGCAAGTTTTGGCCCATTTTCCAAAATTTCATTGCATTTATTTAATCACAAACTATATATAATATGAGCCATCAAGGTATAAAAGCAAGTAGGCAACTAATTACTAACACAAATTTTTGGCCAATCATGAAAAAGGGGGCCAAACAGGATTTAATAATAGGTTACCGACGGAGTATAAATTATTAATTTAAAAGCCTTCTTCTTGGAAAAATGTTATTACTCAATGTCAGATTTCATCTCAAGCAATTAAAACTATATAAATTAATCTAACATTATAAATATAGGTACTTGATTTAATCAAACATTGTAATTGGTTATGGATTTTTTTTTGGATTAAGGTAACATTAAAAATTGTAAGTGACATAAATATTGGATTAATTTGACAATCTAATTTGTTTGTGACATATTTTGGATTTATTTGACATTATATTGCTTGGGACATACACTTCATTATTTTGACATTTTAATTGTTCGAGACATAATGATTAATTTGACATTATAAATTGCTTGTGAAATATATTGGTGTGAATCGATATTCTAGTGTAATAGATTTTGTCAAAATTTATTAACACCTTAACCGCCAGATGCCCGACAAACAATACATTTTCTATTGTGTCTCGTTCTCTGGCAGCCAAACTGTTAATTTGACATTATATTTGCATGTGAAATAAATTGTATTGAACTGATATGCTAATTGTTTATGACATATTTGATTAATTTGACATTATTTTTTTTGTGAAATATTTGAATTAGGTATCGTTAATTATAATAGTTTGCAATTTATATTTCTTAGATTAATTTGACATTATATCTGTTTGTAACATATTTTAAATCAATATATTTGCTACTATAATTTAATTAATCTTCAAGAGAAAGATTATCTCTGACTGCAACATGTTCCACCAATTCTTGTAATTATGTACCCAATATTCGACACAGTATAAATAGTTTGAATAAATAAATGAAATGAAATTTTGGAAAATGGGCCAAAACTTGCGACAAATGTCAAAGGGAAAAAACATACTATTTCACTTATTCTTAAGGTTCCGTATGGTGCCGGACGTTAAGAATTTCACCATCCCATGTCTTCCCGTGGGTGTCGTAAAAGGCGACTAAGGGACAAACCAGAGAATGGGCAGCAGCGTCTGTGCTCCTATAACAACCATACTGCGATCGCCAACCCGCCTGCCAAGCGTGGCGATTATGGCAAAACCCCCCCTATGAATAGCACAAATAAAAAATGGCCCCTAGTGCCCGGCAGTCTGCCTACCCTCGACTACGGTAGCGGTCGAGGTGACGGCATGGCAAGGGGTGCTAAGAATCTCCGGACGAGATCCGGCTACCCCAACAATCACCGACGACTGGACCTGGCAACGTACAACACGCGCACACTTCGGACCGACGAGAAGATCACCGAGCTCGAAGAGGAATTGAGCAGGTTGCGATGGAGTATTATAGGGTTATCTGAAGACCGAAGAGAGGGGGAGGACTCGATAATCCTCAAATCCGGTAACCTGCTCTATTTCCGAGAGGGTGACCGGCAGTCCCAGGGTGGTGTCGGGTTTATCGTCCACAAGCCCCTTGTGAACAACGTGAAGATCGAGAGTGTATCGACCAGGGTGGCGTACCTTATACTCAGAATATCCTCTAGATATTCACTGAAAGTCATACAGGTCTACGCCCCAACCTCGGCACACCCCGACTACGAGGTAGAGACCATGTATGAGGATATCTCCAGAGCCATGCATGGTTTCAAAACTCACTTCACCGTTGTCATGGGGGACTTTAACGCGAAACTGGGCAAACGAGACGAGGATGAGCTTCAAGTGGGGCAATTTGGAGTTGGACGACGGAACCACCGGGGTCACCTACTGCCCAGTTTTATGGAGAAGGAGGGCCTCTATATGATGAACTCCTTCTTCAAAAAGCGTGAACACGGGAAGTGGACCTGGCAGAGCCCCGATGGTGCAACAAAAAATGAGATCGACTTCATCATGTCAACCAAGAAGCAAATGTTCAATGATGTCTCTGAGATCAATTCGGTAAAAACCGGGAGCGATCACCGCATGGTAAGAGGCACATTGAACATTAATATTAAGCTTGAAAGGTCTCGACTGATGAAGTCCACGCTCCGTCCAGCACAGGTCCAGGTACAAAACCCCGAGAGCTTTCAGCTCGAACTGCAGAATCGTTTCGAGTGCCTGGGAAGCTCCGTGGACGAATATAGCGACGGGTTCGTGGAAGCTGTCCATACGGTCGGGTCTAAGTTTTTCAAGACCCGTCGTACTGATAGAAACAAAAAGCTCTCTCTCTGATCATACCCTCAAGCTTATGAAGGAGAGGCGTGAGATGATCCAGTCTTCAGATGAGGCGTGCAAATACCGGCAGATCAATAGACAGATCTCTAAATCCTTGAATAGAGACCTCCGCCGCTTTAATACCGAGCGTATTAAAGACGCGATTGAGCGAAATAAAGGCTCCAAGGTTTTTTCAAGGGATCTTGCTATTGGGCAGAGCCAGCTCACGAAACTGAAGACCGATGATGGCAGGATTGTATCCGCCAAACTGGAGCTTCTGAGGGAGATCGAGAGTTTCTATGGGCAGTTGTACACGTCAACCAGTAAACCCGTTGCGAATCTAGCAAACGACCCAAGAGCTAGATTGACCCGGCACTATACCGAAGATATCCCGGACGTCAGCCTGTACGAGATTAGGATGGCTCTGAAACAGCTTAAAAACAACAAGGCGCCGGGTGATGACGGAATCACGGCTGAACTCCTGAAGGCGGGTGGAAAACCGGTCCTCAAGGCCCTTCAGAAGCTTTTTGAATCCGTCATACTCGAGGGCAAAACGCCACAGGCATGGTGCAGGGGTGTGGTGGTACTCTTCTTCAAGAAGGGCGACAATGCCAGGCTGAAGAACTATAGGCCCATCTCGCTTCTTAGCCATGTTTACAAGTTCTTTTCAAGAGTCATCACGAATCGTCTCGCGCGCAGGTTTGACGATTTCCAGCCTCCCGAACAAGCCGGATTCCGAAAAGGCTTTAGCACCGTAGACCACATACATACGCTGCGGCAGGTTATACAGAAGACCGAAGAGTATAACCTGCCTCTCTGCTTAGCGTTTGTGGACTACGAGAAAGCCTTCGATTCGATCGAGACTTGGGCTGTAATGCAGTCTCTCCAACGGTGCCAGATCGACTACCGGTACATTGAGGTTTTGAAGTGTCTGTACAAAAACGCCACCATGTCAGTCTGTCTTCAGGATCAGACCTCGAAAACAATCCTTCTCCAGCGGGGCGTAAGACAGGGAGACGTCATTTCTCCGAAACTGTTCACTGCTGCGCTGGAGGACGTCTTCAAGGTTCTGGACTGGAAGGGGCTTGGCATAAACGTTAATGGTGAGTACATCACTCACCTTCGGTTTGCCGACGACATAGTGGCTCGGAATTTCCTTGCGTGATCACGTCAGAAATGATGATATCCGCAGGAGAACCAAAGTTACCGACATAGCCCGAAGAATTGCCAAACTTAAGTGGCAGTGGGCAGGGCACATTGCTCGCAGAACGGATGGCCGATGGGGCCGAAAAGTTCTGGAGTGGCGACCGCGAACTGGAAGACGATACGTTGGAAGGCCTCCCACTAGGTGGACCGATGACCTGGTTAAGGTTGCGGGAAGGCGCTGGATGCGAGACGCACGGGATCGGTCAATGTGGCGACGCCTGGGGGAGGCCTATGTCCAGCAGTGGACGTCTTTCGGCTGAAATGATGATGATGATGATGATGATGATTTCACTTATTCTATTCTATTCTATTCTATTATATTATATTATAATATATTATATTATATTATATTATATTATATTCTATTCTGTTCTGTTCTGTTCTGTTCTGTTCTGTTCTGTTCTGTTCTGTTCTACTCTACTCTACTCTACTCTACTCTACTCTAATCTACTCTACTCTACTCTACTCTACTCTACTCTACTCTACTCTACTCTACTCTACTCTACTCTACTCTACTCTACTCTACTCTACTCTACTCTACTCTACTCTACTCTACTCTACTCTACTCTACTCTACTCTACTCTACTCTACTCTACTCTACTCTACTCTACTCTACTCTACTCTACTCTACTCTACTCTACTCTACTCTACTCTACTCTACTCTACTCTACTCCACTCCACTCTACTCTACTCTACTCTACTCTACTCTACTCTACTCTACTCTACTCTACTCTACTCTATTCTATTCTATTCTATTCTATACTATCCTATCCTATTCTATTCTATACTGTTCTGGTCTGTTCTATTCTATTCTATTGTTAGTTTTGTAAAACATAAAGTAAAATATATGCTTATGAACCATGTAAAAATATACAAAAACAAAATCATAACATCCTTAATAATTATGATTTCTAAATTAATAAAGTTTAAGCTCGAATAACGCATTGGATTGGGCGGAGTCGATAGCAGTACCGGTCCGTACGGGGCATGCGCGCGGGGAGTCTATTTTGTAAAGACGTTTTTTCGATGATTTCGTATTAGTGCAGAAGTATTTTTGACGTTATGTAATCTCAGTAAACTAAAGTCAAACTAGATTCGAATGCCAAGCAAATTCCGCTACCCGAACATAATTATTATCTTATAGAAATATTAAATTACTTATTTTCTTTTGTTAATATCCACCTATATAGTCAGGGTTCCCTCGATCTGGCAGTATCTTGATGCTCCAAAATTTATTTGGCTTAACACAGTTGGCATAATTTTCATTAAAGAAATATTTTTAAGGTATAAAGATTATAATTATTGTTTGGCCAAATGCTTATATGTCCGAATTCACAATGAAATGCTTTAAAGATGGCAGAATTTTATTTGGTTTAATTTTACTTGGCATATTATGAAGGTTAAGGTTGCGGGAAGGCGCTGGATGCGAGACGCACGGGATCGGTCAATGTGGCGACGCCTGGGGGAGGCCTATGTCCAGCAGTGGACGTCTTTCGGCTGAAATGATGGTGATGATTATGAAGATGCCAGAAATTCATTGAGAAAAATTCTATTAGGAATTTGTATAAAATAGCATTTTTAACCTAAAATTAAAAATAAAATATTGCCTTAAAAAGTCAATATGTTGTGTTACAAAAGTTAGTGACAGAAACGAATCGCTGCAAAACCGACTCCTCGTAGTCTTGTACTTCCTACCCCTAGTGTTGTTTGAACCCGCGTAGGCGCGGAGGGGCGAAGCGGCCCGCGAGCTGAGGAGCAGGTGGTTTAATAATGCTCGCCGCCACGGCTGAGGCTGCGGTGGTGAGCGTTAAAACCATCTGCGACGATAAGCTTGCGTGGGACCGCCACAGCCCCGCAGCGCCGGAGCCGTGACAGATACCATGCCTCTGCATGCTCGCTTGCCTGCTGCATGCTTGCACGCATGTTGCATGCCAGCTGCATGCATGGTGTATGCTTGTTTGCATGTTTGCATGCTTCATAGAGCGAAAACCATTTTGTTTTTGTGTTTTATAAATTTAACATGTCTCTGAAAATCTCGGGGCCCCGGGGTCTTGGTCCTTTGAAAAAATGCGAGGGGCCGAAGCCAGCTCGCAAAGGCCTTGTTAGGCATGTATCAGGAAATGATGTTGGTGATAACACCAACTGAAAATTATCCCTGTATGCACTACGCAACTGCACCCAAGGACAATCCCCGGTTGGTGCAGTACTATTGCAAACTATGGAGAAAAATGTATTGGTCTATGGATTTTGTAGATTTAGTGGATCGATTGCCAAAATTATAGGACGACTACAGGCCCCTGCTCGACCAATGTTGAACTAAACAGCTATAAAATGGCATTGGTTGACTTGAAAACTCAATTAATGGGCCCCCATAAAGGGTTGCTAGCACTTTAGTGACGTAGCGCCAAGGGGGAAACATATCCGGAGGTGCTTGAGGAGCGGAGAGGTATACCACGGCTACCAGAACAATCCCGGCAGTATTGTCAAGATCCTTACCAGCACTTTACTTTTAGAGCAGTTGTGATTAAATAATTTACACAAAGTAAGGCTTACGACAAGTAAGTCGGAGGCGTTACCACTGGGCCACCTTTGCTCTCTCTTTATTGACTACACTGCTGCAATTTAAACGAGGATTTTCAAAACTTAGGCTAAGTTCACTTGACCGCGCGTTGCCACGCACTGGGAGCGTTCACTTGACATCATTGTACGAGAGCCAGTCTGGCAGTCTTCGCTACTTATTTGTTTTCAATCAGTGCGTCTGTTCATCACAAACCACGCGGATCAACTGAACGAGCTTATACAGGGTTACAGAACTTGTACCGCGCGGAGTTTCGCGCTGTACTATCAGGTTGTGAAGAGCAGTCACAACGCCACGAAGTTATAGCATAGCCAACCATTCGCATTAATGACCTTCTACTATTGACATAATGAACCAATGAGAACGCGACATGGCCGCAACGTCATACTATTTATTAAAATCACAAAACATGTGGGTTTTTCAAATCCATCCACATCTGTGGATACTATAATTTAATATAAACTTTTACCTAAACTTTTAACATTTTGGGTAGATTTCAAACAATACCCATACTTTTTGTCGCCAACATCGATCGCACTTACTCCCGTATATTGCTATTCATCGAGAATCAGAAAGAGCGTGGTAGCTAATAATTTACCTTTAAGTTAGTTTGATTAGAAGGAGATGTTTAATTTTAATGGTAAACATAAGCGTCCAGCTGGCCATGCGGTTAACACTGTTAGATATAAACCACAATAACCCTGTATGACCCTGGTTTAAATCCCGTAACATATGAAATTTTTCATTTGTTTTTCTATACTCATTTTATACATTTTAAATATTACTTTTAACTTCAAAAATAAGGAAATTATTACTATTATAATTTAATTCACTTAATTCGTGAATATGAATACCTTTTTCTTTATTTAAATATTTTAAATCTTAAAACTCTTTTTGTAATCATTATAGAATACATCTAGCGGCCGGATTCAGTTGTAAGAAAGATTTACGTTTAAGGACGCTGTTACATTTTCGACGAACTCAAATTTAGGTATCTAGTCGCACACAGCAACATTACGCGTACGCACACATTGAAACTACTGAGCGCTCGATTTTATACATCACACAAATAATCTTGGTCCTTGATATTATTTTTTAATTTTATTGAAGTTGATTCAGGACAGTTAGTTAGTTGGCACTTTGAAAATGCATTTGATAACTGTTACAAACCGTCGTCGTAAAAAGTAGGTTAATATTTTCAACCGACTTCAAAAAAAGGAGATGCTCTATCTATTCGGCCAAACTACTTATCCGATACTTATCGGGTTTTCATCGATAAATGTATGTGGTGGTATTTTCAGGGAAGATTTTATTGTATAACATATTAGGATCTGATAAAGATCTTCGGAGATAGACAATGGAACTCTTCAATAACAAACAGCAAATGACCTGCGATTACTGTGATCGTATGTTTATGTTTTGTTTTAACCATACCATAATATATCATCACGCTTGTACGGTTTTAGGGGGTAAGCAGATGTATTTAGTATACCCAATATGGGGTACCTACAAAAATTTAAAAGAGAAAAATAAAAGCTTTCCTGTGACGAAAAACAATAGGTACCGACACCGACTTCCGAAAAGAATTTTATTTTTCGTTTGTTGTAGTAAGTAGGTATTTAAAAAAAAAAACGCTACATGAAATAAGTAGATACCTAAAACGAATTAATTTCCGGTCACAAGGATTAAAAAATGACTTGAATATTTTTCATTATATGGAATATATTAAATATTACTATCACATCATCAGTCACTATTCATTAATAGTGACTGATGATGTGATAGTAATATTTATTACAGAGAGGAGGCCTGTGTCTCAGCAGTGGGAACATTTTCCCACTGCTGAGACACAGGCCTCCTCTCTGTGAGAGGGAATGGGCTACAAACCAACAACGCGGGCCCAGTGCGGGTTGTTGGATGCACATATCTTCGAATATTTGGTTCTAGGACATGCCGGTTTCCTCACGATGTTTTCCTTCACCGTTTTGAGAGCAGTGGCGAAGAAATTATTTAAACAAAGTAAAGCGCCTGCCTGGGCTCGAACCCACGACCTACAACTTGTAAGTCAAGCTAATGACATACTACCCAAAAACCATGAAAATGACACCCATGACGAAAAGATGTCAATTTTTTGTCGGCGCCAACTTGTATTTTGGTTTTGACCCCGTATTTGATATAAGCGTCCCCAAAATCTATAAAAATGACATCCATGAGGAAAATTTGACTAATTTTTGTCGGCGCCATCTTGTATTTTGGTTTTGACCCCATATTCGATATAAGCGACCCCAAAAACCATGACAATGACACCCATGACGAAAAGATGACAAATTTTAGTCGGCGCCATCTCGTATTTTGGTTTTGACCCCGTAATCGATAAAAGCGACCCCAATAACCATGAAAATGACACCCATGTCAAAAAGCGGCCATTTTTTTGTCGGCGCCATTTTGTTTTGTTGTTTGTCATACATACATACATACAAACCGGTTAAAATCATAAATCTCCTCCCACCCATCCACTTCTAAACTTCCCCGTCGGCAGCTTAACCTTACCCATCCAAATCTTAACCTTACTCAGAGCTGTTTAAACCCACCCATCCATTTCTCAACCTTGTCAACAACTGCTTAACACCAACTATTCAAATCCCGATCTTACCCAAAAAAAAATCTAAATCAAATTCTAATAATAATAGGAAACTCAAAAATACGGCATACGTCCGATAAAATATCAACTCCTTTCGATCACGACGAGGACGGTACTCACACGCATGCACACTACAATCTTTCTATTACTTTTATCGTATTTATTTCCTGCGAGAAAGCGATACGCCCGTCCTTCCACGAGCGCTTCTGAGCGCGGAATGATGAGCGGCGGGTACAAAATGTATGAAGACGTTGGCAAGAGATTTTATTTTAGCTAATAATTAAAAAATATTATTATTTGGGTGAAAAATAATTAGCTGAACCTGTAAAGGACTATATATACCGCAATTTTTTATCATTTTGAAGATAAAATATGCTGTAAATTTACCTAAACTGGAACCTATTGGGACCCTACTTTTTTTAATTTTTTGCGATTATTGTGATGGGCAAAACGTATTTGTGCGAAAATTTTGTATGACGTCATACAATTTTTCTGATGCATATCTGGAGCTGAATTATCTTTAAATTATGACCATGATATCTTCACATCGGTGATTGCTTATACATTAAAATGGTACCTCAAAAGTACTGTTATTTGTAGAAAAATGTAATAGCGGTATTTAGCTAATTGGTTCTTGAACAAATTGCATTGAATTTGAATGAGGCACAGACAATATAATACTACAGTAAATGTGGGTAAACTTTTAACATTTATATAAAACTTGTTCTTAACGAATAACTAGTTAGTTTGACTTGGTTACAATAGTTGGCAAATTTTGATACGAGCGTTTGAGTTGTATTTTTTGGTGTTTGTTCTTTTGAATACCGAAATACAAGCAAAAATAACGTGTAAAACCAGGGTAAACGTAATTATGTAGCCTTGAATTGAATGGCCTTATTTCATTTCTGATGAAACTGGATGATGTAAGTTATTTTCAAAACTTAATGCATATTGTTTTTGTAAATTTATTTAATGAAGAACATAAAGAGAAAGAATTTAATAATGAAGAACATAAAGAGAAAGAATTTAATAATGAAGATAATGTAATGATCTATTAAATAAAGTAGATACATGATTTCTCTTGTCAAGAAGATAAGCAAATTTATCACCTACTAGCTGACCTGGCAAACTTTGTTTTGCCATAAAAAGACCAAACATTTATCTACCCTACCTACCCTACCTTACACTACCTACCCTACCCTACACTACCCTACACTACCCTACACTACCCTACCCTACACTACCCTACCCTACACTACCCTACCCTACCCTACCCTACCCGACCCTACACTACCCTACACTACCGTACACTACCCTACTCTACCCTACCCTACCCGACTCAACACTACCCTACACTACCCTACCCTACCCTACCTTACCCTACCCTACCCTACCCTACCCTACCCTACCTTACCTTACCTTACCCTACCCTACCCTACCCTACCTATAAACCTCACGGAGCCCGAGACCTTTCCAACGAATGCAAAACGGTGGAAATCGGTTCGTGCGTTCTGGAGTTATAGCGTCAGGGAGGAAAACCTGACTTATTTTTATATAGTAGATGAACACAATACCGGTTTGTCACTTGAAATTAACTGATCAGAGAACAATTAGTAGCTGTCAAACAATGTATCACGCACCGGCGCCATCTTTGTAGTACATGCTATGTATCAGAGATGGCGCTGTATGTGAAAAATGATTTTCCCGCTTGAAAAAGCCTTTTTTTCAATTTTTCCTGAATTTTCTTTGCTATAAACCTCACGGAGCCCGAGACCTTTCCATCGAATGCAAAACCTTTGAAATCGGTTCGTGCGTTCTGGAGTTATATCGTCAGGAAGAAACCCGACTGCCGAAGGAGGGTAATGTGTTTATCAGTCTATGTATGTATGTATGTATATATGTATGTATGTATGTATGTATGTGTGTATGTATGTATATATGTATGTATGTATGTATGTTTGTTCCTATATGGCGTTCCAGAGACCAAACGCGTTGGCCGATTTTGATGACTCATACGTCAATCGATTCGTCTTAATCCTGCGGCTACATTAAAATTGGACAAAAGAAAAATTGCGGATTTTGGGCGCCATATTGTGGGGGCCCAAATTTTTTATTTCTTCCAAACCCATCGTATGGGGTATCAAAATAAAGGGTTTCAAGAGGTGATTTCAAAAATATATAACACTTATATGTTTAAATGTATCTAATTCGAAAAAACTTAACTAAAAAGTTATAAATAAAAAAAGTTAAATCAAAAAACCCGACTGCTTCAAAAGCGAACTAAAAAGTCGTAAACAAGGAAAAAATCATGCTGTGCAGGAGGAGGATACATCTGGTTCTGGTCTTTAAGTCAAGAGTGAATAGGTTATTTCTAGGCAAGCGTGTTTCACCGTCGACCACATCATCGCTTACCATCAGGTGAGATTGTGGTCAAGCGCGAGCCTATAGGTTATAAAAAAAAAAAAAAAAAAAAAATGTATCCTCCGACTGCACAGCATGATTTTTTCCTTGTTTACGACTTTTTAGTTCGCTTTTGAAGCAGTCGGGTTTTTTGATTTTTTGATTTAACTTTTTTTTATATAGTAGATTTCAAGTGTGTAATAATAAGTTTTCTTTATTTTTTAGAGAATAACAGTGAGCCGTTTAATAAAGTGAGAAAGATAGAAATGTCCAGGTCGTGTAAGAGGTGGAAGGTCACCGCTTGTATATGAATTGGTTCACATCGAATAGATTAGCAAAAGTACACACATCTATCATGGGGTACTGTGTTAAATTCTATAACAAAATACCTTGTGAGATATTAAAGTTAAATGAAAGAAAATTTAAAACAATAGTTAAAAGCACACTTTCCAAACAAGCATATTACAAATTAGATGATTATATTCAAGATAAGAATGCTTGGAAACATGCTGGTCCTGCTCCATAAGCCTATCTTTGGTGTAGATAAAATCAAACTGGTTAATTTGTATTATATTCATAATTATAGTAACGCTTTATTTTTTTCTTCTCTTTTTGTTTTGACTCGCACACTGTTCAGTTGTTGTTGAATTAAGTAGTATACCTATGTTTGCAATATTTGTAAGTAAGTGAGAACCATGTTCCTATTTATCAAGTAACGGAATTTACCTGTTAGTGCTTGTAATTCTCTCATACCTATATGTAGTATAGTATACGTAGTGCTGGGTACATCGTCCTCACGTATATGAATTTATTAATGTATGTACTTATGTAAATATTGTATAAAACTTTTTTTTTTTAAAGTCGGTATGGAGTTTCTTGTGCGTTCTTCTCCATAACAATCTCCATTGCCGAATGCACGGTAGAATCAATTTTTAATACTTGTAAATTTAAACGTTCAAAAGTGCCGCATAATGGCCTACTTGAAATAAACACATTTGACTTTGACTTTGGTTTCGTTTGAAACTAACAAGACGTTTTGCGAGTGAATTTCTAGATACGTCTTTGCGCACTTCGTGACGAAAGATTGCATAAATACAAAAATAAAGAGATAAAAAAAGGCAACTTCGTCGATTTCGAAAAGACATTTGATGCACTGAAGTGGTCCAGCATCTGATCCCGCCTACTGAGCATCGGAGTGCCACCGAAAATTGACCGTCTCTTGAAGAGCATATACAAAAATTATTCCTGTAGAGTAACTCACAACGGCCTCATCTCGGATGATATTGCAGTAAACGCAAGTATCCACCAAGGCTGTCTCCTTTCACCACTCCTCTTTTTAGTCGTTCTTGACGGGATTTTGCATCACATTTTCGACAACAAGCGCCGGGATAGAGTGGGGATTAGTCAACGTCTTAAAGGACTTGGATTGCGCCCATGAGTCATACCCACGATGACATGCAAGATAAATTGAAGGATTTAAGTCAGGAAGCGGCTGAAACGGGACTAAAACTAAACACCCGGAAGACCCAAGATATGAAGAAGCCCAAGATCTGGTGTGAAGAATACTATACCGTTGTTGATTGGCACAGAGGCAGTGGAACGCGTCCTCTAGTTCACTTACTTACCGTGTCAGAAACTGGAGGTAGTGAAGAGGACATCGCTTCAAGGATCGCCAAAGCACGAGCTACCTTCGCGCAGCTGAGGCCTGTTTGGCAATCGTGGAAACTGACGCAAAGGATTAAACTCAAAATCTTCGGGTCAAATGTCAAATCCTTGCTGCTTTACGGGTGCGAAACGTGGAAGATCATAAAAGACATCTCACGCCAGATTCAAGTCGTCGTCAACCGCTGTCTTCGTCGCATACTCCGCATTTACTGGCCCGAGACCATCACCAACGTAGAGCTGTTGAAGCAATGCCACGAGAGCCCGATCGACCGCCAGATCAAGCAACGCAAATGGAGTCGGATTGGCCACACGCTGCGAAGGGATTCTAATCATATACCGAAGCAAGCGCTGGATTGGAATCCCCAAGGCAAAAGAAAGCGTGGCCGTCCCCGTCAAACCTGGCGTTGCACCGTGTTGGCGGAAGCGACGAGTGTCAGTTTGACGTGGAGAGAGGTGAAGCTCAAGACCAATTGCGATGGAGGATTACTGTGGGTGCCCTTTGCACCAGTCAGGGGACGTAGGACATTAAGTATAGATTTTTAATACAATATCAATAATTTAATATTGTTTTGAGGTCAAGCTTCAATGTTCTTTTCCTTGTGAAAATGAATAATTAAGCTAAAGCTCAATAAAAGAAAGTCAATAATACAAAGAAGAAAAAAATATTATAAAAAAAGGTTGCATCATTATCGCGCAACCTTTTTGCATTGTTTTTTACATAAAATGTGTGTAGGATACACAAACAAAACATAAAATAGTTTGGGCTGCCGTGATTTGAACTCATGCCACCAGCTTTAAAGTAGCCCAGCCTTATATCTCAGCTACGACTAGCTCGATGTCAGTGACGAATTTAAGGACTACGTTTGAACAGGCTCGCGTACGCCCGCGAGGGCTATTATGAACAATGAGGTGCGACTGCAATTTTGACCCTCAACTGTACAAGATTTTAAAATATAGAAATTTGACAAGAATTTAAATTGACAAGACCATTTAAAATATAGAAAGTCACATTTTTACATCATACATCATAAAGTATACAGAACCGTTAAGTAATTTAAAGTCTAATTACTTAAACTTAATTTACTTACTACTGACTGACTTTCCAGTGAGGAATGACATGTTAAAGTAAGAGGAACCGTTTACTATTGCTATGCTTAGTTTATTTTCAAAGGAATTCCTCATCGCCACACGTTTTCTCTATTAGTTCTTCGTACGGTCGTACATCAGTGAATACTAGAACTCCTAAATCTTCTTTAAACATGGCAAAGGTTCCAATTCCAAAAAGTTTATTTCCAGAATATAGCAGTGCACCAGACCCTAACCCTGGGAAGTTTCCAATATTTCTAATACATATGAAAAATCCCCATTGGCGGGGCAGCCACTCTTCGCAGTCCACCTGTGCGACATCTTCTTCTTCATACTCAATAACATGTATTGTATCAAATTCTCGCATTTGTTTTTTGCTTTCATATCCTAAAGTTAAAATCAGAACTTCAGGCTCTATGCTGTCTGTGATTTTGGCGGGTAATGATTTGATAGCGTTATGATATTTTTCATGATGTTGGCCTTCAAAATAAAAACCTCCTAAATCATGAATACTTTGATGTATCATCGGTCGTTGCCTATATGAAGCATAGGCAACTCCAAGTTCTTCTTCAAGCCTCACTATCATCAAATCGTGAATTGGAGAGTGCCATTTATCACGCCAAATACTGTCCTCTGGCAGAATTGGATCATCTGTTATTTGGCGACCGCACACTATGTTTGCTATTTTCAGTACTGGTTTTTCATTTCCACATCCTGTTGGTAACAACGCCAAAATATGTTCGGTAATTTTGGGGTCGTCTATAAATTCCCTAAAGGGATTATACGCTGTTAGAATACGGCTATTGTCTAGTAACACTCCTGAAGCAATAAATATATATTCTTTCCCGTTGTCTAAATAGTTGTCTATATTTAGGAGAAATATTACAGCCTTTAATTCGATGTGATGGCGAGTATATGGCCACGCCTCTGCGGGGTTTTTCGACCAATTCATATCTTTCAATTTTTTAAACGCCTGAGTAGAACTTGGAAGAATGGACAATACGAACATCAAAAACAAGAGGTCATTGGTCAACCTGAAAGGAAAATACAAAATTTCGATAAAAAAAATATATAATAATATGAGTAACATGTTGAGATTTTGGGGCATGTCATCTTCTCATGTAAATAAAGTTAATCGCAAATCGTTCTATCTTGAAGCTGAGTCTTTCGATAAGCAAAGGCGCTTGGGCATCCTATACATTTAAGACATTTTACCAATCGTTATCGCGATGCTTTCTTCTGGTTGAATGTCAGTTGTCTAGAGCTTCAGCACAAAATAGAAAGTATACAGAAGGGCCACTCCCACCGTTTCGAAAATTTACACCTAAACTTGACAGACACACTAGGGTTGCTACTATATTGATTCTGAATTTTAAAAACGATTAGGTAGTATAAGTTTACAAACACAAATGCATCGATTCATGCATCACATCATGCTTACATGCCGTAGAGGGTAGACAGAGCATCGAATATCCATTAAAGCTCACGAATCCACATACGACGAAGATTGGCGGGTTACAAGACGTAACAATTGTGTAATAAAGATCACACTAAAAACATAAACATGTGAAAAGGTGGTGCCTTTTCACATTTTTATTTACCTCAACAAAAACATAAATATGAGAAAGGATCGACGAAGAAGAGTTGAGATATAAAATGGTGACAAGTTTCATAGCCTTTCCTTAAACAAATCTACAACGTTATAATATCTCCGCAGTTCAAAAAAATAATTGGGCTCCCACATTATGGCGCCCAAAAGCCGCCATTTCTCTATTTTCCATTTTTTTATGTAGCCAGTGACACTCGTAAGGTTAAGAGGAATCGATTGACGTAAGAATCATCAAAATCGGCCAACGCGTTTGGTCTCTAGAACGCCACATAATAACAAACATACATACATACATAGACTGATATACACATTAGCCTCCTTTAGCAGTCGGGTAAAAAATTCTTATGTCACTCTAGCATTATGCAGCTTTCTACTGGTGAAAGAAGTTTTTAAATCAGTTTAGTAGTTCCTGAGTTTAGCCATTAAAACAATCTTACAAACAAATATTTCCTCTTTATAATATTAGTGTAGAAGAACTACAGTAAGCATATATAATACTTAGTTGTTAGAACTTTTATTCTTAGGTATAACTAATCCCTATAAGCATATAGAAAAAGATTTGAAAAACTTAAATGTTATATTGATATAGTTAAGAGCCATTTTCAGTTTTTCATTGTTCCACAGTACCCACCTGTTAGCATTTTAACTAATATATAGTTTAGATAGTACTAATAAAGGAACAGTAAATTATTTAAATTTAAATATTATGTTATTGTTATAACACGAAATAATAGGAAATAGCCACTTCATACCTATTGCATAACTCTAAACTTTTAGCATTTTTGTACATAGCAATGAATTCACATATATTATCGACCCAGAGAAAATAACAATCTTTTGAATTATCAAAGGTTATGTGACAAATAATTATATCCCTACTGGACTTTTGGCTGTACCTACATCACTCACTGACGTGTGTTGTTTGGATTTAGCTGTCCACCCTTTGCCGACAATTACCAATAAGCTAAATGGAAAAATATTATCCAGCCAAGTACGAGTCAGACTCGTGTAGACCCGTCTGCCGAGTGTTCCGTAGGACTTAGGATTTTCGTTTAGGTTTCCCTGTAAATTATCAGTGAAGCCGTTTTTATCTTAAAATATAAATTAATTAAAATATTCGTTACTATTTTTAAAACAAAAAAGTGTATTTTTTATTATTTTAGTAAAATTATTGTTAGTTATTTATAAACAAATAATCCTCTACTTGTTATACTAGTAACGCGATCTATCGATACTTTATAAGTAACTTGTAATATTGTCTGTGTCTATGTATGTATGTACACTATGGAAATAAAGTTCAGTTCTGTTAAAATCACGAGCCACGTATTTTTATTAGAACTAGTATTTTAGTTGTGTTTAAAAAAATAAAAGACTGGTAGTTTAGAATTAGAATGCATCGATTGCGAACTTGGTTAAGTGCACTATTATTGTGTTTCAATGAATAGAAAATTCGCATTTTCTTTAAATACATGATGGGGAAACATGTGCAAAGCATTGAAATATATATATATATTGAACTTCTTCCAAAAGGCTGCATGACGTGACAATCGCTCGTCCCACCCAATACGTCGTTTGCACTGAATGACGCGAAGTCATTATGGCGAAACTGGCATATAAAGTTAGCCTGCATGAAGAACTATATCTTTTGAACCGATTAAAAAAAAAAGGAGGAGGTTCTCAATTCGTCAGAATCTTTAATTTTTTTATGTGTATTCCCCGATTACTCAAAGACGCCTGGTCGATTTGAAAAATTCTTCTTTTGTTCGAAGGGTATATATACTTCACAGGTGCGCCCATAATCATCAAGTTAGAATTTGATGATGGGATCCTAGAGAAATCAAGGGAACTCCTCAAATATTATAGGCATATATATAGCGATTTTGGTATTTTCATCAGCAATGCAATCATTTGCTGAGAAAGTATAGTTTGGTGATGTGGAACTGATGAAGAAGACCACAGATGGCCACTGGAACTTCGAAATAAATCAATGTAAAGATCCTTGTGGTGTTTGGGCTTATTGGAATCTTCATGAGATGTACTATGGCAATAAATGATTTTCATGTTAACTGGAGGTACCTACCAATACTAAAAAGAGTAAAATAAAAAACTTTTGCACAAAAAATCAAACTGACTCTCAAAACAAAACACTACAAAGCGAAAAATAACTTTCTTTACCGAAGTCGGTGTCGAATAACAGAAAATAATGGGTACAAAAGACACCAACTCCGGAAAAGAAAGTTATTTTTCGCTTTGTAGTGTTTTGTTTTGGAAGACAGTTTGTTTAACCGACTTTTCAAAAAGAAGCGAGTGACGTGGGTCAGAAGAAGAAGGCCTTCAACAGGGCTGCCAAGTCCTGCAAGTTGGTGTTGCAAAGGGCTCGGTTCGACCACATTGGCCGAATAGGGACCAAACTTGCTTCTTACCCAGCAGGTAGTAAAGCGTTTTGGGTCCCTGGCTAAGTCGGTCGAGTCGAACTTCTGCCCTACCTTAACTACCACCACTGCTGAAAGCCGACGGGTCGTTTGCCCACTCCGCTGAGGAGAAAGCAAATTTATTTGCATCTCTTTTTGAGGAATCTTCGCGTCTGAATCCTGGTGATTCGCGGCCCGCTCCTTTTCCTGTTGGATGCGAGACGAGTATGTCGGACATTCGCATACATCAAAAGGACGTGCGTAGGGTGCTGCACAACCTCGACGTGAACAAGGCTAGCGGCCCTGACGGATACCAGCAATAGTTCTTAGAACCTGTGCGCCTGAACTGTCTCCGATCTTGACACGCCTATTCCGCCTTTCATATGAGACTGGAAAAGTGCCGAATGCTTGGAAGCAAGCCAACGTACAGCCTGTGCCCAAGAAGAGCATTTCCCTGCCTGAGTCTGTGTTTCCCGATAGCTACAACCTGGGAGTCTTTGAGTCAAGAGTGAATAGGTTACTTCTAGGCAAGCGTGCTCCAACGTCGAGTTAGGACAGGTTCAAACGCTACACCATGGCCTCACGGAGAGACCGGATCTTACGGCCCGGTAGCCCGTGCGTTGGATAAGTATCTCTCAGCAACAGTGCTGTCGTCAGCATACCCAAAGGTACCTTGGTCCTTGGAGGCAGTCTCCGAATTGGGCGATGCCAATCTGGTCAAGTTTAATGCTGCTAAAACCCAGGCGTGTCTTTTTTCCGCTAAAAGGAGCTAATTCCACCCGGCTCCTTCTTTCCGTGGTATGACCGTGCCGATAACGGACCATCTTGAGCTTCTTGGTGTTTCGTTGACATCGACTCTCAATTTTGGCCCATACATTGAGGCAAAGGCTTAGCTGGCTGCCAAAAAGTTGGGGATCCTTGCGAAGGTGAGAGGGTACTTCACGCTGGAACAGCTGCTCAACTTGTATCAAGCGCAAGATCGATCATGCATGGAGTACTGTTCTCATCTCTGGGACGGATCTGCCAAATACCAGCTTGATGCACTCGAGTCGATCGAAAAGCGGGCCAAGAGACTCATCGGCAATGAGGCACTGGTCAAGTCAAAGCTCCAGAGCCTTGAACATCGTCGCCGAGTTGCCAGCAAGTCGGTTTTTTATCGGTTGCATTTCGGGGAGTGTGCGATGAAATTGCATGATCGTACAGCTAAGGAGTGGAATTCCCTGCCGGAGTCTGTGTTTCCCGATAGCTACAATCTTGAGGTGTTTAAGTCAAGAGTGAATAGGTTTTTTCTGGGCAAACGTGCTTCACCGTCGACCACATCATCGCTTACCATCAGGTGATATAGTGGTCAAGCGCAAGCCTATAGAAGATAAAAAAACTTAATTAAAAAAATCAAAAAACCCGACTACTTCAAAAGCGAACTAAAAAGTCGTGAACAAGGAAAAAATCATGCTGTGCAGTCGGAGGAAACATATTCGCCGGCTGGCTGACCAAAATCTGGTGTATCCTCCGCCTGCACAGCATGATTTTTTCCTTGTTTACGACTTTTTAGTTCGCTTTTAAAGCAGTCGGGTTTTTTGATTTTTTTAATTAAGTTTTTTTATTTATAACTTTTTAGTTAGTTTTTTTCGAATTAGATACATTTAAACATATAAATGTTATATATTTTTGAAATCACCTCTTAAAACCCTTTATTTTGATACCCCACAAGATGGGTTTGGAAGAAAAAAAAAATTTGGGCCCACACAATATGGCACCCAAAATCCGCCATTTTTCTATTATCCAATTTTAATGTAGCCTATGACACTCGCAGGGTTAAGACGCATCGATTGACGTACGAATCATCAAAATCGGCCAACGCGTTTGGTCTCTGGAACGCCACATAGGAACAAACATACATACATACATACATACATACATACATACATCCATACATACATACATAGACTGATAAACACATTACCCTCCTTCGGCAGTCGGGTAAAAAAAAACAAAAAAAAGGAGGAATTTTTTATGTGTGTTCGCGGATAACTTCATCGTTTATGAACCGATTTTGATCCCTTTTTTTTTTTTTTTTAAAAGGAGATATACAAGGGTGGTACCATGATAAAGTAACCAGGATCTGATGATGGCATCCCAGAGAAACCGAGGGAACTCCTCAAATAATATAGGCATACATATAGCGATTTTCGAATTTTTGTCAACAATGCAATCATTTATACTCAGAAGTGTAATTTGGTAAAAAGGAACTGATGCAGAAGACCATACATGGCTATTGGAATTCCTTAATTCTAAGTATTTCATGGGTATAAGATTTCCGACGACAGTGTGACATCTCGGATTACACGATATTTCATTTTACTGATATTCTGAATCTCTTATTGTATTATCTCTCAAAACGGGATATTTTTTACTACAAAAACAACAAAGAAAATGAGAGAAAGAGACAAAATATCGCAGTTTAGCGCTGTGTCGTTTGGTGATCTTGGCTTCGACACAGTGACAATTCAGTTGTCAACTGGGCTTCGAGGTGTGAAGTGCTCTCGAAAAACGTGTGATCACGAGAATACCACGATTTAGGAGATAAAGGTGAGTCTCTTGTAATAATTTTATTTTATTCGACAATGTGGCACGTCGACTTATCACAGTGTTCTGGTAAAACATCAAGCGAAGTGAATGAGACATTATTTTGAAGTAACGTTTTTCTTGTAAGAAATTCACAGTATCACCGCGTCATTTTGATTTGTAACGTTGTAGATGATACATATTTCTCTTATACTGGAAATATGTTGTGGGTCAGTTGTTGATGTGCTGTTTTTGCAGAATACATATTGATAAAATTGAATGGTATGGCCACTTGTCACGTTGTATACACTAAATAGCTATATACAACGCCAGTTACATTTACAGATGAGGACAAAGTCTAAACTAATAATTCAGTTAACACAAGCAAAAATGGACGAGGATTTGCCCAACTGATTTTAACGACGATGAAACAGCAGGTGATCAAAAAAAAACTTTTTACAAAAAAATACAACCGACTTCCAAATAAAAACACTACAAAGTGAAAAATAAATTCAATTTCGGAAGTCGGTGTTCCTGTTTTCGTTTCTTCGGTTTTTGACACCGACTTCCGAAATTGAATTTATTTTTCACTTTGTAGTGTTTTTATTTGGAAGTCGGTTGTATTTTTTTGTAAAAAGTTTTTTTTTATTTTTCACTTTTTAGTTGTGTTACATAATGGACCAGTTCTATAGGTTAGGTACCTATAATGCCCAAATTGAAGCCAGAATTGATTATCACAATAACATGAATCTTAAACAAAACCAGTGGAATGAGAGTATACCAGGGTTAACTGTTCACACCTGCGTACTGCTTTAGAGCGTACTAGTGTGATGTTATGTAATGGTAAAAACAATAAACAGACATGCGATTGCAGCTATCCCGAGAGATTTGCCGTCATTTATTGAAGAGTTCTGATGTATATCTCCAAAGTTCTTCATCGGATCTTCATGAAATTTAAATGGGTCCACATGACAAGCACCAGCTTTCAAATAAAAAAAGAATCATCGAAATAAGTTCACCCAGTAAAAAGTTCTGAGGTAACAAACATAAAAAAAAAAAAAAATACAGTCGAATTGAGAACCTCCTCTTTTTTGGAAAGTCGGTTAACAAACGACATAAACTCATCTCCATCACAATGTGTCAACAAGTTTATCTTCTTCAAGTACCTCAGTTGCTCGTAATAACCCGAATTTAAAAACTGTTAACGACGATGAAACGGTAGATGATCAATA
The DNA here is from genome assembly GCA_949775005.1 of Orthosia gothica. Classification (NCBI taxonomy): domain Eukaryota; kingdom Metazoa; phylum Arthropoda; class Insecta; order Lepidoptera; family Noctuidae; genus Orthosia; species Orthosia gothica. The sequence continues at coordinate 23,053,596 of OX459044.1, read as the reverse complement.
AACTCATCGTCATCGTAGTGTATTGATGAGTTCATCTTCTTCAAGCACATCGTGTAGCAGCTCTTCAAGTTCTTCATATTTCGCCGCGGACAGCGATGACTCCGTAACAGACCCCGACTATAAAGATATTCAAGAAAAACCGCCGACCTGTATATTCATTCAGTGATGTGAGCGATTATGTTCCGAATCCAATAGCTGCGACTAGTCAACAAACGACAAACAAAGAAGGAAAAGAAAAACGGATGTCGTGAACTGAGAAGGAGAAAGATTATAAAGACAAGGACATTTTTGTGGCCGTTTTCGAACCTCAAGCTGTGTTTCAGTGCCCGAAGGGAGACACTTCCGTTTTTTTTATAAATCAAAACTGAACGTATTGAACCTGACAATTTGTGATCTCAAAACAAACTTCGTTGAAAGTTACGTGTGGGAGCACAGGCTCATAGGAGTGTGAATGAGATTGCCACCTACGTTTTCCAATACTTAAAGAAGATTTCTGGATGACAAAATTCAATGGACGTTTTTTACTCCGACAACTGTGCTGGCCAGCAGAAGAACAAAATTCATGTTGGCTATGTATCTCTATGCTGCGCAGAACCTTCCTAACATAAACTCCATTACACACAAATTTCTCATTACGGGGCACGCACAGTATGAGGGAGACTCGGCCAACTTCCAAATTGAACGCCAGGTAAAAAGGCAGTTGAGAAGTGGACCTACTTTTTTCCCTGAAGGATTTATTAGGGAAATCAAAGCTGCAAGAATAAAATCAGAACCAATACATATAAATGAATTATGTTACAGTGATATTTATGATTGCAAGCCTGTTCTCAATCAAATGAATTTTGCAAATCACAAGGATGAAAATCAAAATGTCATTAAATATTCGGCAATAAAGGGAGTTCGTGTGCTTATAGTTGATACGTCTTACGCAAATGTAATGAAGAGAGCTGTGGTAATAAAAAAGAAGCGTCTTTATGAAATCTATCTAAATAACGCTGTCAATAGAAAACCGGGGTTGTCCGCAAAGAAGAAAGAGGATCTTCTTTCACTACTAAATGGTTAAGACATTCCTGACTATTATAGGGCATTTTCAAAAGATTGTAGTTCTTCTGAATTTAAAAATGTAACAGTTATAAGACTGATTTTTTATGGTTTCTAACTGATGGATCTCACTAATGTTCTTATATTTGTTAAGCTAAGTATCTAACTGTTATTTAGTTATAATCTATAAAGTCTATTCCTTAGTCTCTACTTGATAGGTCTTACGTTATTTATGATATTTTGTTCTTGTAATAGTTTACAAAATTGTTTTTTGCGGTCTAGTATGTTACGTTTTCACGTGTGTTTTGATACGCATTATTTTTTAGAAAACGGAAAAAGAAATGTGATGATAGTTCAATATACCTTCTACATAGATCTAAGACAATACTAAGCAATCATTCCTAACAGTTTACATAAGTGCCTAATTTAATACCTAATAATGCCTTTACTTAAAGAAAAGTAAATTTTTCATGTCACTCACTTTTGTTTATTTTTTAAAGTGTGAAAAACACAGTAGTGTCTTAATAATAATTACTTTTTTTATAAGTCAAACTATAATTTAACAAAATACCTGATTAAAATAGTTACCACTATGTTGAATGATTCTATTATTCATAAAAAAAACAAATTTTTAAGAAAAATGTTTTATTTTTATATAACCTAAATTAATGTAAATTTTTCCATCATCTTCAATGTGACATCTAAACTTACCACCTTGTAAACTTTCTTTTTTTCTGGAACCACGTGATAAGTTTCCTTTGTTTTTTCAAACACTAAAATGAAGTTAATTTGGTTCCAAAAGTTTTTTTGTTTTTTTATGTTTCATTTCATTATTAGTCATACTCTAATCACTTCATACATTATGAAGCTATCTTGACAACAATTTAAAAGTTATGCTCATTTAAAAGTTTAAAAGTAGTTTTCTGTAAAATTACGGTTTTTGAGATGTTGCACTGTCGTCACAAGTGGACGAATTATATCGAATAGCTGAAAGATTATTATGAAGCAAATACTTATAAGTGAATGGAACTGATAAAAATGGTAACATCGAACTGATCTGATGATGAAGCCGGAAGGTAGGCGCTGGCACTCCGTAATAAAACAATGGATCCCAGTCGTGTTTGGGCTAATTGGAATCTTCATGAGATTTACTTTGGCAAGAAATGATTTTCATGGTATTTGGAGGTACCTACTAAAACTAAAAAAAAAGATAAATAAAGAGAGAGAGGCTAGAGGCTTATCGGTAACGATGCACTGGTCGCCTCAAAGCTCCAGAGCCTTGAACATCGACGCCGGGTGGCCAGTCTGTCGGTTTTTTATCGGTTACATTTCGGGGAGTGTGCGATGGAACTGCACAATTTGATTCCACCTAGCCCTTTCCATCACCGGACAACAAGACGTACGGCAATGCGCCACCGGTACATGGTGGACATCCCACCCATACGTACAAAGCGTTTTGCGAATACTTTCATTGTACGCACAGCTAAGGAGTGGAATTCCCTGCCGGAGTCTTTGTTTCCTGATAGCTACAACCTTGGGGTCTTTAAGTCAAGAGTGAATAGGTTACTTCTAGGCAAGCGTGCTTCACCGTCGACCACATCATCACTTACCATCAGGCGAGATAGTGGTCAAACGCGAGCCTATAGATAAATAAAAAAAAAAAAAAAAAAAAAAAACTTTTTAACAACAAAAAAAACAAACCGACTTCCAAAAAAACACGACAAAGCGAAAAATAACTTTCTTTTATGAAGTCGGTATCGAATAACGGAAAACAATAGGTATTTCGACTTGTGGTCCGCCCAGTCTTTGCCTGGGTCATAATCACCATAACCATGTGACATTATGTACACACCGTCCAAATGGTGAAGAGATTTTTTCAAATAGGCAATGAGATTCCAGAGATTACCCTACACTTCGGGAACAAACTTTCAAAATTCGGGCTCTCTCTTTATAATGTTACTTAAGACTAGCAGTTACCCGCCAGTTCGTCAGCGTCAAATTCAAAAAACAAAAAAAAAACATGGTTTTGTTTTTACGCGGTACCCTAAAAAAAATTCTAAAATAAAAATTGCGAACACCAAAGGCGAAGTTAGCAAAGTTATCAAATTCTAGCAAATATTGATTTTGTACGGACTTAGTATATCAACACAATCTGCCCACAAGATCCTATTTCGGGTCTGTCCCAATAGTCCCATTGGCCCAGTCCCATGATGGGACTAGTGGGATGATTTATCCCACTAGTCCCATGGGACTACTGATACTAACATAATTTTAAAATTATGTCTCAATAGTCCCATGGGACAACTGATACTAATATATTTTATAAATTATGTCCCATTAGTTCCATAGGACAGCAAGTACTGATTAAACGAGTATTATTGCGACGTCGTCAATCGTCGTCATCGTCTACTAATACTTCATGGCAATATTTAAAAAAAAAAACTTCTGCCTTTGTAAATTTCTTATTTATTTTGCGGTGTCAACGTTTAATAGAGTTTCCGCTATTCCCATTACCTTAGGGGGTATCACGTTATATATGTCTAGGATCATAGTTTATATGATAATGTTACATAGACATACTAGCACTCCGCCCGCTGCTTTGTTCGCGTGATTTCGTATTTTTTCCTACAGAGCACTTTCTTATGTGTACTTTAGTAAAGGCGACTAAAAATAAGCTATTATTAAATGAATAAAAAAGTTAATTAAAAAAACAAAAAAGCCGCCTGCTTAAGCGAACTAAAAAAGGTAAACAAGAAAAAAAATCATCAATTTTATAACTCATTGTCTTCGGTGTTCGTATCATCTTTATGCCGATGACCTTCAACTGTATGCAGCTGCGCGGGTAGAGAGTTTGTCAGACGCTATAGACGATGTGAACTGGGACTTCGACGCTATCAAGGACTGGTCTGATAGATTTGGGCTGTCTGTAAACCCCTCAAAATGTCAGGCCACTGTGATTGGAAATATCGCGCATGATGGGTCCATTGGGGATTAGCTCTCTTCCTCCTATTATTTTTAATGGAACTGTCATCCCCAACAGCCCTAGTGTAAGAGATCTCGGTCTACATCTTGATTCGACGCTAAGCTGGCAAAGTTAGGTTTCTAGTGTCAGTCAAAGGGTCAATGGGACTTTGCGATGCCTGTATCGTCTGAGAAACTTTCTACCTGCAAAAACGAAGACTGTGCTTGTGCAGGCTTTAATTTTCCCTTTAATCGACTATGGTGACGTGTGCTACTTTGACCTAAACGCGGTATTACTGGATAAGCTGGATAGGCTCTTAAACAACTGCATCCGGTTCATATTCAACCTCCGGAAATATGACCATGTGTCAAACTGCAGAACTGAAATCAAATGGATGCCCATTCGGCAGCGAAAAAATTTGCGCGCCGTGACTGCGTTTTTCTCTCTACTAAACTCTCCCAAACCTCCTTCTTATCTCATACCTCACTTTCAATACCTATGTTCTTCACTCGCTAGGAATCTGCGTTCTTCAAACAATCTTCTCTTGCTCTGTCCTTCTCATACTTCTGATTTTGTTCATTCTTTCTTTAATATTCAATCCATTCTTCTCTGGAATGCGCTTTCTCTCGATATCAGGACGGCCACCAGTCAGTATGCCTTTAAGCGTAAGTTGCGGCATTATTTTCTAAACGAATAGCAGACTCGTCTCAATATGCACCTGTCTATTAATTTAATTAATATATATTATTTTTTAGATAGTATTTATTATAGTACCTACATATTTAAGTATGTTTATTTTAACTATGTATTTAAAAACACATATAATAAATTAAAACATAATTACACATTTCATTTATACTAACCCTCTTACTAATAAACGCGGAATAAAATTATATCAGGTATAACTAAGGTATACCCATACATTTTCATAGGTTTATACCTGGTATAACTTTATTCTGCGTTTATTTGTAAGAGGGTTAAACTCTTGTATTTCTCCTTCATAATTGGTTCCTGCAGTGTGAAGTGAAATTTACATTTCACATGCACCTGGTGTACTACCCTGATGACTTTTTCACCGTCGCAATCATATAATCAGTACTTGCTGTCCTATGGAACTAATGGGACATAATTTAAAAAATATATTAGTATCAGTTGTCCCATGGGACTATTGGGACATAATTTAAAAAATAAGTTAGCATCAGTTGTCCCATGGGACAAGTGGAACATATTAATCCCATTTGTCCCATCGTGGGACTGAGTCACTGGGACTAGTGGGACAGACCGCCTATTTCCACTTCCATTTTGAACAAAAACCACGAACGTCCGCCAGCGTTGAAAGTATTTCCTCAAATAAAATATGGCCGCGAGCCCGCACACTACAATGTTATAGACAATCCTCCCGATATTACCCTGACAAAATCAGAATTACCGAAAATAGGCCTTAATATTAGACAATACCGCATACAATATATTGAACATATTATTGCGGTTGTGCGGTAATCCTAAGAGAGCGTTAGTAGCCATTTGAAATCTTTATTGCAATTAAAATAAAAACAAATCTTCATTGCAATTCAATTATTGCAAAAAAACATATAAATCTTTATTAGAATCACGTGTTTTACAGGATTTTAATAAAAGCTTTACAAAGTATAGTTTATCGGGCTAAGCAATTTAATATTAGAAAACTTTAAAGTGCCTTTAATAATAATAATACATAATAAAGATCTATAGACATGCTGGAGAGACTACAAGAAGGCATACGACTCTGTGCCACATACATGGCTCATGAGGGTGCTGGAGTTGTACAAATAGACGCAACTCTACGCACCTTCATTCAGTCATGTATGGGGCAATGGAAGACGATCCTTCGATATCCAGGATGCCAACCGATTCAGGGAGATGATGAGCTTATATGGATTAAGCGGGGGATATTTCAGGGCGCAAGTTTGAGTCCACTTTGGTTCTGCTTAGCCCTGAATCCCCTAAGTACACTATTGGAGGATTCAGGTCTAGGCTACCAGTTGAGAAGAGGTGGTCAAGTCATATCTCACCTCCTTTACATGGATGATCTGAAGCTCTTTGCTCCCAACAACTTGCAATTGATGAAATTACTGAAGGTAACAGAACCCTTCAGTAACGCCATCTGGATGGAATTTGGTATGGACAAATGTGCAGCGTCATGTAATCAAGCATGTAAAGCGAGGGGAGATTATGGAATCCGAGAGAATTCAACTATCTGATTCCATACACCTTAGACACCTCTCCTCGACCGAAACTTACAAGTATTTGGGTATGTCGGAAGCGCGTTAGGCATTAATAGTGCTGACATGAAACAACTGCTGCAGGAGCGCTTTTTTGGCCGCCTGAAAAAGGTATTAAATAGCCTTTTGTCGGGCGGAAATAAGGTACGCGCCTTCAACAGTTAGGTCATGCCGGTCTTAATGTACTCTTTCGGCATACTCAAATGGACTCAGACGGAGCTCGATGTCCTTGATAGGAGGGTCCGGACATTGCTGACGGCAAACCGCATGCATCACTTACGATCTTCGGTGATTAGGCTGTACATCCCGCGGAAGTGGTGTGGTGATGGTGTTCGAGGCTTTTTAAATTCCAAGACTCTTCACAACCGCGAGGTATGCAGCCTCAGAAAATATTTTATTTATGCTGAAATGGGTATGCACCGGGATGTGGTCACAGTGGACAAGGGACTCACCCCGTTGTGCATGGCTAAAGAGAACTGGCGCAAACATGTAGTTCTTACTACTGACGAACGCAAAGAGGTTTGGCAAGGGAAAGAGCTATACGGGCACTTCTATCGGGCTCTCCATGGGCCCGATGTAGATTTCCAAACGTCCGTATCCTGGCTACTTTTCGGCGACCTTTTCGAGGAAACTGAAGGTTTTGTCAGTGCAATTATGGATGAAGTTATCCTGAGGAATAACTACCTGAGATATATAATGAAGGACGGGACAGTTGACGTGTGTCGGGCATGCCATCGTCCGGGTGAATCCATCAGACATCTCTGGTTATTCTCGTCTGGCTAACGGCGAGTACTTACACAGGCATAACCATGTGGCCAGAATTATTCACCAGCAACTTGTTTTGAAGTGCAATCTTGTGGATTCTGTGGTACCATATTACAAGTATGTTCCCGACACAGTTCTCGAAAATGACCATGTCACGTTGTACGTTGTATCGGTCTATCATCACTGATAGGACTATTCTTGCCAATGAGCCGGACATAGTGGTGATAGACCGATTAACACGCCGCACAATGATAATCGATGTCACCATCTCGCATGACGAGAACCTCGTTAAAGCTGAGAAAGAGAAACAAATCAAGTGGAATGTGGACTCGGCGATCATTGTGCCAGTTGTCATTACGGCCAACGGCCTGATGGCCAAGAGCCTCGTTGACCAACTGTCGAGGCTGTCATTGTGCGGTTGGATCAAGGGCCTGATGCAGAAAGCAGTACTCGTCGATATGGCTTGCATTGTGAGGAGGTTCCTGTCGCTGGAGCCTACTCCCAACTCAGGTGGACTGCCTTTTTGTAATAATTTTAAAAGTTTTTTAATGATGTGTATTTATAAAGAAATATTTAAAAATGTGTATAAAGCTAAATAAACGAAAGACATAATAAAATAGAATGGATGTCAAATAAACTAAATAAATAAAATTACAAATGTCAATATTAAAATACTTAAACGTCAATAAAATAACCAACAACTTACATTTTGTCTATTGTGCACTTGCAGAGATCACACGACTGAATATACCACGACTGAATTTACATGTTATTATATACCTGTAGCTAAGGTATGTCATGTTATTGTTTTGATAAAAAAGCAGTCAAGAGCGAGTTGGGCTCTCGTACTACTGTTCTGCATTATATTATTTTAACTCATTGTAATAACTAGGTAATTTTCTGAGTTTAAGGAACTGCTGTAATGGTTTAATAACTTAATTAAGTTCGCTCACCCCGGGGCGGACGACATCCATGAGGATTTCGGCAGGTTAAAAAAAATAAAAGGTGATCACGACTCATATAATCATATTAAAAGGTACTTCCTCACTCTGGAGCCCTGACCCCCGATAGCTTGGTCCCTGTTCCCGATAACGGTGGGCCACAATCTTTTATGTTTAATATGTTTTATTTAATTTTTTGTAATGTATTAAATACTAAAAAAGTAAATAAACAAAAATCTTGTGAAAGGTTAACGGGCATCCGCTAAATGCGAGACGGTCAATACGGCGACACTTGGAGAAGGCCTATATTCAGCAGTGGATGTCTTTCGGCTGCAATGATGATGATGTAAGAATGAAGGTGTTAAAGAGTGTGTCAAAAAATGTGAGTGACAGAGATTGGTTTCAGCTTCAATTTACCACATTCATTAATTTTTAAGCTTCGTCATATTCGGTTATGGTTCAGCAGCCAGAAAGTTAGTTTTTTTTTATTTGATTCCGCTTGACATTTTTATTTTGGACTTAGTAATGACTTTATTGGTAGGTATTTTAATAAAAGAGTATGTTTTTCATCTACACTCTAAAGAGAAGGTTAGGTAAGCGTGAGTATTCAGAAAAAATGAGTCTTTATGCACAAGAGCATTTAGTTGCATAAGCAAGAATCCTCCTTAAAATTCAGATGTGGGTCTTTGTTATTACTTTTAGTACATCTTTTGCTTACGCTTAGCAGTGAATTTTTCTTCGGTGCTACGTAGACCAATTCAAATTTGACCAATTGGTCTATGGGGAAAACTACATGTTTACATCGTCCAAATACCAACTGGGTTATGAGAACTCTGAACGTTAACCAAAACTATGTTCCATTATAACATTATAACCTCGAGTTCACACCATTTTCCTATACTTTGGGTTCACAGACCTTTGTAATATTTTTTGGTCCACATCAGACTTAAATCAAAAATATTATAAATTAATAAATATAATGTAATGTTAGCCAATTATAGTTAATTAAAATATAATCTTCAATGAAAAGAAAGAAAAGTATGTCATCACCATCATCATATCAGCCGGAAGACGTAATAGGATAAGGATAAGGATTATGAAGTGAGATTTTACAGCTGCCCAAAATTTACTATGCAATATTGTACCAGCGACTGATACAAAACAATATAATAACAAGCTTTTTTACATCCACAGCTGCACAGTCGTATCATGCTTCCGAATGCGTTTAATAAGTTCCGTAAGTACTATTAGCACTTTTACTCGTGTTCTGTAACTTAACCTTGAGTTGAAGGGACACCAGTTTCTGATAAAAATTTGTAATTAAAAGAACGTTATACTGTACCTATGTACGTTATAAAAAAAAATGTTTTCTTTTAATATTCATACTATAGAGATATATTTTGCACATATCTGCCATAAAAATCTTTTTAACAAAAAAAGACTTCCAAAGCAAAACCCTACAAAATGAAAAGTAACATTCCTTTCAGAAGTCGGTGTCGAAAAGCGAAAAACAATAGGTACCACAGCTTCTTCCTTCAAAAACGATTTTCTTTTAATTAAAATGTTTTAAGTTTTGCTGTTTTTATTAGTTTAGGTACCTCATATTTTATTTATAATTGAGAGGTAAAAATCCCACACTCCCTGGTCTTTTCCCCAAAATTCAAGGCGTCTTTTGAAGGTTACTCAGGTACATACAACAGCAGGAAATCCTCACCCCTAGACATGTATCAGAAGCGACATCTATGGACAAGAAGATATACTACGATGTCTACGTGCGCTGCGTGCGCGCCATCTCTGTGATATCAATGAAACTGCTGAGATATTCAAACTAGAAATAAAAAAACTGACGGCGCTCATGCAAGCGACCGCTAAGTAATATCCATCGCATCCTACCTAGTCATATTGTTATACTTCCAAATGTATTTATCGAACATTATACTTTTTCACAGATTTCTAAAAACTCACAACAGAATTTAATTTTTTTATAAAAATGTTAGGCCGTGCATCGGCTGAACCTGGACACTATAACTCACAAGCTGCTATACCGCCGCGCCATTCTGACACTTATCGTAGTAAATAAATAAAATTCATCGATATGTTTATAAATCATCCATCACATTATTCATATCGTCCGTGACGTTTATAAAATATTATAAAAACTAAATTATGAAGAAGATTCAGGGTAAGCTTATAATTTTGTTAAGTAAAACATGACATAGCATAATTGCTCGTCTGCTTGTGTTGTTCGAATAACGACTTATAATTACAATAACATGATGTCTCGTTGGAGTAACTTTTTAAAATTGAAAATAATCATCCTTTACGAACTAAATATAATTTTAAAGAGTTAGCTTGAAAATTAAATGTCGACGTAAGTATAATCTAAATAATAATCAATTTATATTTTAATATGTTGCCATTGGAAATCTAACTTTTAAATTAACTTATTTATAGAGAAACACAGTTCGTTTATGGGTGCGATGGTATCGACCAACTAGTGACGTGAAGTGTAACAGCCAAGGGCCACGTCCGATTGATTACACAAATCAACCCAGCCGTCATCGTGATATTGTGAATAAGCAAACCACGATCTGGTGCTATAAGACATGGCATTTCGCTTACCACTGTCCGAAGACATTTACATGCAAATGGGATCTATAATTATAATTATTAACCTGCCAACAAAACAAAACTAACTGATCGACTCATCGTCAAGCCAGGATAAGATTTGCAGATTTGGAGTGAGATCAAGATTAGAAGTTATAGAAAATAAAGGTTACCCTCTCCGTTAGTGTGTTAGTAATAGGTTTGTTACAGTTAAGTTTTTTTATAGTTAATTGTTTTTTTGTAAACAGTTTTGAAAAATTACAAGAGATGTAAATTGTTGTTCTGTTTGTTTCGAACGTGAGTAATATGTTGGTTCTCTTTTGAAATATTCAAATACAATATTATTTTTTAAGTAAATTAATATTTATTAATCTTATTTGGGTTACTATATTAATTCATACCACAAGAATAATACTGTTCTGTTTTTTTTGTTCCCGATACCGGTGGGCTACCATTTTTTTATATTTTAAAGGTTTTACTTTTTTGCTTTTGTTTTTTTTTGTGTTTAATAAATATACTTATTTAAAAATGTAACAAATAAGAAAGAAATTGAATAAAGGCCATAATAAATAATACTACGTATCTAGGTAAATCTCCTTTAATTTGAAAGACTGCCTTTTAAGCACCTTTTTTTTTTTTATTTATTATACTTAGTATATACCTATTAATTATTATGATACCCACTTCCCCTCAACCCGCAACTCCCCTCTTTAGCCGTGCAGTGCTGCCTAACTATGCTGATGTTGGTTAGCGCATAATAATTTTGAATCGGTGTCAATAACTACAAAAAACCGGCCAAGTGCCAGTCGGACTCGCGCACGAAGTGTTCCGTACCATTTTCGTATAAAACGGCAAAACAATCACGTTTGTTGTATGGGAGTCCCCCTTAAATATTTATTTTATTTTGTTTTTAGTATTTGTTGTTGTAGCGGCAACAGATATACATCACCTGTGAAAATTTCAACCGTCTAGCTATCACGGTTCATGAGATAGAGCCTGGTGACAGACAGACAGACAGACGGACCGCGGAGTCTCAGTAATAGGGTCCCGTTTTTACCCTTTGGGTACGGAACCCTAAAAAAGTAACTTCATTGGGGTCACAGAGATGCCGCGCACGCGGCTCACTTAAAATTTGTAGTATATCCTCCTGCCCATAGATGTCACTTTTTATACACTTCTGGGGGTGAGGTTTCTCTGCAGCTGTAACAAAAAAATACCCTCATATTACCGAATCAATCTGCCCAGCCGAGATTTAAAGGTAGTATGATAATAAATTTATACTCATTCAATTGGTTCATTATAATTTTTAAAACTTTCCTCCTGGAAAATGAAAAAAAAAGTGAGTCGTGATTAAATATTAAAAAAAAAAAAATATGCCAAGTCAAATCAAGGAAGACTTCGATAACAGATTAGATGAATCTGGGCCTTCATATTCTACGGTATAAAAGTAGGCAGCTTTGTCCAAACAAGACAGAGAGAGCATCAAAGATGACCCGCAGGCTTTCGAAATCCGTCACGCCAGAATCCATCGAAAAAAAAACCAAAAAATTGTATTAAATAAAAAAAAACGTTACGTAACGTCTTTTTAAAAAAGACCAAAGATTGTAACTGCGTGAGATAGGTGACATTACAGGCATGGCAACTGAGTGGGTTTTTTATATTTTAAACGATGAAATAGGAATGAAAAAGGTGTCAGCAACATTACACGTTAAAAATATTTCTGCTCTTGTTTGTTTAAACGTAGATCCACGTCCAAACCTTTTTAATACGATTTTGTGACTAAAACTTAGGGTTTATCTGGTGCCGCTTGCGACTTGTGACGGCACACTATGGTAATTATTACGAGCGCGGCCTAAACACACGAATGGTTAATAGTTCCAATGAAACACGTAGGTACCTACCTATAGGTAAAGTTTTGTTAGTTTTGGTGACCACGGAACCATAAAGATAGCAAAAGATAAAGTTACAGTGTTTTATACACAAAATAAATACATAAACAATAATTGGCATTCAGAAATGTATTACTCATATTGTGTATTTGTGTCACGTCTCATCAGAAAAATTAATTCACATATTTGAGTCATTACCTCTCTGCTTCCTCATCAATATCTACAGAACTGTCTTCTGAGTCCAACCAGGCCTGCAAAATAGAGCCGGCAGGAGAGCCTCCCGGTTCAGTCGTTTGAGTGCCCAACGTGAACCGTCCCCAGTAGCGACTGGTGTCGCTTGAACTGCGATAGTCGAAGTCTGGGCAGAGACGTCGACTTGGATGTATCGATGCTGCGACAGCGCTTCCACCTCCTCCAATATAAGCAAGTTTATGACACGGCGTACGAAAGTGGGATTTGCAAACGATAAGTCCACCCACCCCGCTGCCGCACATATTCTGGACGGATCCATGTTTAAGGAGCAGTAGGCCTAACTCCACCACCCACTCCCTTCACCAACAACGCATCCCGTGCATCTGTTGCCAGGGAACCCCAATTTACTTGGTGTTGATCACCAGGACGGGGTGAGGATAACTTCAACTGACAACTGTGCCTGTGCCGAACTGCCCTTGGCCTTGTATTCAGGGTAGTGTTGGGAGGCGCATCCTTGAACGCAGATGGGGTCGGCGTTATCCGGGACTGTCCACAAAAGCTTGTCAGAAAGCTCTGCGGGTTTTTTTATACATCTATACCAATATTATAAACAGGAAAGTTTTTTTGTTTGTTTGTATGTTTGTTTATTTGTACCGAATAGGCTCCCAAACTACTGGACTGATTTTAAAAATTCTTTCACCTATGGAAAGCTACATTATTTCACGAGTAACACAGGCTAAAAAAAAAGAAATTCTTATGAATATTGCAATAATATAATGTAAGTAGCAATATTTTGCCTATAAAATTGTTTATTTGGCGTGCGCTGAGAAAACTATTTATGATACACAAAAATGATGTATTACATGATTAAAGTATTCATTATTTACTACAAAAAAGACTAAGATAGTATATATCTCACTATCATAGTTAAGTTACAATAATAGCTTTTGTGTTCTAAAATTTATTTAGATCGCCGCCGCGCCAGTAGAAACAAAAGTTGGTTAAGTTTTCGTATTGTAGTATTAATTCTTATTCAAATAAATAGTTTAACAAATTAGTAGGTAGGTAGGTGGGGTAGGTGGGTATGTAGGTAGGGTAGGGTAAATAGGGTATGTAGGATAGTGTAGGGAAGGCAGGTTGATCTGTAGGGCAGGTGATTAGGTTGATAGAGTGGGGTAGGTAGGTTGATCGGTAGGGCAGGTGAGTAGGTTGGTAGGTATGCAAGGTAGGTGGATGGGTAGGTAGGTAGGTAGGGTAGATAGGTAGGTGCTAGGTAGGTAGATAGCCAGTTGATGGGCGAGAAGCTGCGGGGGTCAGCTATAATATATAAAAGACGAAAATAGCTGACTTACTGACTGATCGATCAACGCACAGTCAAAACCACTAAGCCCAGAAGCATGAAATTTGGCAACAAGTTTCCCCATATGACGTAAGTGAGCACTAAGAAAGGATTTTTTGGAAATTCTATCCCATAGGGGGTAAAAAGGGGTTTGAAAGATTGGATGAAAAGTCTAATTCCAAAATTCTCGAAACTTGGCAATAATCTAAGTAAATGATAAAGGCTGCTATTATTCGTTTTTCGAAGGAACCCCCATGTTATGATTTACGCGGTGTGAAGTTTGTATGGAAAAATCTGATTTCTTGGGTCAGTAAACTTGAAAATTGCCACAAATAATAACCTAAATGAATATTGAAGGTTGTCGTTATTATTTTTTGAAACTACCCCCAAAAGATGATTAAGGCGATGTTAAAGTGTTTTTGAAGAAACCTATTTCTTGGGTTAATAAACTTGAAACTTGACTTAAATACCAACCTAAATAAACAATAAAGTTTATCATTATTAGTATTTTGAAACAACTCCCAAAAGTTGATTTGGGGTGTGTAAAGTTGTTTTTGAAGAATCTTATTTCTTAGGTTAACAAAATTTGAAATTTGACTTAAATACCAACCTAATAAACAATGAAGGTGTCATTAATAGTTTTTTTAAACGACCCCTAAAAGACGATATAGAGGGTGTTGAAGTTTGTTCAAATACTGCCGATTTGATTTTTTTGAAACTTTACATAAATACCAACCCCGATCAACAATTAATGTTATCATTTTTTATTTTTTTTGAAACTACCCCCAAAAGACGATTTAGGTCGATCTACTGAACCGATTTAGACGAAATTTGGCATGGACATAGTTTGAGATCCTGGAAAAGACATAGGATAGTTTGTTTTCCCTTGGAATGATAAAAAACATATTACGCGGGCGAAGCCGCGGGCGGAAGCTAGTATACTGTATTGAACACCACAGTATAAAAGAAAAGGAAACTTAAAACTAAAACACATACAAAGGCCGGCCATATTAATCTATTCAATCCATCCAATATCATAAAGTATTTTTGTATGTTTGTTTGTTTGTACCGAATAGGCTCGGAAACTACTGGACTGATTTAAAAAATTCATTCACCTATGGAAGCTACATTATTCCTGAGTAACAAAGGCGGGATTTTGACGGGAGCGAAGCCGCAGGGTCAGCTAGTATTAGATAAAAATAAACTCTGGGCGTTAATATTATGTTATTGCTTATGACGATAAAAAAAACTATAAACACGTTTTACATCTCTCATGTTCGGTAAGTAGGTTCTTTTTAACTCCAAATGGGGCTTGTAGGTGACTAATTAGCGCTCTAGGGTAATAATGTAGCTAGAAAAGCCCTAGGGCGGTAAGTAATAAAAAAAAAAACACATCTTTCTTTCAAAAAGTTCGCGTACATCTAACCATCATACTGGCAATAGACATCATGCATTCAGCCCAGCCTTGGTCCTTATCAGAAAGCTTACAGTCACTCAAAGGGCAATGGAGAGGGCTATGTTCGGAGTTTCCTTACGTGATCGAATCAAAAATGTAGAGATCCGCAAGAAAACTAGGGTTACCGACATAGCCCGAAGAATTGCCAAACTTAAGTGGCAGTGGGCAGGGCACATTGCTCGCAGAACGGATGGCCGATGGGGAAAAAAGGTTCTGGAATGGCGACCGCGAACTGGAAGACGTTGCGTTGGAAGGCCTCCCACCAGGTGGACCGATGACCTGGTGAAGGTTGCGGGGATCCGCTGGTTACGAGATGCACGGGACCGGTCAATGTGGCGACGCTTGGGAGAGGCCTATGTCCAGCAGTGGACGTCTTTCGGCTGATATGATGATGATGATGATGATTCAGCCCAATGACCAAAGAGGTCGCTTTGCTATTGAGCCTTGTCTTCGTGTGAGTATAAAAGTCATCAATTTTAAATATCGAACGGCGAAGCTCAATTTCGTTATTGAAAAAGAAAAAAAAAAAAAACTTGTAATGCCGGTTTTTTTCTACTTACCTCACAATCGAGATGTAAAGCAGAATAGTTAGCTCGGGTGTAAGCACCAATTGCACCCTCGAACTATAGGCGCCCTCGCTGCGCTCGTGGGCCTAAATAGCTCGGGCTGCAATTGATGCCTTACAGCCCTTGGCTACAAATCTCATCATCATCATCATATCAGCCGAAAGACGTCCACTGCTGGACATAGGCCTCCCCCAAGCGTCGCCACATTGATCGGTCCCGTGCGTCTCGCAACCAGCGGATCCCCGCAACCTTCACGAGGTCATCGGTCCACCTGGTGGGAGGCCTTCCAACGCAACGTCTTCCGGTTCGCGGTCGCCACTCCAGAACCTTTCTGCCCCATCGGCCATCCGTTCTGCGAGCAATGTGCCCTGCCCACTGCCACTTAAGTTTGGCAATTCTTTGAGCTATGTCGGTAATATTGGTTCTCTTACGGATCTCTACATTTCTGATTCGATCACGCAAGGAAATGCCGAGCATAGCCCTCTCCATTGCCCTTTGAGTGACTGTAAGCTTTCTGATAAGGCCCATTGTAAGCGACCACGTCTCAGAGCCATATGTCATCACTGGCAACACACACTGGTCATAGACTTTTGTCTTGAGACACTGTGGTAAGTTGGACGAGAAGACACCGCGCAACTTCCCGAACGCTGCCCAGCCGAGTCGGATTCGACGGTTTATCTCTCTCTCGAAGTTGGCCCTACCCAACTGGATCGTTTGTCCCAGGTAGACATAATCTTCCACAACTTCGAGTGTAGAGTCTCCAACCTTGGTAGAAGTGGGTGTAACATGGGCATTCAACATCACCTTGGTTTTGTCCATGTTCATTTTAAGACCCACTCTTCCGGAAGCTCTACTGAGGTCATCGAGCATTGTATTGAGGCTCTCCATGGTCTCAGCCATGACCACTATGTCGTCGGCAAACCGAAGATGAGTGATGTACTCGCCATTAACATTGATGCCTAGGCCCCTCCAGTCCAGAACCTTGAATACATCCTCCAGCGCAGCAGTGAACAGTTTCGGAGAAATGACATCTCCCTGTCTCACGCCACGCTGGAGAAATATTGGTTTCGAGGTCTGATCCTGAAGACGGACTGACATGGTGGCGTTTCTGTACAAACACTTCAACACCTCAATGTACCGGTAGTCGATCTGGCACCGTTGGAGAGACTGCAGTACAGCCCAAGTCTCGATCGAATCGAAGGCTTTCTCGTAGTCCACAAACGCTAAGCAGAGAGGCAGGTTATACTCTTCGGTCTTCTGTATAACCTGCCGCAGCGTATGTATGTGGTCTACGGTGCTAAAGCCTTTTCGGAATCCGGCTTGTTCGGGAGGCTGGAAATCGTCAAACCTGCGCGCGAGACGATTCGTGATGACTCTTGAAAACAACTTGTAGACATGGCTAAGAAGTGAGATAGGCCTATAGTTCTTCAGCCGGGCATTGTCACCCTTTTTGAAGAAGAGGACCACCACACCCCTGCACCATGCCTGTGGCGTTTTGCCCTCGAGTATGACGGAATCAAACAGCTTCTGAAGGGCCTTAAGGACCGGTTTGCCACCCGCCTTCAGGAGTTCAGCCGTGATTCCGTCGTCACCCGGCGCCTTGTTGTTTTTGAGCTGTTTCAGAGCCATCCTAATCTCGTACAGGCTGACGTCCGGGATATCTTCGGTATAGTGTCGGGTCAATCTAGCTCTTGGGTCGTTTGCTAGATTCGCAACGGGTTTACTGGTTGACGTGTACAACTGCCCATAGAAACTCTCGATCTCCCTCAAAAGCTCCGGTTTGGCGGATACAATCCTGCCATCATCGGTCTTCAGTTTTGTGAGCTGGCTCTGCCCAATAGACAGATCTCTTGCAAAGACCTTGGAGCCCTTATTCCGCTCGATAGCATCTTTAATGCTTTCGGTATTAAAGCGGCGGAGGTCGGTTTTCAAGGACTTTGAGATCCGTCTATTTAGCTGCCGGTATTTCACCGCATCGTCTGAAGACTGCAGGATCATCTCACGCCTTTCCTTCATTAGCTTGAGAGTAGGATCAGAGAGCTTTTTATTTCTATATGTACGGCGGGTCTTGAAAAACTTAGACCCGACCGTATGGACAGCTTCCACGAACCCATCGCTGTATTCGTCCACGGAGCTCCCTAGGCACTCGAAACGATTCTGGAGTTCGAGCTGAAAGCTCTCGGGGTTTTGGATCTGGATCTGTGCTGGACGGAGCGTGGACTTCATCAGTCGAGACCTTTCAAGCTTGATATGAATGTTCAATGTGCCTCTTACCATACGGTGATCGCTCCCGGTTTTCAGCGAATTGATCACAGAGACATCATTGAACATTTGCTTCTTGGTTGACATGATGAAGTCGATCTCATTTTTTGTTGCACCATCGGGGCTTTGCCATGTCCACTTCCTGTGCTCACGCTTTCTGAAGAAGGAGTTCATCATATAGAGGCCTTCCTTCTCCATAAAACTGGCCAGTAGGTGACCCCGGTGGTTCCGACGTCCAACTCCAAATTGCCCCACTTGCAGCTCATCCTCGTCTCGTTTGCCCAGTTTTGCGTTGAAGTCCCCCATGACAACGGTGAAGTGAGTTTTGAAACCATGCATGGCTTTAGAGATATCCTCATACATGGTCTCTACCTCGTCGTCGGGGTGTGCCGAGGTTGGGGCGTAAACCTGTATGACCTTCAGCGAATATCTTGAGGATATTCTGAGTATCAGGTACGCCACCCTGGTCGACACACTCTCGATCTTCACCACGTTGTTCACAAGGGACCTGTGGACGATAAACCCGACACCACCCTGGGACTGCCGGTCACCCTCTCGGAAATAGAGCAGGTTACCAGATTTGAGGATTATCGTGTCCTCGCCCTCTCTTCGGACTTCAGATAACCCTATAATACTCCATCGTAACCTGCTCAATTCTTCCTCGAGTTCGGCTATCTTCTCGTCGGTCCGGAGTGTTCGCGTGTTGTACGTTGCCAGGTCCAGTCGTCGGTGTTTATTGGGGTAGCCGGGTCCACTCCGGAGATTCTTCGCACCCCTTGCCACGTCATCGCCTCGACCGCTACCGTAGTCGAGGGTAGAAGGGCTGCCGGGCACTCGGGGCCGTTTTTTTACTGTGCTATTCATGGTTTGGGGGGGTTTGCCGTAATCGCCACGCTTGGCAGGCGGGTTGGCGATCGCAGTTTGTTATTAAAGTGCACAGAGAACGCTGCTGCCCATTCTCTGGTTTTTCCCTTAGTCGCCTCTTACGACACCCACGGGAAGATATGGGATGGTGAAATTCTTTACGTCCGTCACCATACGGTACCATACCATACGGTATGCTACAAATCTACTATTACATAATTATATTACAGTGATATAAGTAATTAATTACTTGAGTAATTTATGATGTTTAGTCCATAAAAAAAACTATAGGTATTATGATATTACTAAGAAACCTTTAAGGTTGCCCTAGTCGACGGCATGAAGTATTTTGCGCGGGGTTAAAATGCATGCTTTCTCATCCTACAACACTTGCGAAAGAGATAGATGCTGTTATAAGCAGTAAGAAGCTAGTTCGAGTACGAATTAGCACTTTTGCAAGTTTGTAGCGAAATGGATCATGATTTAAGACGAAAATGACCGCGCGAAATTTTTATAAACAGGCCTTTGGGAGACTAGATATCATGAAAAAACGACTGTATGCATATATTTTAAATAAAATTATTTGCATTATTTTCTAAATAAAATTATTTGCATTGTTGAACTACTAATCTATCCCTGTATGGTGGCCGTTTTTCAATTTTCCTTCTTTTTATGGTATTTATTTCCGCCCAAATATGCGTTAAAATTAGTTTTGAAATATGGAACTTTCGACGCTCATAACTGTCGAATATTTTTATATTTTACTTTTTTGTTTCCATACAGGGCTAGATAAAGATGAGACAAATAGATTCTTTTTTTTTTATTTTGAACGAACATCGTCATACAATGGAGTAATCGCCAGACTATAGTCCTTGCTAAACTTCTTGGCCGCCCTGAAGCACGAAACGGTGCTGCGCAGCCATTGCAGCCAACTTCAGGGAGGCCATGATGTTTGGCGAGAACTATACGTTTGTATGGAAGAATGATCGACTAGTGTAACCTTAACATGTAATGTTACCTTGGTGGCTAGTTACAAGTTATTACGATTTACTACGTGTGCTATCAACGTTAGTTAATACTATAATTATGTAAATGATGCATCTAAATGCAGATTTGGGGACAAGATTACCTATCTACATTAGATGCAAAGAAATAGAAATAATCATCAGACATCGATTAAATAAAAGTTTTTGGTTTGTTTGTGGTAATCTATTACCAAAAATAAAAAGCAAATATTAAAGTTTACTCACCATGAACCATTAGGGCGATCGTCCGCAATATTGTTGCCAACTGTCAGCTGCTGTCAAAAGTAACTGTCATGGCGCCCGCAGTGTCAACATTCGGACTTTTAGCTTTACCTTGTCACACGGGCGCTTCATCAACTTTTATGTGTACCTTACTAAATGGAAATCTATGCATTGCCTATGATAAAAATATCAAATATATGTCCGTTGCCGAAGCGATAAGGAAATTTAATTCTCAGTACCCATAACAAGAATGCTATAAGCGTGAATCTATTGGTAACTTTATATGATGCTTCTTAATTGATATTTTTGTTCAGTGCAAATTGAGTCAGTAAACGTGCATGGTGTACGTACTATCTAGATTTTAAAATAAGTATAAAAACATTCGGTCAATACAATTTTCATTCAAAACTAAATTGTTTCCAATTTTTTTTTAATTATTACGAGTCGCCGAACATAAACTACTGCGGAAATTATCATTGCGTTTTATTGATACACGTTGACAGATTTTTATAGGCGGCTTAAAATCAGTCGCGGTAAAATAATGTTATTGTTTCGTTTTTCCGCTTTTATAAAATATTTGCGGGTAACCACGTAATAACTTTAAAAGCGTTGCGTTTAATTTTAAATTCAATAAAACCAGGTTCGGCTATATTGAATTTCGTAGGTACACATTGAAACGGTAGCGTGACGCATTGACATCAGATTTATGCCTGTCAATTAGCGCTTAATGTCCTATAAACTTTATTACATATTTGATACTGTTAAATCGGCTCTATGTTTTTACACGCTTTTTCATGTTAAATCACTTACCTTTTTTTACTTTGCAAAACGATTGCATTTAAATATTGTATACTATTGTATAATAATAATATAATATTGTATACACACAAGAGAATCCTTTTTATTTTACATTTTCTTTTTCGAGTAAACCGGTTCTTGAAATTTTACAGAGCGTCTGTTTTATTCAGACTTAAACAAGCAAAAAGTTTAAAACTGTAACCTGCGGGCTTATTACGTAAGGAACAGCAAGTAGCAATAATTGTACAATTATTGCGCGATCAATTTAGTGACCTGGCTACTGAGGCCTTTAAGTCGTCTTTATTTTTGACAGTCACTTTTAACAGAAGCTATTTTATCTGTCTGATGATTTATAAAATGTATCGTTTGATGAATTAACCAGCTTATTAAACAGCAACACTTCGTGGAGGCCGTTTTTTTACAATAGTCAATTTGATTACTATTTAGCTCCAATATTCCAATAAATTAATATTCGCTTGTGTAAAGTAAATATGGCAGAAAAAATTTGATACTTGCATTTTATAAAAAATAAAAAATAAAATAGTTTATTTGCACCTTCAAGTAAAAACACAAAATGTTATGGTTTACAATAAAAAATAAGCCAAAGGTAAGTAAAGTTGAAAGTTAAAGTTGCAGCCAATACCTAAACTAAGATAAGTTAATATCTTGTAATTATAGGTATCAGCGCCCACCATCGTTAACAAATTGTAACTGTTCAAACTGTTGATCAACAACATAAACAACACGTATTTTAATTACAGGAATAGTTTTATAGATTAGTCTCATTACAAGAGCAAAAAAATTAGGGACTCTTAGGTGCAAAACTAGAATTAAAATTAACAAACAAAAAATAAATGGTGTCTGCTGGTGAGTGTATGGGTGTGTGAGTGTATGTGTGTGTGTGTTGGGTGTGTGGGAGTGTTATTTTAGTATGTGCGTGTCATGTTTATGTGAGTGCGTGTGTGTGCCAGAGAAAACTTAGGATTTAGATTGTTTTCTAGTAGAATAACATAGGTGCTAAACTCATGAATCAATGTATAATCGTCCACTTAATTCTGCCATTCAAGACATAAACAAATAAACAATTGAAACTAATAAATTTTTTATTATATAGAGAAATTATGCAATGTAATAAAAATGATATTAGTTTTTTATTAAACATAAATTAATAAGTAATAAATTATTTTATTTAACATAAATTTCAATGTGTAAAATCAATTAAAATTTCTTCGAATTGTTGATTGTTTTAAGAAATCGAATGGATAACGCATTAGAACATCACTTTATAGACTACATTATCTCGTATTTGAGCTATGAAACGTAAAAAAGATTTTTCAAATTTAATTTAGACATTGGCAGAATAGTCGACATCGGTGTTTGCTATATAAAAAATAAAATATAATAGAAGATACTTATTGCGGACTTATCACATTCTCATGTGTTTGTAATTGTAAGTATTTAGTAGTAAACATATAAGCTTCGCTGAGGTACCCAACACTACAGTATAAAAAAATCCTCCACTTTACCGTGATCACTTCTGTTTCAATGATTCAACAAATAGTCCAGTTGCGTAGACATTAGAGACTCAAAACAACACCAATTTGTCATTTACATTTACAATATTCACTAGGAATTTGTTATTTCAATATTTATTTTTATATTATTATTCTAATTTGTGGATAATTAAAGTAGCCACAAAATAACACACGAAAAAAGCCGCCAAAAACTCAAAAACTTCTGTACCTACTCAGCCATCAGCGAGCAATTGGCAATCGACCAACAACAGGGGAAAAAGTAATCGCAATTTGACAGCCACATTTGCTCGCCGATCGCTGTCGCTCTGCTGTCAAAAACCATACGTAATACGAAATTATCGCGATCACCTTGCGATAAATGCACATTTCAGTTAACAGATTTTTATTGTTAGCAGTGCTGTCGTAAAATTATTATGGTGTGGCTATAGCTCATATATAATGCGGATTCGCGATTGAAGAGCAATTATTCCGCAAAAATAAGCCTTCCGATTTTTTGACGTAAAGCGATATTCGCGCGATGATTGTACAATCTCTGCGCAAATATTGTTAATTGCTGTTTCATACGTAATAAGCCTGCTGACTACGGTTTTAGCCTATCCAGGCCATTATAACGATTCGATTGACACCTTATTCATCAAAATCGGATGATTAGTTTAGGCGCTACGGAGGAACATACGTAAATAAAAACATACATACATATTATATATACTGCTAAATCATAACTCTTCCTTTTGGCTTCGCCGTAGTGTGGTATTAAATCAAAATAATCGTTCTAGAATATAACAGTAAAATTATAAAACATGTCAAGATATCAAAGTAATAAATCAGTAGAGTCAAAAAAAAAAATCACTTTTTAGAATGCCATGTTTCAAGATTCTTTATAAGTCGTAAAAAACAAATATCAATTTAAATATTATCATAACTATTAAAAAAATGTCTTACAATACAAAATACGAGCATAATAATTGTACAATTAAATTACGAATAAGTGATAACTTATAGTGTCTAAATCGTAATAGGTATTTATACCTACACATTTAAATTCATAATTATAAGATTAAACGAACTTACCTTAAGTGAAGTTCTATCTTAATTATACGAAGCTCCTTGTCCGAGACGGTTTAACGAGTAGTAAGCTGTTTGTACCAGCGCCAAGTCACAACTTTAAAGCTAAAAAAAAAAAAGTTAGTTTCCTCCGTGTCACATCTCTACTTACTTGTCATTACGTTTAAAGACAGGTTTATGAACAACCCTAATATTGGGATAATACTCAATGAGTATTAGTGGGAGGGCTTTTTTGGGACTGCCGTCTCGGACAAGGAGCTTCGTATAATTAAGATATAACTTCACTTAGGGTAAGTTCGTTTAATCTTATAATTATACTCTCTCCTTGTCCGAGACGGTTTAATGAGTAGATGTTTGAAGTTAGGTTGTGAATAACCAGAATTAGTAATAAAAATTATAATTATTTATTCAATATTAATCAAAATTAAATGTATAGCATTAGGTTACATTAATTGGTAACAATGCAAGGAAAATAATCAACAATTTATGAGGTCATAACAGTGTTACATATCACACTACTAAACTGGGATGGATCTTGGTTGATAGGTCTATTGTAATGCCTGGCAAAAATGGCAGAATTTTGAGACCACCCTTCAGCCTTTCTAATTACATCAATACTGACACCGGATCTGTTTGCAGCAGATGTTGATGCATGTCTGGTGCTATGTGCTGTGAAGATGGTGACATCAATTCCTGCTTCTTTCAACATTAACTTGATCCAACGGCTTATAGTCTGCGTTGATGCATCAGGTCCCATCAGGTGGGATAATGCAGACCTGGTAGCGTTTATTGTTCCATATGACGCCCCATTTTGATAACACTTGGTTAAGAAATTCAAAATATATGGAATAGATGCCTGATAAGTGTCTAAATTGTGCTCCCTGCAGAACATCCACCATAATTTTAGGGATGAATCAGAGCGTGGTGCTCCATGCCTTATAAACGCTTGGCTGACAGCAGCCCTGCAGCCAGGGTAAGCTGGTGGTGCAGGGGATGGTATTCTCTGAAAGGAGATGATAATAGACTCTTGTTAGGACTAAAAACAATAAGATCCTCACAGGACAAAGATTTTATTAGTGGGAACCATGGTTGTGATGGCCAATAAGGAAAAACTAAAATTCCCTTGGCTTTATCTCTTTGTATCTTATATAAACATTTTAACAATAATGAAAAAGAAAATGGAAAATTGAAATTGTTTCCTGGAAATGCATAGAAAAATATATTTGCCCAACTGAGGGTGAAAGCATCTACAGTGAATGCTTCTGGGTCACATTTCCAGGAAACAAATTTTCCACACTTTTTATTTGTCCTAGAGGCAAATAAATCTACTTCAGGAGTGCCAAACCGTTCAGTTATTTGCAAATAAGCTTTTTGTGAAAGCTCCCATTCAATATTGATTTTCCTTGATTCCTTATCAGCTTCAAAATTATCTTTGGTATTTATATAGGAAGCAAAAATCCAAATATTTCTATTTTCACACCATTGCCAAATCTCTCTTGTGATATTATTGAGGTGTGGAAATTGCACTCCCCCCATTTTGTTAATGTATGCCACTGCAGTAGTGTTATCTATTCGCAATAAGATTTCGCAATTATATATATCTTTTGTAAAACACTGAAGCCCTAAAAAAGCAGCTTTCAATTCTAAATAATTAATATGGTGTTCTTGTTCTGAACGTGACCATGACCCAGAAGCTTTCTTGTGACTGCATACAGCTCCCCAGCCTGTGGTAGAAGCATCGGTGTGTATTTCTACATGGAAATTATATTGTTTAATTGGGTTACTTTTGTTTATATTATGTTGCCACCATTTCAATTCTGATTTGATTACTTGAGAGATATTCATAGGCGATTCATAATTGTCATTACATTTCAGTAATGCTAGGTATTTCTGTCTCTCTAAAACTTTGGTATATAGCCAACCATATGGAAGGGCTGGACAAATTGTATTAAGTGATCCTAATAGTTGTGAAAATTCTCTTATTTTGCAAGTATTAATGTGTCTAAATAATTTAATTCTATCTAGAATTACTAATTGTTTTTCATGTGGAACTGACAATGTGAGGTCTGTTGAATTCAAAATGAAACCTAAATATTTGCATGTTTGGCTAGGTGTTATAACACTTTTTTCATAATTTATTATAAAACCTAAATCTTGTAAAAGTTTGGATGCTATTTGAATATCTTTTCTACACATAAGTTGACATTCATTAAAATACAAACAGTCATCTAAATAACATGTTAATAAAATATTATTATTTCGTAAATATGTACTAACTGGTTTGAGAAGTTTTGTAAAAACAAAAGGGGCTGTACAGAGGCCATAAGGTAGAGCATTAAATTCGTATAGTAAACCATCAAATTTGAACCTTAAGAATTTTTTACTATTTGCTGATATTGGTACTGAAAAGTAGGCCTCCTTCAAATCTATTGAAGCCATGTAACAATTTTTTGACATTAATTTACAAGCTGTTCTGATATCTTCTAGCTTGAAATGCTCTGTATCTATGTATTGATTTAATTTCTTTAAATTCAAAATAAATCTAAATGAGCCATTGGGTTTTGGTACTAAAAATATGGGAGATGTAAATTGGTCAGCACAGTATGAATTTTAATTTATTAGCTTTTTAATCTCAGAAGAGATAATTTCTTTCTCATTTTTGGCCAGTGTTGTGGCTCAGTATCATGAAATGTTGGTATTTTAGTAAATGGAATATCATAACCTTGTATCCATCCTAACAGTACAGGGTCGTTTGTAATCTGCAGCCAATTGTTTATGAAATATTTAAGTCGACCTGCATGTATCTGATTTTCTAGCGGTAGTGCCTGGGCTTGGATTTGATTGGGGGGCGAGGTCTGGCTTGGTCTGGTCTGGTCTGGCGAGGTTGATTGAATCGAGGCTGTTTCTTGAATGAGTTCTGTTGAAATTGCCCACCGCGAGCTTGCTGGTATTGTAGCTGATGGTTCTGCGGCGGGCCTCTCCAGTTTAACTGCCTCTTTGTCATTGTTGATGTAGTCGATTTGGTCTTTCTGGTTTCTGCAATCTGTGTACTTGTTCTTTGTATAGACTGTGCAGCTTTTATTTTATCTGCACAGTCTGTTCCGAATAAAAATGTATAAATTTTTGTGCTTTTAACTGCTTCCTGGATTACTTTACTAGCTCCTGATAGGGCAAAGAATTTTCTGGAGGAGGAGTCTTGATGATGGATTTCTGATGCAATTTTAGCAGCATCGTTTATCTCCTCAATAAGTTTCTTGCTATTTATGTCGCCCTTCAGTATGTTTGTTAGGGAACGACCCAAGCATGTCATAAGGTTTCCAATAAGATTCTGTCTATAAACTATTCTTCTGTCTCTCTTAACGGATGGTTCCGAGAGAGTAGCTAATAACTCAGCGTTCATTACCGGTGCAACCGCATTAGGGAAGTTAGATGGAGTGGGGTATTTTTCGATCAATTTGTCTCGGCCATCCTTACCCAGGCCTTCTGACATTATTTTTGACCAGCGGAGGGCCAATTCAGGTCGGATTGGATCACCAAACTCTTCTTTCTCCTCTCCCTCTTTTCCCAATGCCAGCAAAAACTCTTCAGGAAGTTGGTCATTTTCTGAAAAATATTATACTTTATTTAGAAAAGGAGTGAAATATCTATCCGCTCAGTGATAGTGCTTCAATAAATGGTATATTACACAGCATAATGTCTAGGAGCATTGTCTAACCGCAAGGTGATAGCGCCTGCTCTAATTATGATTTGTTAAGTAGTGAGACACTGTCTATCCACTAGTGATAGCGCCTGATGTCAAAATATAATGTTCATATGCGGCCCAGGCGTTTGAAGTTTAAATCAGTTAGGTATTCTAAGGGCAATGTATGACAGACCTGTATAATTGTTGACTTCTGCTTCATTGATATTGATGGATTCCTCCATAACCACGGTCTCAGTTGCCGACGGCGGTGGCGGCGGTGTATACTGCCGTGAAGATGGGCGGCATGGTGATTCTTCTTCTGAATCTTGAGGCAAATTCTTCAATTTTTCTTCTAGTTTCCGTATCTTTTTCTTGAGGTGGTTTGCATCTTTACTTTTTCTTTTTCCCATTTTAAAATCCAAAGTAACTAACACACACTTCTAAAAACAAACTTTCAACTTCAAGAAGGCAGAAAAACCAAGGCAGAAAAACCGTTAGGAAAAAAGTTGAAAATTCGTTCGTTCATTCGTGGGGATGTGAACATGTGAAGAGAACATAGTATAAAAAATAGAAATTTATGGTCGTATACTAGATAATCTGTACTATTATTATCAGGTATCCGGAAGCGGATATGTATTGTTTTTAGATATCATTAGCATACATTTTAGGTTAAACGTCGATTGTTTATTTTATCGTACTTAGGATCTCTAATTCCTCAGGGTATAGTAGTAGTATTTAAAAACATACCTGTAATGATGAATCCAACAAGGATTCAATGTAATGTTTACACAACAAACCTTGACCTTGAGTGAGCCGCGCATCATATTTGTTGTTTGTATAACAGAAAGAACTATATACATTTTAAAACGCAACACAACGTAACACTTTATAATAACCCTGATATAATATTGTTATAGGCTATTAATATCGTACAAAAACAATAAAAATAACATTTTTATCACGAGGAATAAGTGACAGCGCTGCACAAAAAACCGTAATGACAAGTAAGTAGAGATGTGACACGGTGGAAACTAACTTTTTTTTTTTTAGCTTTAAAGTTGTGACTTGGCGCTGGTACAAACAGCTTACTACTCGTTAAACCGTCTCGGACAAGGAGAGAGTATAACTTGTATTACTTGCCAAAGTAGGTACGCTTAGTGGTGTCTCAAGTATATTGCGCTTGCAGTTCGGATAGGTACTGTAAGGACTTACCATTTGAGAAGGCAACCTACTTGCCTATTAAAACACTGGCAATATTTATTACTTGAAAGATGTATGAATTTCGAACAGGATAGCTGTAGATGTTTTTTGTTAATTTTCAATGTGTCAGAATTGGATGGAAGCCGCCCAAAAGGCAGGCGTATTGTAATATCTTACTAAATATATATAATATAAAGTTATTTTCCATGTTTAACTGCTGATCACCCTATCTACCCCCTTACATATTGGTGGAGGTGCGGGGTAAGAAAATCCCAGAAAAAAATAAAAGTTATAAAATTCGCGTGTATACGGCGTACAGTATACGTTTAAATTCGCGTTGTGCACGGCGATATACAGTGCACGAAGCCCTACCGGCGTACGTAAGGCGAGATAATTGAGGACAGAGAGTGCTGTTACCTCTCATTCCCTCCCATAAGCGGATGGAAATATAAGGAAAAAACGAAATAAAAGCTAAGTGGTTTTATTATTTAGTATAAATGTACTTATGGAAAGCATGATGGATAATTTTTATTCAGGCACAGACAGATACTGCTTGGAAGAATTCTTAACCGAATTCGAGTCAGTGGCTGAAATAAACGATTGGAGAAAGAGTGACTATAGCCTGATATTAGGAGCTTTTTTACGTGGGGCTGCATATCACTTCTACCGTATGATTTTTAAATATGATATGGACTTTGCAGTATTATGCGATCGCTTGAGGAGTGAATTCTCGATATTTCATCGCAGATGTCGATATTGCGAACAGCGCATAATAATCGCTGAAATAAAAGCAGATAAAAAACAACCTGATGTATTGTGTGAAGATGTTAATGCACATTTATTTTCTAGTATCGTGATTAAGGACGAACAAACACAAAACAATATTCAGTGCAGTGAGAAAAGCGTTGAACACATTGATGGAGAAGGCGACGCAGCTGATGGCGATGGCGATCACACCGACGAAGAGAGCTGCATCTTCGAGGACGATGTTGACCAGACCAGCGGAGATGACGGCCTCGTTGATGTCAAGTTGGAGGCGGAAGCTGTGTTCCTGGGCGAGCACGCTGACGGCGGTGACGACGAGTTGGAGTCCCTCTCCAACAGCGAGTGCGCGGACGAGAGTATTGTAATGTATCGGTCCAGTCCAATTAACTCCACTAATTCGATTTATCTTGCAGAGAACAATGTAGAGATTTCGACAGAACAACTAGTTGTGGTTCCATCTGATGTTAACATACTGAATCCCATTGATTTTGAGCATAATATTGAAAATAAAATTGCAACTATTCAATCTGACATAAAACGAAATTTAATAAATGTCATTTTGAAAAGAAATAAATTGTCAGCCATTAAGAAAAGTTTTCCACCAAAAGAGATCCGTAGGAAAATTAAAAGAGTATTTAGTAAGGTTTCATATTGCGCCAACATAAATTTAAAGAAGGCGATCCATAAGAAGATTATAATCCGATTTAAATACAAGAGAATTTATGATAAAACTTCTTGGAATGCTATGTTTGGTGTAAAGAATATTACTAGGATTGTGGCAAGGAAGAATTCCCATTATATATGCCTTTGGCGTAACATAGTATTAGGAAATTTGCATTGTGATCACATACATCAATTCGATCTAGTAAAATGCAAATTTTGGAAGTTTTTTAGAAAGAAGTTTAGGTATAATAGAGTTTTGTAAATAATTTATTATGTAAACTGATTTGTGATTGTTGTAGTTTGTGCTTTATTAATTAATGTTTTCTTTTCATGTCGTGCAAATGAATACGGTCCAACCTAAAAGGAATTTGCGATGCGCACTGAGCATCGAAAGAAGCAATTATTTGAATGATATATCTGTATATGTTTTGATGAAATTAAATAATCCCCTGTCTTGTCTATATTTACTGAATAGGATTAGCTTATGAAATTGCAGACAATGTCCAAATACAAATCCATAAGGACTAAGTCTACAACGGTCAAATATTATTAGAAAAGTCTTTTAAGCCCCTAAGGCAAATAAATGCTATGAAAGCATAGATGTAATTTTAAGAAATGGTTTGACACATAGTCCCACAGATAATACAAAAAAGGACAGTGTCAAAACCTTGTCAAATGTAAAGCATAGTTTTCATTATAAGAATTGGTTTGACACATAGTGCCATAAAAAACATAATAAAGCACAGTGTTCACACCATGATTAAATTTAATTATACTCTATGCGCCGTCTTAGCCACAGATAAATAAGGCCGGACCATAGATAGGAATAGTTATTTAGAGATATAAGGTCCATTATAGATAGAAAGATATTGGCAAATATGAGAGTTAGGCCTAGAATAGATACATGTAAATAGATTAAAACCTTTAAATGTTAGAATAGAATAGATAAGAATAGGTTATGGTTATTTAAGGTGTACCAGCGGAGATGACGGCCTCGTTGATGTCAAGTTGGAGGCGGAAGCTGTGTTCCTGGGCGAGCACGCTGACGGCGGTGACGACGAGTTGGAGTCCCTCTCCAACAGCGAGTGCGCGGACGAGAGTATTGTAATGTATCGGTCCAGTCCAATTAACTCCACTAATTCGATTTATCTTGCAGAGAACAATGTAGAGATTTCGACAGAACAACTAGTTGTGGTTCCATCTGATGTTAACATACTGAATCCCATTGATTTTGAGCATAATATTGAAAATAAAATTGCAACTATTCAATCTGACATAAAACGAAATTTAATAAATGTCATTTTGAAAAGAAATAAATTGTCAGCCATTAAGAAAAGTTTTCCACCAAAAGAGATCCGTAGGAAAATTAAAAGAGTATTTAGTAAGGTTTCATATTGCGCCAACATAAATTTAAAGAAGGCGATCCATAAGAAGATTATAATCCGATTTAAATACAAGAGAATTTATGATAAAACTTCTTGGAATGCTATGTTTGGTGTAAAGAATATTACTAGGATTGTGGCAAGGAAGAATTCCCATTATATATGCCTTTGGCGTAACATAGTATTAGGAAATTTGCATTGTGATCACATACATCAATTCGATCTAGTAAAATGCAAATTTTGGAAGTTTTTTAGAAAGAAGTTTAGGTATAATAGAGTTTTGTAAATAATTTATTATGTAAACTGATTTGTGATTGTTGTATTTTGTGCTTTATTAATTAATGTTTTCTTTTCATGTCGTGCAAATGAATACGGTCCAACCTAAAAGGAATTTGCGATGCGCACTGAGCATCGAAAGAAGCAATTATTTGAATGATATATCTGTATATGTTTTGATGAAATTAAATAATCCCCTGTCTTGTCTATATTTACTGAATAGGATTAGCTTATGAAATTGCAGACAATGTCCAAATACAAATCCATAAGGACTAAGTCTACAACGGTCAAATATTATTAGAAAAGTCTTTTAAGCCCCTAAGGCAAATAAATGCTATGAAAGCATAGATGTAATTTTAAGAAATGGTTTGACACATAGTCCCACAGATAATACAAAAAAGGACAGTGTCAAAACCTTGTCAAATGTAAAGCATAGTTTTCATTATAAGAATTGGTTTGACACATAGTGCCATAAAAAACATAATAAAGCACAGTGTTCACACCATGATTAAATTTAATTATACTCTATGCGCCGTCTTAGCCACAGATAAATAAGGCCGGACCATAGATAGGAATAGTTATTTAGAGATATAAGGTCCATTATAGATAGAAAGATATTGGCAAATATGAGAGTTAGGCCTAGAATAGATACATGTAAATAGATTAAAACCTTTAAATGTTAGAATAGAATAGATAAGAATAGGTTATGGTTATTTAAGGTTTATATATAGGAAAAGGCCCGTTGTCAATTAAAAAAAATATATGAATGACAACTATCAAATTTGACATAAGGAAGTTAATAGGGATGGGAAAGTAGGAAAAATGTATCGATAGTTAATTTTCAAATAGTATCGATATATATAATAAAATTATTTCTTTCCGTTGCATGAGCTGTTGATGTGCTGATGGGTTGTATGCTGCTGGGCGAAGAAGAGGCTGGCAACATTAACTATGCATCGAAGAAACGACTATTTATATAATGAGCAAGTTTGTAGGTGCGAAACTTCCACCAGGCCCTAGAGATAAAATACAATAGATGAGGAATAGTTGTAACTGAATCCGACTTTGCTAACGGGGCATAGCCTTTGCAAAGGATGTCGAGTTGACATCATCGGTCCAGTTGATGACTGTTGTTTAAGAAAGTAAATATGTTTATGATTATAAGCCCTGGTGTAAGTTCTATGAATAGAATTTAAATTCGATGCGATCCAGCCTTTCCTTCTCTGGCCTGATAAACGCACGAGATCGAAATATTGTATCATATCTGAATTTTTGAATTTAAACCCCATCCGGGTCGATGTGAGTTGACGCATCATTCTTATTAGTGTTAGGAGGACGCCTTGTACCTTTTTCAGAGGTTTTGGCCAAGGAGGTTCAAGCATGACTGCGTTGATTTGTTAGTGCGTATGTGCACGTCAGATGAAGTTAAAAGCACATATCGGAGTATCCGGTAATTCGTTTGTCATGATTAAGCCTTCCCCTTTTAAGGGTCGTACCTCAATTGTACTTTGATTCCTCTGTTAGGTAAATGTTCGGGTTAGGATAAGGTAGGATTCATATATCCTTTCAAGACTTAGAATAGAAGCACCTCATATGATTCTGTGCGCCTATTCGTAGGGGCGTAGCTCATGTAAGGACTTACCATTTGAGAAGGCAACCTACTTGCCTATTAAAACACTGGCAATATTTATTACTTGAAAGATGTATGAATTTCGAACAGAATAGCTGTAGATGTTTTTTGTTAATTTTCAATGTGTCAGAATTGGATGGAAGCCGCCCAAAAGGCAGGCGTATTGTAATATCTTACTAAATATATATAATATAAAGTTATTTTCCATGTTTAACTGCTGATCACCCTATCTACCCCCTTACAGTACTTACCTACCTACCTTCTTATCTCATTTATTTATAGTGAATACGTAAGTTAACAAATATGTCTGATGAAGTTGAATTACAGGTGTCTCTTAAAAGACGCGAATATGATTTCAAATGTATGCAGATTTTCTACGATCTGTCTAAAGATGTTCTGCAAGATAGTTCTAAGCTATTATTATTATTATTATATACTTTATTGTACACCACTTAAAGCTATCCTCTTTCAAAGCTAGATACAAGAAGATTGATCTGATTAGGGCTTCTTTTATGGAGTCCAGCGAAAATGTTAATAGATTACAGTTAAAGTTAAAACCCAAGTCTTAAATAGATTTGAGTGCGATGTTGTCATTTGATGATTTGTAATAAGCGTCTATCGAAGTTGCCGAATTTTTGCTTGCGACGTCGCTGCCTGTTTCTATTGTTCAAGTGAAACTACCTAAATTGAAAATTCCGCATTTCGATGGGCAAATAGAAAACTGGCAGACCTTCAAGGATAGTTACATCCCGCTTATGCATGACAATAGTTCACTTTCGGACACGGAAAGGTTTCATTATTTGTTGTCGTGTTTATCTGGGTGTGCACTGACCTTGGCCAGGGGCGTACCTATATGAGAGTCGAATTATTCCGTGGTTTTTAATCTTTTATTAGATCGATATGACAATAAGCCAATATTAGCAAATACTTATCTAGAAAAAATATTTAAATTAACATCTGTCAACAAGCCGTCACTTGAAAATTTATCCAAACTGACCAATTCGTTATATGAAAATAATAAATGCGCTACGTGCTTTGCAAATTGATGAGCTAAGTGAATTTATTTATTACACATTGCATCGCGATCACTTGATCTTGAAACTAGGAAACGGTTCGAGTTACAAAATATTTACGAGATTCCTAAGTTCAATGACTAATTTTTTATTTACAAAATTATATAAAGATTCTGGAAGTTAGTCAACCGGTCTCGGTTTCGACTACTCCATCAAACTCTTCTTTTAACAATAAACAGTTTCGTAATAAAGGACAGCAAAGGTCATCAGCATTTGTAGCATCTACGAACCAAAGTAATAATAATAATGCATCGGGCTCATTAGCTTACTCTCTTCCTTCTTCTTCTTCTTCTTGACTCTCTTCCTGATTTACACTGTAGCGACTCTGTTTAATTTGTATTTGTATTTGTATTAGTTGAATATTGTTTTCACCTTGTTAACATTAATTTCATTACCCTTTTAACTATAGCTACTTATTAATCTCATCTTTTTCTCCCTCGGGAGCATGTTCGTGTCGGTTTATTCACATCGGCCACCCCTTAGTTGCCACCCCGGTGGCCGATGGGAATGATTTAGTGAAATTTCCTACCTTCCTTTATTCCCATCTGCCACCGGGGTGGCGGATGGCACTAACTAGTGCCGTTTGCCACCCCGGTGGTCGATGGGACTTATTTAGTGAATCTCCAAACCTTCCTTTATTCCCATCTGCCACCGGGGTGGTGGGCGATTCTCATGACATTTGTCATTTATAAGTGAATGTTGATGCTGTGACCGGTTTACTTTGTTACTTGGATCCAACTAAAGGTGCTGGCCCTGATAACTTAATAATATCATCAAAATTTCTAACTAAATGCGCGCCTTGCATTGCCCTACCTATTTCAATTTTGGTTTTTGGAAGTCTGACTCAAGGTCTTGTCCCCATATTATAGAAATCTGTTTTTATTTCACCCGTCCATAAGGAGGGGTATAAAAAAGAGATTACTAATCACGGGCCTATATGCAAGCTGTGCATTATAGCTAAAATATTTGAGAGGATTGTCTATAATCAGTTATATCCGCCCTTGCTAGCTTTTTCAGCACGGATTTTTATAAGGACGGTCTACCATTTCTAATTTTATTTTATTTAATGGTTTGATTACGGATGCTATGGATAACGGTAAGCAGATCGATGTGGTTTGCACAGATTGTAGTAAGGCATTTGATCGGCTCGACCACAATACCCTGATAAAGAAGCTAAGCTACATCCGTGGGCACCTCTTGGTTCTCTTCTGACACAAGCAGTAGTTCTCAATAATTATATGTCTAGTTAGGTAAACTTGCCCAGCGGAGTGTCTCAGGGTTCGTTCCTCGGTCCTTTTTTGTTTGTAGTATGTGTGAACGATATCGATCAGAGCCTCCATTCATCCAAACTATTATGCTTTGCCAAGGACATGAAAGTTTTTGCCACTATTTCAACGCTCGAAGATAGACTAGAACTTCAGGCTGACTTGAAAAACGAAGAAGAAAAAAAACGAACGAAGATACTAATAAGGTAATATACTTACAAGACGCACAGCTATGCACCATCGGTACATGGTGGACATCCAACCCGTACGCAAAAAGCGTTTTGCGAATACTTTAATTGTGCGTACAGATAAGAAACACATTCCAAAGAAGAATGAACTGAATATAGAAGGAAGAATGGACTAGTTAATATGGAAGGAAGAGTGAACAAAATCAGTAGTATGAGAAGGACAGAACAAGAGGAGATGATTAAAAGAACGCAAAAAAAAATGTCATAAAATTGTTGCCAACTCAAAGAAAAAATGTTGATGGTTTAAAATTCTACCAAAATCCTTTAACGATAAATAGTCAAATATGAACCTTGAAAACTTTCTTGATATTTTTCTATTCACCCCGTTTTACGGTCATGAGAATCAACCACCCGACTAAACTTATGAAGGTGGCAGATGGGAATAAACCGGCAAACGCAACTAGTTAGTGCCATCCACCACCCCGGTGGCAGATGGGAATAAAGGAAGGTGGGAAATTTCACTAAATTATTCCCATCGGCCACCGGGGTGGCAACTTGGGGGTGGCCGATGGGAATAAACCTTCAGGTCAATCACCGAACAATAATAGACATGTCAGCGTAATTGCGACACCGCGCTCTATGCCTTGAATATTTTATGTATTACCTGATTAAAACAGTCAGTACGTTTTCGGTAGCATATCGGGCGCGACTCAATCTCATCTCATTCACCTCATTAGTCTTAATCGTTATCCCATTTAAGTTACATATATCTATCTTTATAATCTTTAATCCTAGTTTTTTTTTTTTGCTCACCCCAACCCCGAACAGTATTTATCAAATCGTAAATAGCTAAATTAAAACCTTTATTCTTCCTAAAACCTTTTTTTTCATTACATAGAATATTATACTTACACAAAAACATATTAATTGATATAGATTTCTTCCTGTATCGTGGGTGCGTTTACAAACATATAAACTCACATACACAACACCCAGAGCCTGAACAATTATCTGTAGGTCATACAAATATTTGTTCCGTGCGGGAATCGAACCCGCGACATGCAGCGCAGCAGTCATTCGCTCAACCACTGCGCCAACCGTGCGCAATAAATGTGACTGAGGTGTGAGGCAATGTTATCCGATACAAATTTTACTACTTTTGTAGCTATGCCAGTCCGAATCTGTTTTTATTTTTTAGAGATTTTATTGCTCCTATGACATCTTGAGGTGAGACAGGCGACATAAACATTGAATGCGGATTGCATAACATGTTAGTAGCTACAGTGTAGTATTTATTCCACATCTACTTACGTTTCATAACACTCCACAAAACATCTTCATATCTTTTGATATTGTAACAATTTTTGGAACTCTTGTATAAGTATTCTTTGATATTCTTATTACCTGTAAAGCATATTTTTAGTTATTTCTGATTGATTTGTATTCTTTAACTTCATTTCTATTGCTTATTTGCAAAATTATGGAATTTTTTATACTCTGACATTTTCATCTGACATGACATCTGTCTGTCTAATTTATTTTCTTAAAGCCATAGACATACCATAGGTACCATGGACTACATAGACCTTTCCTTAAGCTAGTTGTACATTATTATAAGGTCAGTGCTTAGTAAAGCTGTTTTTATTCGTTCTGGTCTGCTATTGAGATTTGAATTTGAAATTTAGAAGAGATGGCAGAACGAATGAAAAACGGGCTTCAGCTTTTTTAGTCGAGAATCTGGGCTGAACGCCAGGAGTGGGTTATACTGTGTACTAGAATACGAAGTGTATTTTCTATTCTGAAACTCTTAAAAACGGTGAATTATCAGCTTATGTAAAACTATTAATATTTGAAGTGCTCCAATTAAATATATATTATGTGTGGTTCCCGAGAGCATTATTTCCTGAAAACTTACCCTCAACGGCCATCTCGTGGCATCAAAGGCCTTGTTGTTTGGCGTATTGAGCCATAGCCGGACTCCACACCCCTCGGAGCCTATACTTACCCGTTTGCCTGTTTATCCATCCTGCTATCCATTCTGCTGTTATTCTACTGCCTACCTGCCTGATTGCCTGCCTTGACCACCTCCCCGTGGTGTCTGCTGACCTGCCTACCTGCCCGATTGCCTGCATGTCCGTCGTTGCTGCCTGATCACCTGCCTACCTCGGGCATTCCACGACTTCCTGCCCGAGCTGCTGCCTGGATAGCTGCCCACGTCGTGCGAAGCTGACCATAGTTCTGAACTCTATATCCTTTTTATTTTCATAGATTAAATTTAATTTTAACCTTTTTATCTTAATTTGATTAACGTGGCTTACGTATAGCTCCACCGAGCTATACGTAACGTTACAACAGGTGTTATCTTATTGTTTGTCTGAATTTGATCGATAAATAAATTATTATAGGCATTTGCAATATCTTTTGGATTACTTATGATTGTATCTTGGGTTTTAATTTGAGAAATTTGCTCATTAGTGCGTCGATTATTATTTATAATTTGCCATGAAACTTTAGATTTGTTGGATGATGCATTTATAAAATAATTATTTTGAGCCTTTTGGGGTAACTTGATTATTTTTCTAAATTTTTGGGAATAATTTTAAAATTTATTTTTATTTTCGCTTTAAGGGCCTTTATATCCACAATAATTGCCGCTGTCTTTACTCGTATTCCACGTAAAACCCATTTCACTGTTTTATTTGTTTTGATAGTTACAATCTTATTTGGAAAACAGAGATCATACAACATACGAAAGTGTTCTATAAAGTAATCGTACGCTTCGTTCGCATTTTCTGTTTTGTATATTTTTGAAAAGGTAAAGCATTAAAGGTGATTCTTAAATCTAATTAATTTTCTTTTGAAAGATCACGTTTCTTAGTGAGCCAGTAGCTTATTCTGCAGGTTTTATTTACTTTTACTTCTAAAAACTGGGCGGTATGATCAGACACAGCAAAGTCAAGTACTTCATACTTACATTTTAACTGAGCACTACAAGCAAAGTTATCTAGGCAACTGTTGCTGGATAACCTAGTCGGTTGTCGCACCTTTAGATCAAGATAGTGCCCGGAAAGAAAGTACTCAAAGTCCCTAGTAACGTTGTTTCTTTTCAAAATATCAATGTTGAAATCCCCACATATAACAATTTTCTTATTAGATTTTGTACAAACAGTTTTTAGGATGTTATCCAAGTTTTCATAAAATATATTCAGGTTATTCATTTTCGGAGGCCTATATATACAGATAA
This sequence comes from Orthosia gothica, assembly GCA_949775005.1. NCBI lineage: Eukaryota > Metazoa > Arthropoda > Insecta > Lepidoptera > Noctuidae > Orthosia > Orthosia gothica. Next base: position 23,014,438 of record OX459044.1, on the reverse strand, counting down.
TAATCAATCGTTGTTGCACTAGTTCAGTTTCGCAACATTCAAAAGTGTTTGTTATTGATTGCCGTGATATTTCCGTTAGTTCTTTATATTCGAGACATCTTTTGACTAGTACGCCAGGTCCTCCACACTTTTTTGCTTTTCTTGCATAGCATGCAGCCAGCTTATAATTTGAGATTGCCAGTAGTTTTTCATGGCCCTGCATAATAAAGTGCTTAGTAACGCACACAACGTCTACGTCTCTTAGTTTCTGGAATAGTTCTTGCAGACGGATGGTGAGTAGATCAGCCTTATTCAATAGACCAGCAATGTTTTGATGTAAGATGTTTATTCTGTTATAAACGAAAAAAAATCGTTCGAATTAGTTGACTCAAATGTTTCAACATCAGGAAGATTTTCTGATATAGTAACATTTGCATTGGTGTCGTCAGAAGAAAGTTCATCTATTAAAATTTGCATGTTTTGATACATATTTAACATTCCTGTGTTGTTCACCCTTCCAGTCCGCACGGAAAACATGTTGCTGTCATAAGATAATTTCAGGTTTGAGTCCAATATCCAAGCATAATTATGACTTAAGTTATCCATATAAAGCATGTTATTGAATGTTTCAATTCTCCAGTTGAACATTTCTGTGTACCCGCTGCATTTATATGTCGGTAGACATAGTATTATATTTGTTTGTTGTATATTTTCTAGGACCTCTCTTATTTTGACAATCAAGTTATAGTAATTATGCGTTTTACGGAAATCTTCTTCTCCTATATGTAAAATACAATAATCGTCTAAAGTATAATTCCTGAGTTAAGGCTGTATATCTTCAATTAGTTTCTCGATACCGCAGCCTGGTGTAAGATATTGGCATATTTTAAAGTTAGGGAAAACGCATTCTGCTGTTGACAGTATTCTATTGGTTAGGTTGCTGCTTATAATACATATTTTTTTCCCTTCGTGAGAGAACGCCTTTTTGTGTGTTGTCTGAGATGTTAGTCAAGGGGTAGTTGAATTAATCTTCGATATTCTAGGAGAGGGACAAGGATTACCTCGCATGTTTTTGTGCGCTTTGATCATCCCAGGGATCAAACCAGCACATGGGTGCCAGGTGACCCCGTGTATGGCATCCCATGGTCCCCTTGTGACAGGTCAAGGTCAATGGCCCTGGAGAGCCGCCAACTCTATACCGACACTCCTCCTTCCCTGCGGCCCCACCGCGTCCGCCATCAGACGGTGACAACCCCGTCCAGGCCGCGGCAGGCAGGCAGAGCGTGAATGATGGTGACGATGTAATAAGGTAACTTACTAATCTAATTTGTATTGTATATGCCACCAACAGAGTGCTAAGAAATTGTTCCTGAACCATATTTTGTATATTATGCCAAAAGCAGGAGCATTGATTTCCACGCTTGCTTATGACAGGTTGGTGATTTCAAAGTATCATTCCATAAGCAAAAGCGTTGTTCGAAATGCCAAAATGTAAGGGATTGATCACGTGACATTTCTATAGCCCTTGATAACCCCATACATTTTTGAGGTTTTTCAATCGCTATCGCAACGTTTTCGTTGATAGAATGTCACTTGTATCTTCTTCTTATTCGTTGTCTTCATTGCTGAATGTCGTGCCCATCTTAGAAAGCTTTCACGAAGTCATTGACGAGCTGCTTCCAAGCCACTCTGTCTTCGGCTCTTCTCAGGGCAGTGGTCACCGTAAGTCCCGTACTCGCCCTGATCTGGTCTGACCACCGAGTGGGTGAGCATCCGCGTGGAGTTTTCCCATCCACTTTTCCTAAAACAACCAGTTTTTCCAGGTTATCTGGCTGTCTTAGGGCGGTGCGACCAATGTCATTTAGGATTCTTTGGTAGCAGATCTTGGAGAGTTTGGTTTCGATGTATAACTGGTCGAGAATAGGTTTCCTTCTCCATTGTCAGCGATGTCCTAAATAAACTTTGAAAGTATTAAGTCCAATATTAGTTTGACATCTTTGTCCATTCACAGAGCTTCACGCATCTAAACCATCTGACTACTGCAGTACAGTATGTATTGTTAGTATGCATGCCAAACACTTAAAATTTTCTAACAGCAATATTGTGTGTGCGGTCGACATCAAATGATGCGTCCATATTGAATATCAATGGCCAGACTGTAATCCATTGCACATTTTGATAGGAGTGATGTACGTATTGTATGTACCAACAATGGGGAGAATATATCTTGGATCTGAGGGTCATTGAATAGTGGCCGGGGCTACATAGTGATGCGAGGCTACTGGGATTTGTGCCGAAGGTTCGGTTTACAAAATATGTCATAACACTTTTGACAGTAAAAAATTAAACGGTAATCAATTATTTTTGTTATCTTGTATTAGGGATATTTTGCTCACTGCTCTCAAAACGGTGAAGAAAAACATCGTGAGGAAACCGGCATGTCTTAGAACCAAAAATTCGAAGACATGTGATATCCACCAACCCGCACTGGGTCCGCGTCGTGAATTAAAGCCCATTTCCTCTCACAGAGAAGAGGCCTGCATCCCAGCAGTGGGAATATTAATAGGCTGATCATGTGTGATGTGTAGGGATATTTTATAAATATTAAGTATCCTTTTAAAACAGAAACAAAAACGTACCGACGCGCTGAGGAATCGAGTTCACTATAGGTAGTACGGTATATTAAGAGCTGATGTGATTTTAGGCAAGTGTTCTTCATTGCTTCATCAGGTGACATACTGGTCAAGCGTTAGCCTATAACGAATAATAACCATAAATAAAGGTTCTATCGGAAAGTAGAAACCAAAAAATAATTTGACAAGATAAAGATAAGTTTTCCTCATGAATGGATAACGGCGGATAAAACAAAATGATTCTCTGAATTCTGAAACTCAACTGGACTGCGAATATTCGAAAGCCTGGTCTGAAAGCGTCAACTTTTGCTTGTAACAGCATGGCTGAGTATTAACAGGCACACTCCAATCCATGAAAACTCATGGGGGAACTTCAATGACCCACAGTGCGATTGCGGCGCTACAACCCAAACAATGCCTCACCTCCTATCGTGCTCTCTGTGCAACAACACCTGCACCCTGACGGACCTCTGTGAGGTAAATGAAAACGCTGTTGCCGTGGCTGAATACTGTTAAAAATTTATTATATAATTGTGGAATCATTGATACGACGAAGAAGGCGAAGAATTACAGCTACAATTTGTTATGTGCTGGTTTGTGCTAACTATTTTTCTTTCTTTTTTTTCCATACGATCTCAAATCTTAAACCTTAAGCAGCCGTGTTGGGCTGTTTGGGAAAAGGCTAGGCAAGAATATCATACCTTCAACATCAGTAAATACAAGCATTGTGCCTTCTATATTTTCTACCCTGTGACGTAATTGTTAGGAAGTCTGTGTGATGTGGCGGGAGTAAGTTGACTTATGTCTGTGTGTGGGTGTGTGTGTATGTGTGTGTGGGTGTGCAGATTGTTTGTTATGTCCATATTGATGTGTTTGTCTGCTGTTCAATATTTATCGCTGTGCAGTGTTTCGATTGGGATTACAATTTGATGGGATTTGCACAACCGACCTATAAAATACGCTATAGTCCACGAAAAAGGCAATTTTCAGTAGAAGTCGTGCTTTCAAGCACATTTAGATTAATTACTAGATGACAATTAATTATGGTCCACCCAACTAAATGAGCAAACACAGTAAATCTTATAATTAAGTCAGGTGATATTTTAAAATACATCTTGATCACAAAGCACGTATATGAGGAAAAAAAAAAATGATATGAACTACACTTATTAGTGTAGTTCATATCATATTTTTTTTCCTCATGTGGCAACACTACAGCTAACAGCTGATTTAAATTTGTCCTATTAATTTAAATTTTAAATACTAGATTTCCTTCATAATAAGGCCTATTTCCAATTTAATAACTAGTTTAAAGCGTAAGTAGTTTTAAGTGTTTAGTGTTAAATTTTAGGCACTAAGTGCAAAATAAGTGTAAAATTTCATTGTGTTTCGTTGACAGTTACCGGCTCAAGCAAATGTTGTGTTTTCGTTTCGGTATCAGGTACAATGCTATATATTTTACTTTATATTGATTTGTTTGTCCCACTCCTAAGCGGAGTGGGCCAGGTAGTTTGTGCCCAATACGGCTGGTCCCAATATGACCACATATCAAACCGGACCCTTCGCATCACCTTCTTGCAGGACTTGGCAGCCCTTTTGAAGGCTCTCTTCAGCTGACTCACGTCGCTTGCTTTGCGCGGCTCCATTCGCCGACGCAACACATCCGTCACGGCGTTCGCGCACGACAAAGCATCAGCCGAAGTGAAGCAAGTAGGCGGCCCAGGATAAGATGCGAAGAAAGAACGCATCCCATCCTAATCTGCTGCCTTGTACCGCCAAACTCACCGAGCGCCTCCTGGGCTGGGATCGGGTGGGGTGAGACGGTTACAGTCTTCACCAGACAATGGTCGGAACTACCCAAAGGTGAAGATACCGACACCGAGTAGTTGTCTGGATCTGTTGTCAGCAGAAGGTCCAAGCAATTGGCTGTGTGCGAATCAACATCCGGCACCCTCGTTGCCCGTTGTACCAGCTGGGCGAGATTCAAAGCAAGCGCAAGCTTTCTCATTTCTCGCCCAGCATGATCAGTGCACTGGTACGGGAAGAGCCACTCCAGGTGGTGGGCATTGAAGTCCCCCAGTAACACTAATTGGGCGGAAGAATACCGTTGCTGCGCCGTCCCAGCCGCCTCACTAAGGTACTCTGTGAGCCTGGATGTCTCGTGATCACCGTTGTGTGAACGGTAGACACAGGCGTTGATAATTTCATCCTGGCCTGTGTCCACGAAAGCCCACAGCACAGAAAACCCGGCGTCCTCAAGGTTTCGGAGACGCCGATAACAGATTTCGTCTAGGGCGCACATGCATACATCGGCGCGAAGCTTAAAATTGTGCTCCAGGGTAAACCCTGGGCATGTAAGGTACGATATGTCTGACGGACATCTGATCTGCGTCTCCAAAAGGAAAAAAGAGAGCCGGCTTAACAATCTCGAGATGATGATGGACTGCTACGAGATTGGAGTGCAGACCTCTGATATTTGTGAGGTACACTTTGACTGGGAGAGGGTGCAGCCGCTGTTGAACTCTAGTATGCTTTTTCCTTGTCATGATGTATAAGAGTGAAGGGTGAGGTAAGGAGAAGGAGGTGAGACGAGGTTCCACGCTGTTAACCTATAGACACGCACTGAAAGGACGCCATCATTGGGGCACTAGTCTAGAGACTGCGGGGAGGCCCGAGCCCCCCAGAAATGTCCATGGAGCCCTCCTATCTGGTCGCCAAACAGCACGATGATGCATTCCGGGATTTTTCGACAGTTGGCGAGGCAGGCTTTCATATGTGGCTGGCACACTACTTGGTTGGCTGGTCTGCCTGCAGTAGAACAGCTGTCTCGACCCATCTCCTCTGGTTGGCTACACCGAGTATCTTAAGGGAACACGGGTAGGCCGCTTGGCAGTACGTCTTTGCCCGGTCTTCGGCCGATGCCTACCACCAGATGGTGTCACCTGATTTGCACCACCCGGGGACCACGTGTAGGGAATCAAATCCTACGGACGTGGGTGACTCAGTCCCCAAAAATCTAAGTCTCAAAACATTCAAATCATAAGTTGTGTCAGAAAGCGTTTTATTCCATTAAAGATTACGTTGAGGACAAAAAGGCTTGGAATTGAGCTGCTCCAATTAATTTAGATTTTTTATATTTTGCACCGTGAAATTTGTTTTTAATTTTGTTTAATTTTGGTATTTTCTTTTTTTTTTGGTTTTCTTGCAATGACAAGAATATTTACTTTAAAAGTATTATATTATTTTATTTCAATTATTGTGAATGTGAAGGGGCTATGTAGATCATTTTTTTTTTTGTTTTTAATTTATATTAGTTAGTTTTTAATTATGGTCTGGCAGTTTGAGTAGTTTATGCGGCCTACCCGAATGTCCTTTCTTTGGTATTGTTCGTCGAATCGTTGAGCTCCTTATATTCTGAGTTGAGCTGCTCGGTTTTTGTCAAATGCGTGCACTGACGGGACAGGTCCACTCAATCTGGCTGGTTCTTTCTTCAAAACACCAGTTCAGACATCAGTCTACATGGTCTTCACATGATCTAACCAAGTATTTGTCAGGACTTTAAAAGAGACTGTGACCTCTGAGTTTATTTCGGCCTTTCTTCTCAAAGTAGTCAGATAGGAAACGCCGACCTCATCTATTTTTAAAAAATATGATCGACATGTAAAAGTGTTTGTACAAACCAACTTTCAGAAATAAAATCATTTATCATTTATAATAGAGTACCTGGGTGACCGAGCTCTGTTCGGGAAAATAGAAAAACAAAATTTTCGTACTTTTTTCTTAATTTGCCCTGATATGAGACCTAGTTAGATCGATAGATCGCCCCCGAAAACCCATATATTGCCAATTTTATCGAAATCGTTAGAGCCGTTTTCGAGAACGTAGAATCACATCTAGGATTAAGGAAAAATTACCAAGAGGTATCGTGTTACCCAGTTACTGGGTTGTGGAGGTCAGATAGGCAGTCGCTCCATGTAAAACACTGATACTTAGCTGAATCCAGTAAGACTGGAAGCCAACCCCAACAATAATTGGGATAAAGGCTAGGCAGATGATGATGATTAAGGAAAAATTACCATGTTTTTCGTTGACTTCAATTTAGAGTATAAATTGAAGTCAACGAAAAACATGGTAATTTTTTAAATTTTTGAATAGACCCTTTTTATTTATAGCTCTTTCACGCAGTTAAGACTAATAGAATACGTTACTTGAACAAAATTATTCTTTAGCAAGGACAATATTTCCTTATAAATTGTTCCCAAAGTACGGCGATGATAAGTAACGTATTCTGATTGTTGTTTGTGCAAACTTTTATTAGGAAATGAGCCTTATGTATACCCACGCTGATGTAAATACATTGTCATTATATATAAAAAAAACATTGTGTTTGTTCAATGTTCTTGGAATCACGAATTGTACTGTTGCTACACCGTAGGCGGCTACGACATGATTTGCTACAGCGTAGGCGGTACGCCATGGCATAGTATAATTTATCAAGGTTTGCATGGCTAGGACACCGTGGTTTCATGGATAAAGGGTTTAGGTCCTTTCATATTTTTAATATAGGTAAATGATTTACCCCGTTTATTATAAAACAAACTAAACAAGAATAGAATAGAATAGAATAGAAAACATTTATTCGACATAGAAACAACACAACAACAACAATCACAAAGTAACAGAAAAATAGTAAAAAACAAAAGTACAAACAAGGTTTAACAGTGATTGAAAGAAAGAAAGAAAGAAAGAAAAAGTGTTTATTCGCCACAAAAACTACATACAATTTTTGATTTTTCCTTAAATTAAAACCATCGGTAGTATTAGTAAGTAATTAAATTATGTTAGTAAAGGAAGTTAAAATAAAATACCAGTTTTGAGTACAGTACAAGGATGATGAGTAGGTAAGTACAAGCAGATGCATATCGTGACTGTGACAAGAAGGCTTCCACTCAGCATAATGCTGTGCCGTGGGAGACCCACAGCACAGCGCTGATTTTCAGTGGTCGCCTAGGATTGCGCCGAGCGTGCCCATACCGAAAGGGTTACCAACTCAGCATTTGCTGAGCACCTGACACCCAGCGCTGATTTTCAGTTGGCACCCCGCTAGTGACGTAGGACGTAGGTAAATAAATAGATACTTAAAATAATGTCATACAGTGGATACGTGTGCTTAACTTATAAATTGAAAGAATATGTAATAGATAGTATAAAGTAATTTAAATAAAAAATATATAATGTAATTGTTTAAAATTGTCTCAAAAACCCCAAAAGACAGTGTGGTAAGACGCAACCGGCCTATCACATTTATCCAATCTCTGCCCGACTCATAACCTATAAATAGGCACACTACTTGATGGATTAAACTTAATTCTATATTAACGCAGAAATTATTCATATTAAATAATAAATATTAGATTGAATTAAATTAAAATAAGATAAGATAAAAATTAGATAAACGATTTGTCAATATTAATGTCATTAAATTTAATTTGAGAAGTCAGAATGAATGTCTTAAATTTAGTTTAAACCTGGTGTTATTTGCTTTTGAATAAATAGATTCTTTCTTTTCTTTCTTTCTTTTTCTTTCAAAAACATCAAACATCTTTGATTTTGTAAATAAATAGATGTACTTGTCAGGTTGACGACGTAAATACAGGACGAGGTTCAGGATTGGTTCACTGCCAATAATTTAGTTTTAAGTGGTAAAATTTGCCTTGCCGAATGTCAAAAGTACTGATTATAGCTAGCATTCGTCGATAAAATGGTTTTCCTGGTGATCACGCTAGACTCAAGGTTACAATGAGGTCCACATTTAATAACACTTGCAGGGCGGCTAAGTTCGGCAGCCTCATCTCATGGGGTACCATGCTATTCTCTAAGAGACAGTTTCTTGGCTGTGCTTGTCGACGAGCTCGTCAGCGAGACAGTCTCGAGATCGACCGATCGTGCAGCGCTGATTCAAACGGTATTCTCTAGCGCGGTTAAGGTCGTCGACGAACTCTAGGCCTGACATTTCCCGTCACAATTTCGTAGACGAATTAGGGCTTGAAACATTTTTTTGAAAATATATTAGATTAATCTCGACTGAGAGTTTTATGGGCTTAAAATGGGTATATAGGTCTATTCTTAAGTATTTTAAGTAATAGAGTGAAACTACAAACGATTTCATAGTGATAAGATTATAAATAATTCATTTTTATTATTGCATCCTAAGGCTCAATGACAATTTCTTTGCCTATTTTTAACCCCCGCCGGAAAAAGAAGGGGTGTTATAAGTTTCACGTGTGTTGCTGTGTATCTGTGTATCTGTGTGTCTGTCTGTGGCATCATAGCGCCTAAACGGATGAACCGATTTCGATTTAGATTTTTTTGTTTGAAAGGTAATTTTGTCGAGAGTGTTCTTAGCTATGTTTGAATAAAATTGAATCAGCCGTTCAAAAGTTATGGGCATTTTACTGTTTGAATCGGGGTGTTTTCGCAATATAAATGCGTCGGGGGTTTTTAAATTGTGAAATTTTACTTGTGTAAATAAAAGCAACGTGCTGTGACGCTGCCACACATGACACACAAACAGCAAGGCTCGCAAAATCGCAACCGCCGGTTTTTATTTGATAATTTATTTTGTTGTTCGTTTATATTTAAAACTATTTTCAATTCATGTTTGAAAACTGTTAAGTGCTTTCACAGCGATTGATTTTATCATAATTCAGTGACTGTGTGAAATGTAAGTATTGAACAATGTGACATTGTGTGTGATTATTTGTTGTCCAAGAAATATATAATATGTAATATAATAGTACTGCGTTGAAATACATTTGCAGGATGTAAACCAGGGCTATCTTGGCGTAAGAACAATATGAAAATGAAAAACCAGCCGAACACAAAACAAGTGGTGAGGTTTCTTAGAAAAGTCTTACTAGATAGGTATGTTATATTTTTTGTTTTTCACTAACATTGCCTCATAGGAGAGAAGCCTCTTTATGTAAATTTAGCTTAATTGTTGGTTCAGTGTAAGAAGCTCTAGATAATTAAATAGTGTTCTCACTTTTCATACCCAGGTGGATCAAGTTGTTGGGGTTTTTAGGGTTCCGTACCTCGAAAGGAAAAAACGGAACCCTTATAGGAACACTTTGCTGTCCGTCCGTCCGTCTGTCTGTCTGTCTGTCAAGACCCTTTTTTTCAGGAACACGGAGGTATCAAGCTGAAATTTATATCAAATACTCAGGTCTATAATACATTTAAGCTGAGGTTTGTACGGAACCCTCGGTGCGCGAGTCCGACTCGCACTTGGCCGTTTTTATTTTTTTAACAGTAGCCAAAAATTCAGTTAACCTGCAATACTATAATGTATCTGGTTATAGTATCTGTTCCTTCAGAAAGAGAGAGTGGAGTGATGCTGTTATACATAGTATCCTGCATATATTTTTACCTCTAATAGTAATTTGTTGCATTTTTAAGTTCACAGCTCCTCGTAGGCGGTATTTGCTAACGGTACGAGGCCATCAAATCCAATGCTATAGAATTAATAGAATAAATAGCTTTAGAAGAGAGGCGCTTGGAAAACCAGCAACTCCTTATTGGCAACCAGTAGACGATATTGGATATGAGGAAATAAGCAAATCATGGCCAAGAGAGACCTGAGTACTGCAGGATTTATGTGCATCCATCAAAAGAGGAAGATGAATGCCTGAAAAATGATTTTAATATAAATTATAAATATAAATAATATTAAGTTTAGATTATAAGAGATTTTAATACAAATTTAAGTGCAAGTACTAGCAAATTATCACTACTATGTGGTATAAGTTACTTGAATTATACTAACTTAAATAGTAATAAAACATTCTAAAAAAATTACTTGAGAGTAGAAACGAAAAGGGTCTACATTATAGAATAAAATTATATTACTGGTAAATAGTTCATTAAATAAATCTGAATTAAAACATTTTAAGATTTTTTTATTCGCCTTTATACATAAAGACTTACCCGCAACCTTAGAAAATAATACCGGTCAATGTAGCGACGTTTGGTGGAGCCCTATGTCCAGCAGTGAAATAACCTATGCAATCCATACTAATATAGTAAATGCGAAAATAAATCAGTATGATACCTTTTCACGCTTAAACTGCTGAACATATTTAAATGAAATTTGGTATGGAAACAGTTTATGTCCTTCATAGGATATTTTTTATCATGGAAATCTTCCATAAGGGGGTGGAAGTTTTTACGGTGAATTAATTATTTCTCTAGTAAGGTAGCCCACACACCTACAATATTATTGCCTGATATAAAAAAAATGGCTATTCGAATATAAATTAAAATTCACATGATACATAAAACGCCTGTACACCAAGAGCTAAGTCGTTTTACAATTTGTTATTAAAGCCTGTAACTATTGATAAAATCTATCCCAGAATATTGTTTTCATCGTTGCTAATTCTCTCTCCTGCCGAGCTCTGTTAAAATCATTAATTTTCTTAGCTTTTTCTAATTTAACCAAGCTGCCATTTAATTTAACTAATCGAAATAACATATTTTAATATGTACAATATTTTATTACAGTTAGCTTCTGCAAGCGGCTTCAACCACGTGAAATGCATTTTCTTATCCCAAGGGTACATTTTATTGGGAAGAAAAGTAGCCTTTGTGCTATTCTTAAAGCTATAATCAATCTTTAGATATGCAAAATTTCATCCAGTTCCATTTTAGCGTAATTGAGTAACAAACATACATCCACACACACATCTAAACCAACAAAACTTCCCATCCTAACTTTCACATTTAAAATATTAGTTAGATTAAAATCCAAGAAGAATTACGTTACGCGCAATAATAGTGGCTTTTGGATTTGACAGATAAAAACTAGGCTGTAAGCCAGGCTAGAGCGTCTTCGACGCTGTTTTTTCTTACGGAATACCAAAATGTATGAATAACTGTCAATTACTGTTAACTTGCTCGACATTAAGTAGTTCTAACTCACGGCCGTCACAGCTTAGAGCGCTAGTGTCGCTATTCGCGGCTTAGCGAATACCAAACTGTAGACTCGTCACTGGCACAGCACTGCGCTCAAGGCTGTAATCCTTAGAGAATAGCACTGCAAAATATTACAATAAAATTCCTCCACACATTCTAGAACTGAATGAGACAAAATTTAAATCTTGTATAAAACGCACACTATAAGGCAGCAACCAGTCATTTTATAAGTTGGGGATCACATCACTGATAAAAATGCTTGGTTCAATGATAGTCCTGCTCCACAACCACTAGGGCGCAAAAGCCAGTGATATTCAGAACATTATTGTTTTGAAGTATTGTTGGACCTGCTGAAGGCTGTTTGAATATATTTGTATTTTATAAACGCAATTTCTTTTAGTATTATATAACTGCACAGCACGTGTGTGAGTACTATGTACCCAACAGTAAATATACCGTTTACTGTACTTAAGTGTCGTTCGTTGACTTGTGTGTGCCCTGGCAGTTGAGTGTGTCATGCTCTCTCTAATGTCTCTCTGACGGTGGCACGTGTGTTGGATCATTCGTTTCCCTTTATGATGGTTGAGCTGGGTGGTGCCGATTCATGCATCATGTTCGTGAACGGGCGCCGTCAGTTGGGATTGGTCATAACTTAACAGTTTCGGATGTTAATGTTTTTCTAGTACCTATTATATAACTGCATAGTACATGTGTGTGTACTTCTAAAACTTTATACCTGTGCGTAGTATAGTGTGTAGAGCTATTCTGGGTGCATTGTCCTCACATATAAGAATCGATTAATGTATTTACTTATGTATATATCGGAGGAAGGTAAATGATCGCTTGTAAACTTATTAATTCAGTTTTATTTAATTGGCAACATTTAGCTTCTGATTCAAATTTCAATTAGATTTTATTCGATTGACAACACTTCATTTCCCTTATGTCAAAATACTTGAATTCGATTGGATGTTCAAATCGGTGGTTTTGTCGGATGTGTGCTTGAGCCAATAATGAAGCGGCGAGCGCCATACTTGGCGATCTGTGTGGGGTCCCCGCCATGGTGGTTCTGGAGTTGAAAAGAAAACGCGCGGAGACGCGTTTGGTGTTTGAAAAGAGTTTGGAGGAATTCTAAAGTGGCGTGTATAAACTTGACAAAGTGTGGTTTTGTTGAGAGAAAGCGGAACGATTGGTGGCCGAATCCACTGCTTCGTTGTTGGATCAAAGACTATCTCTGAAACGGCATTAGTTACCTGCCTCGTGCATGCATTACCCACGATAAGCCCACAGGACCGAGGGTATATGGAAGGAAGCCCTCGTGTTTCCGACATCAGAAGTATGAACCAATGCACGCACAAGGCGATGCTAGATCAAATGAGACGAGTAATGGCTGGCGCGCTCTCTTTGATGCGCCTACTTTTTTGTAGTACCTACCTACATAGAGAGACGTTTTGCAACTCGTCGGCTACTGGAGAGCGGAGAAAGAAATATTATGTTGCCCGAATTCAACCGTATAGTGTGGCCTATCCTAGACAATATGCGAAGTCGGGTTGCAGATAATGTTAATGATGACATCGATGCCCAATCCTGACTAGATACCTACTGGGCAAACGCAACTGTGGTGTACAGATGTACAGGGAAGTATAAACTTAAGTATTCTGACAATAATAAGTACCTATCTAATGCCTTGTGAAGTTTAGCCACAATACCTTTTGTTTTCCTTGGTATAAAGTGGCTAAAATTTAAAATAAATTTCTATTTTCGTTATGATGCTAAAAGAAACTTAGCCAGTTTCATACTGCCAGTGAAAAAACTCGCATGAGAATAAGACGACTTGTGTAAATACAGTGCAAGAGAGCAAACATCCTTAAGCTACAACTTGATTCAACAAAACATTACGCTTGTGTGAAAACTTGCTCATAGACATGAATTTTTCAGGCATTCATTCAATATGCAACAAATAGCATGGACGTCTGAGCCCTTCAACATGGCTGCTGTGGATACCACAAGACCTGTTGTGACCAGCTGTGTGTGGTGATACAAGTGCGGAGCTCAGGTTCCATTTCAAAAGGCAACATAACCCGCAGCCTACAGCGCTATGAAAGAGGAAATTTAGTGGTGTTATACATGCCACTGCGGTGATCAATCCATTTAATATTTTCTGATAGCATCTAGGAGTCTGGACTTGTGCATGTGAGCATGGTCGGCACTGCTGCCTGACCCATCCGGGAGTACAGGCTTAAGGTATGTTACTTTGATTGATCTGCATTCAACAATTGCTGCATCTGCATTCAGCTGTACATTTTTGTGGCAGCTGAAGTACGTATTGGGTTTGGATTTACCGAAGTTTTACAATTAATTTTTGCATTCATTGCAATCTATAACTATTGCATTATTTTGTTTCATGGAAATGTGTCATGTAAGTTACAAAAAAAAAGAGTAAAAAAAAAAAAAAAAAAAATATTCAAACAGCGCTATATGTGTTATGGTGTTGATACTGTATGTTTCTTTCAATAATCATCGAAAGATTCGGGACCCCATTAGCTGTAATATGCTGCTTGAAATAACTTATTGAATAGGTGCATGAATTTTTTTATGATCAATTAAAAAATGAACAAATCATTTTTACATGGACAGAATGAGAAGTCAGTCCATGTCACGCCATCTATTGATATCCTTGCTTTGTTCGAGCTTTGAAATATTTTGCTTCATCAAGTATTTAATCTTTTTTATTCACCAACAAAATAAACAACAAAACGATTTTCGCAATTTTATGTTTCTAATGTACTCGGATTATTGGAACGTGGGGACGAATCGCAAAGAAATGAGATTGCATTACATTATTATGTTGTTAGAACAATTAACGTAGTTTTATTTTCTCTATGAGAACAATAATACACGGTTTTGTGACCACTAGTGCTATCATAAGCATAAGATAATAAATAGGTTGTTAGTTTACTGACAATCGAGAAGTAAAGATATTAGCAATCCGTATTTTTTTTTTATATGTTTGAACACTAGGAATTTTAGCCATGCATTTTTCATTAATAGGTGTCACTTCAGATTTACCGTAAATATTACTACCACTGAGTTTGTTGTTGATTTGATCTCAAAGGGAATTTGTGAATATGCTATTCCTTGGAAACACCATACTTTCTAACTGTTCGCGTTGATATTTTCAATACAAGTTTGAATCCAGTTACGGAACGCAAAAAGAAAAATCATAATAATAGTCGATCTTTAGCATCTTTGACCGATTGGAGTTGTTTTCACAACTAAATTAAAGTATCAGGTATAAGGGAACAATATTTATTTTGTTTACGTTGAGTTCACTTATGTTTGTGATATACATTCAATTATTTTTAAAATGATATTTTGGTTCATATCAAAACAGAAAAATCTTATCTCGATTTTCTAAGGTGAAATATTGATTCGCTAGATCGATTCAGTACTGGATATCGATTGAAAAAACGTTTATTTATTTTTTGTCCTTAAAATTGATTCGTCAATTAATCGATAACAGAACGTCATCCCTTGCTCATCTCTTTAAGACATAAAGACATTGACAAGTAAGTGTCAACATTCGAAAAAGTTTGATGATACAAAACAAATAACTTTGATATGATTTTTAACTTAAAAGTTACTAGATAAAGACTAGATTATTAATAAATCGTTACAATGTGTGAGTCACTGTGAGGATTAGACTTTTAACTTTTGCATTGTTGCAAAGACATGCAATAACTTTCAGTTAAGAGCTATGTAATCAAGATTATTTTCAAACCAGTGTTAAAGTTTAGTGAAATAGTTTGTTGTTCGACTCTATTTGCAATCTTACAACCTGCAAACATCACGAGGATTAACGTTACTATAGCCTAGACAGTTGGCGTTTAGTTTTGTTGCTACCAACGGTTGAATAAAGGTAAAGTTAATGTCTGAAGTTGTTATATATCGCATTGTAGAGAACTAACCAACTGATAACATGTCATTCTAATGATACCTACAAATAAAAATGATTTAAATTGACTATGGTGAATGACAAGTGCAACTAGACATTTAGATGGTGTCGAGAAGACGTGTTCAGGTATTATGAGATGCTCGAGAGCCAATAACTGTTCCAAGTTGTGGCTGAGGATGAGATAGATGTTCAATTGGCAACATTTTAATTCACATAGAACGGTTTCTCAGTTTCGTGGGTCAGAGAGATGACGGAGTCAAGAGTTTATTCGGCGTTTAAGTTGAAAGTGCATTCTGTGTAGCGAATGTATTTGCTAAGTTATTGTGAATTGTAGACCACGGATGGGATACTTGGGTTCTATTTGATGTACTTGGTACATGGGTTTTTGTTTTTTTTTTTGGAGGAAACTAGGAATGGTTTCCTTGTTCTGTGTTGTTCAACGATGCTTGGCCTCGGTAATCTTGAACATTGTTCAAAATTTTTTATAATTGTAGCATCTCTTTAAAATGAAGGTTTGTATTTGTGAATTGTGTGGTGTCATGTAGGAAGTCTAGTACCTACCTAACTTGAATAATAAGTTTGGAATTTAAAGTATACTGTCAGTAATGGCTGTGCTAACTTGTTGAATAGTCTGTGCTGGTCATTTTGAACATACCTAACGTTATTTTGTGTTATTTCATTCAAGTTGGATAAGATAATGTTAACACAGATGTAAAGCCGGTGATGTGCGGTGCATGATTGAATTTTTAGTTTGCAAAGTTGGTAATGTTTGGTGTTGTAAGTTATTATACCTATCGTACTGAGAGTTTGGTATGAAATCATGAACATAGAAGAGAGTTCTTGAGTATGCTTTTGGCTGTGTATGAAATCATGAACATAGAATAGAGTTCTTGAGTATGCTTTTGGCTGTGTATGAAATCCTGAATGTGAGGTTGCCGTTGTATTCAGAATAAAGATTGATACTGAGAGTAAAGATTGAAATGACAAATTTCATTTTGGTTTAAAGGTGCTGTTTGGAAGTGAAATGGAATTCTGAATGGTGGCAATTATGTGTTGAATTAAAGGCTTTGTTTGGTTCATGATGAGTTTGAGAAAATCTGAAAGATTAAGTACCCATTGACGTAACTGAATGTAATATGTTGAAGACTGATTCAAATCAATCTAGCAATGGTGAGGTCGTGTGCATGGTCAAAGGACTGACTGTGCGGTGAAGAGTAGTCACTGCGGTGACTACTGTAGCCTTAGATGGGCTGGTGAGTGGTCAGAGATGACTGCTGTAGCCTAAAATGGGCTGGTGAGTGGTCAGAGATGACTGCTGTAGCCTTAGATGGGCTGGTGAGTGGTCAGAAATGACTGCTGTAGCCTTAGATGGGCTGGTGAGTGGTCAGAGATGACTGCTGTAGCCTAAAGTAGGCTGGTGAGTGGTCAAAAGATGACTGCTGTAACCGAGATGGGTTACGAGGCCTGGTCAGGATGACTATGGTTGCAGGATGGTCACAGGGTTGACCATCAGGAGGCACAGCAATTGCTGTGGGACCAAGAAACATTGCTGGATATGTATGGGGGGGAGCCTAGTCCCTCTGGGGCTTCGGTGACCTGTTGTTTAGTGTATGTGGCATGGGTATCTGGCAGTCTTGTTGCTTCGAGAGGACCGGTTGTCTGGGGGAGCCTGGTCCCTCTGGGGCTTTGGTGACCTGTTGTCTGGGGGGAGCCTAGTCTCTCCGGGGCTTTGGTAACCTGTTGTGTGTCTGGGGGAGCCTGGTCCCTCTGGGGCCTCGGTGACCCGTTGTTTGGTGTATGTGGCATGGTATGTTGTGTTGGGCGTTTGAGTGGTTTCTGGCACACTTAGTGCTTCGAGACCGATTTGACGTCTGTTGGGAACCTGGTACCTCTGGTGCTTCGGTAACCGTTTAGAATGTGTGAGTGTTAATATGGTTGTCTAAACGGTGAGGTATCTGTTTCTATAGTACGACGATGGTTGTGTACGCTGTACGGTGTGGAGACCTAGATTTACATGGAGAAAACAAATGAACAGTGTTATATCTATGAGAATTATGTTTTCATGAGTAAAGAAGTTCTTGATTTTAGTTGTCGGCTGGTAATATACGGTGTTGATTGAAAGTTTCACGTGGAAGATGTCACGACCACGTAATTTTTTTTATTTGGTCAGGAGCGGCCGAACTTTACCTATTGTTTAGGTAATTATTTTTTTTCTCCTCTTGGTTTTTGTTTTTTTATCACAATTGAGTAACGATGTTGTTCATCTTGTTCATCGCTCTACATCAAACGTGGGACCGTTTGAATGTCAAGATGGCCGTATCGGAGGAAGGTAAATGATCGCTTGTAAACTTATTAATTCAGTTTTATTTAATTGGCAACATTTAGCTTCTGATTCAAATTTCAATTAGATTTTATTCGATTGACAACACTTCATTTCCCTTATGTCAAAATACTTGAATTCGATTGGATGTTCAAATCGGTGGTTTTGTCGGATGTGTGCTTGAGCCAATAATGAAGCGGCGAGCGCCATACTTGGCGATCTGTGTGGGGTCCCCGCCATGGTGGTTCTGGAGTTGAAAAGAAAACGCGCGGAGACGCGTTTGGTGTTTGAAAAGAGTTTGGAGGAATTCTAAAGTGGCGTGTATAAACTTGACAAAGTGTGGTTTTGTTGAGAGAAAGCGGAACGATTGGTGGCCGAATCCACTGCTTCGTTGTTGGATCAAAGACTATCTCTGAAACGGCATTAGTTACCTGCCTCGTGCATGCATTACCCACGATAAGCCCACAGGACCGAGGGTATATGGAAGGAAGCCCTTGTGTTTCCGACATATATATTGTAAAACACATATTTTTTTAAGAGTAAGTATGGAGTTTCTTGTACGTTCTTCTCAAGGTAATTTATTCTACCGTGCATTCGGAAAAGTAACTCTTTTCCGAATGCACGGTAGAATCAATTTTATACTTTTAAATTTTAATTGTTGACGTTCAAAGTGCCGCTTGGTGACCTAGTTGAAATAAATATATTCGACTTAGATTTTTTTATAATCCACCCTATTTATGAAATAATAATTAAAGTTGATACTGTCGTCCTTTTACTTGTTATCTTTACACAAAAAAAAACCGAAACACAAATACATATTTCCTATAAACACCACTTACATTGTCCTACTTTATAAACATATCCAAGAAACTTTCAATCCGGACAAAGACGAATGACAACACAGCCCGAATATTCGAGATTCGCATCAAATAAAACAATATATCTGAAAACAGACGGGTTCTGCTAAGTTGGGTACAGTTGGCGTAACTCGTTCCATCAACATAAATATCATGTGTTTCACAAGACAAAAAGTTGGCTAAAAGCTTTGTATGGATTATAGGTTTTTTTACTGCTTTCCCTGCAGCCGCCTGGCGAGGATTTCCTCAATGATACCACGTTCTAGCCTGCCTATATTTTTGGGACTAGCTGCTGTACGAATGCTCTTTACCGCTGATAATAGTTCTGCATTGTAGAATTTTTCGGTCGTTTTTTATCATCATCATCTTAATTTCAGCTAAAAGACATCCATTGCTGGACATAGGCCTCCCCCAGGCGTTGCCACTTTAACCGATCCCGTGCGTCTGCATCCAGCGCATTCCTGTTACCTTAACCAGGTCATCGGTCCACCTAGTGGGAGGTCTTCCAACGCATCGTCTTCCGGGTCGCGGTCGCCTTTATGTCATTTTAAAAATTGCTTTGGTCAGCATTTCGGCCGAAAAACGAAAGACGCCCCGACTGCTGGGCATAGACCTGCCCCTAGCATTGCCACAATATCAGTCTCGTGTGTATAGTTAATATGCGTTCTAAGTTTAAGGACTAAGTTCCAGACAGACACAATGTATCAGATTAGTATAAAACCAAACAGTCTTTGAATTAAATTAGTATAAACAGTCTTACTGAAGGGCAAAGGTCTCTTCTGATATAGAGAAGGCATAAGTATTATAAATATTAATCACCACTCTTGCACTAAACAATTCCAGGTTTCCTCACGATGTTTTTCTTCACCAACGTCAGCGATAACTAAGATACACTTAGAAAGACAAAACGGGTGACTCCTGAGAAGGTAACACTTAGTACAGAAGTATGAGAGAAGAAGCCATGTTGTGCCTACCCCAAATAAATTGAGATAATATTGATGATATCCCATCACTAAAATCTGCAGGCTTTATGTTTTTGATAAAACTCGATTTTTATAAATGATTTTTGATAGTAAAATAGTTTACTACAGGATTGCCTGGCTGCTTTTTTTAGTGTCTCCTACATTAGAAATTTCTCCTGTATCGTGGGTGCATGAAACATTATCTAGCTCTTAGTTAGCCACTATTTATGGGTTACCAGGTTTATCAGGTGCACTGGCACTGATTACGAATTAAATATAATGACATCGAAGGAAAAACCTTCTTATCTTTTCTTTTAGGAGTTGTTTCATCCAGTGAAATAGTTTATTTTTATTTTTTTAAACTTTGCCCCACACTAAGAATTTCTCCCTGTATCGTAGGTGGGTTTACAAATAAATAAACTCACATACACAACACCCAGAGCCGGAACAACTATCTGTAGGTCATACAAATATTTGTTCCGTGCGGGAATCGAACCCGCGACACGCAGCGCAGCAGTCAATCGCTCAACCACTGCGCCAACCGTGCGCCTAAAACAAGTACATGTTATATATAACAAATATACATATATTTTCAATGTATTATAAAAAAGCTATCTAAAATCCTATTACTGGCATAGAAATTCCAACATTGCGTAATCCATGATTTTATTTTTAGCATATAAACTCAGAAGTGCCAATAACTGGAGGTGTGCCCGCAATAGGGTGGTTTATCCTACAAAATTATACTACTATAAGATCTGCGAACGGTTAAATTAGATGGAAATTCATCCTCTATTAATGAAAAACTAAAGGTGATGTTACTAAGGGACTTACGCTCTAGCAAGCCTGAATGTATTGAAGAGGTTTGTACCCCGCAAGATATTGAGATATCCTACGTTGATTTATTGACGTACTGGAACTAGCACAGCTAGCTAGATACTAATCAATGGCATGCAAAACGTAGGTACTGTGCAAGACAGGCAAATCGATGTTGATAGTCCAATTCCGCGGAACTAACATTGTTAAATACTGCGTATGTACAAAAAAACAAAAATGAGATCTCGCGGTTTTAGGTAATTGATTATGATTGGCGTCGACCCGTATGACAATTTTTTGAATCGACCAATAGGAAGACGAGTAGGTATATCAAAAATAACAATACCGCGGATCTTTCGACGAACAAGTTACGACACGAAAGCCATGTATCCGCGCCTATTTGTATTAGTGTGTGCAGTGTTTATGTGACGCTCCGGGCAAAAAATATTGTTATATGTAATTACTGGATTATTTTTTATGTAAGTATGACACAAGACTCTCTATTATGAATAAAATTGTGATGTTTTTTTTTTATTCTGAAATTGTGTGATTTTGAGTATAGTACATTAGATTAAGAAGAACGAAACAGTCCTATACTCAAGTTCGTTCAAAGTTCTGCCAATTAGTTTTTTAGAAAATTTGTTTTTTGGTCCTCCTGTAAAATCAGCGATAGTGTACATACGCTGTATTTAACAATGTTAGTTACACGGAATGGGACTATCAACGATGAAATGCAATTACGGATCAGGTTGTGCAATTTATTTCATCACTACTAATTTTAAAACTGCGAAAGAAAAGTCATCAATATCAAATTTTTGATCTAGAACACACCGGTTTTCTCATGAAAACCGTGATAAAACCGGTGTGTTCTAGATCCAAAATAGTTATTTATGATACAAGTGCGGAAGGTAGGTGATTTCCGATGAGTGGCATTTTTATTCACGAGCGAGCGAAGCGAGTGAGTGGATAAATCGACACGAGTCGGAAATCATCTTACGTACGTGTATCATACAACATTTTACTATGCATTGTGCGAGGAAATACATAAATTAATAAAATGAAATTAATAATATGGCGGGCTGATTCAAGCGCGTTCAGCATTACCACAGATTAACTAATAATTCCTCGGGCATATCTACTGCGCATGTGCAAATATCTGTCACATCGTAACGCAATAAGGCACGAGCAAAATATACGTTCTGCCAAACATATTTAATGAATATTTAAAATTAATTTATTGATCAAAATCTAAATCTAGAGTAATTAAAAACGCCTAAAATGAAGTATTAGTTTTATTTTACCTTTTATATGAATGATAATCTGTACATAACTGATTTGTTAAACTTTTCTCAAATAATAAAAACTCTATGCGTCGGGCTGACGGTGGAGTTAAAAATTAAAAAAATACAGGAAAGTAAAAAGCACTAGTGAAAAAAAGTGACACTTTCCGCACTGTTTGGCTGCTTGGAAAACCGTTCTTTTCGAGGACATGCATTGTAAAAAAATAAGCGGTACCAAAGAAGGCTCTTTTTGGGCCCACTTGATAAATTTATGACCCTCTTTTCACTCATAACTAAGAGGCCAAAGTCCAAGCAGTGGTTCATCATTAGCTGAGTTACGTTACGGACATACAAAATGGTGACAATATTTGAAGCAAGTCCAAAAAATAATCTAATCCCACTCAAAACATAAATGTGATAGAAAGCCAAGTTCTTGATAACGGCCGGCTTCTCTGATACAAGAAGTGAGATCTAATTGTGAACCAAGTTCTTTCGTAGTTCCTTAAAAATACTGCTCCTATCATGCACGACATTCTTCATTTGCATTATAAGATTTTTTATAATATTTTTTGCCACTCAATATAATAGAGCGACTTGACAAGTTTTATCCACCAACTTTAATGTTTGAGTTTCAATACAATTTTGTCAAGTATATGTTTACTTGCCAAGTCACACTATTCTATTTCGCGAATTTGGCTGACACACTGCCGAAAGTCTAGATTCGGTCTACCTGAAAAATGAAAAAATACGAATTTCAAAGTGAACCTGGTCGAAATTGAGGGTAAACCCGTTTGTGTTTTCTTTATCTAAACTATTTTAAATACTTTTTTTAATGGGGTCAGGATTATAAAGATTCAAAAACTCTCAACTGATATTATAAAGAGGTAACATTGTTTATTCGTAGGAAGTAAACACTTGACGATCAGTTATCTGATTTCGAAAATTATTGCACTGATAGGACACTGTCTTACACACTTTGGTTGGTCTTATATTTATTATGTTCTATTATTATTCATTTGTTTTATATTTACACACATACATACTTTAATTCATACCTATCTATGTTTATGCTATTTTCTTTTTTCCTTACTTGGTATCAATAGCGTTATTATTTTTAAATGTCACTGCACATGCTGAGATAGGAGCCTTTTTGGTCTCACACGGGTTATTCTTTATTTTTTTTGTTTCATACCTTTGTCTAACGTGCGGGCTACAAATATTTTTTTCTTTCTTTCTTTCACATGCTTAAAGTGACATAGATTCCAGAAAAATGTACAGTTTTGTTAGATAGGTCACGGGGGGGAAGCCGAGGGAAAAGGCGTACTTGAGTTTATTTAACTTTACTTCGCCTTTACAAGTCCATCTATCTGTATTCCTTGGTTTGGCAATAAACAAGACTCCTTTTTTTACGTAAAACAAATAAGTTGGCAAAAACTTTTTCAAGAAAACAATATGCATTTAAAAGAAAGGTTTTCTTTGCCATAAGTTTGAAAAAAGAAAATTTTCTTTTAAAAATAGGAAATTTATTTAATTCTATACGTGCCTAAGTATGTAATATTGTTGGAATTGTACAATATTCACATTATAATGTTACTCTGGGCTTCTAAACATGTGTGCCAAATTTCATCAGTATGTTTGTTTGTATGTATCTTTGTCCACGCATTTCTTCAAAACTACTTATCGCATCGTGATCATATTTTTTTTATTAGATTAAGTATCTCTCAACTTAGGGAAAAATGCATTTATCATCTAAATTGTTTCAGTAGTTTGAAAACATTTTATAGAACATACAACCGATCTCTTTAGCGACAAACAGCACGAATAAGTAAATTAAATTATTATGGGTATTTTGTCAATCCTTTAGGTACCTTACTATATGGCACTTGGTCACTTTTTATCCATAGGGCACTAAAATAAACAGAGAGAAATAAACACTTTTTCACAAAAATAAACCGACTTCTAACGGAAAACACCAAAACGTGCAAAAATTACTTTCGTTTCGGCAGTCGGTGTTGAAAAATAATAAAAAGACGAGTTACCAAAGACACTGACTTCCAAAAGGAAAGTTATTTTTACACTTTCTAGTGTTTTGCTTCAGTTATCAGTTTTATTTCTTGTGCAATGTAGTAAAAAGATTGTTTACATTATAGGACAGCTGAATAACACATAGTTTTTGCCAAATGCTTTTGAAAAGCACTTATTTTTTACGTCATATAACATCGCCTCTCGTGCTTGAAGTCAAATCCAGGTTAGTAACAATGTTACTTTTTCAATTCATATGTACTTACTTTTTAGATAAACTTGAATCTGTTCGACAATTTCTCACATTCATTGCGATAATTTTCTATCCAAAGGCCCTACCAAAGTGACATTCTATCATTGAAAGTGTGACTATATTAATTTGAAAAATTACATTAATTTGTTTATTTTAACTTCATGCAACATACAGGTACATAGGCGGACTTAATGCCTGCGGCGTTCACTATGCAGGCGCATAAAAAATAAAATAATGATTAGAGTAATATTGAAGAATATATAGTTAAAATAAACATACATATATATTTCCCACGTCAGTGTCGGTGATCACCTATGGGACCGAGACGTGTTCGCTCACATTGGGCCTTATGAGAAAGCTTGAAGTAACCCAAAGGGCAATGGAGAGGGCTATGCTCGGAGTTTCTTTGCGTGATCGCATCAGAAATGAGGATATCCGCAGGAGAACCAAAGTTACCGACGTAACCCGAAAAATTGCGAAATTTAAGTGGCAGTGGGCAGGTCATATTGCTCGCGGAACGAATGGTCGATGGGGCCGAAAGTTCTGGAATGGCGACCGCGAACCTGAAGACGATGCGTTAGAAGGCCTCTGATTAGGTAGAACGATGACCTGGTTAAGGTTGTGGGAATGCGCTGGATGTGAGACGTACGGAATCGGTCAATGTGGCTATGCCTGGGGCCCTCTGAGGCCTCTGTCCAGCAGTGGACGTCTTTCGGCTGCAATGATGATGATGATACACCACTCTGACATGCTAGCCTCCCTTGACTGTAAGAACAACTGTAAAACCATGTCACCCATCCACATCCTTTTCCTTGCCAGGGTTTCAACTGATAAGAAATGACGGTGGAGGTGGTGTTGCTATTTACCTTTGCCCACACATATTATTTTTCAATTATTGATATGTCAGCACAACCTCCCTTGTCAAACGCGGGCAAGCATCTCTTTTTAGAAGTCACCCTGAACCTTACAAAAATCCTTCTAGGTGTTTATTACAGCCCTTCATCTCGAATAAATTTCTTCTCTTCTTTTGAAACCATCCTTCTAGGAACCTGTTGCCCTCTTACAGTCATACAATCATTATGGGGACTTTAATACTTGCGTATTGAAGCTTCTCTTCTTGAGTTGGGGAATCTCGCCAATAATCAATCCCTAAAGACCTTGATCTTGATCAACTAAATCAGCACTTCTCGTCTTCGTACTCATGTAATGGGACCTTGAAAGCAACTACTTTTATCTATCTTTCAAACATTCCAACTCCGGATCATTCTCCATTTATTTTTAGTCAATTCTCTGATTGTGATGTTAAGAAGAGCATATTGTCAATTACCTCTAACGCAATTGGCAGTGAATGTGTCAGTCTAAAAATTATACTCCCTGTCCTCGACGAAATCCTTCCTGTTCTTTGCTATATCCTTAACTTCTCAAAATCCCATGGGGTCTTTCTATCAGCTTGGAAAGAGGCCAAAATCACTCATTTACCCAAAAAGGCAAATCCTACTTGCTTATCCGAATACCGTCCTATCTTCATCTTGCCTTTCCTCTCCAAAGTCCTTGAACGCCTTGTCCACAATCACTTTGTACATACAACTTTTGTTTGTACGAATAGGCTGCTGAATCCTATTCAATGCGGATTTCGTCCCGGTCACAGCACTACTGTCTTAGTGAACGTTACGGATGACATACGGATAGGCATGGAACGAGGATATCTGACGGTTCTTTGCTTGCTAGATTTTAGTAATGCATTTAATACTATCGATTTTGATATACCTGTTTGGCATACTTCGCTCGCTTAACATAATCTCCAACGGCGATTTACTGGTTTCGTAGTTACCTGTATGGCCGCCGGCAACGTATATGCATAGAAGAATCTAACTCTTCTCGGTGTTATACAACTGCCGGTGTACCTCAGGGTGGCGTTTTATCTCCTTTACTCTTCGCAATATTTATAAACGCTATGTCCAAAAAACTTCTCTCCTCCTACCACCTTCATGCAGACGATTTACAAATCTACAAACAAACTGCCCTTGCAGAGTTAGCTGATGCAATTAATTCAATAAATAAGGATTTGACTACAATTTGTGAATGGAGTGAGGCAAATGGGCTTCAGGGAAATCCGTCGAAGACCCAGGTCATAGTCGTTAGCAGTTCTGGGATGACTCCAAAAGTAAATTGGTCACAACTTCCTCTGGTACAATTTAACGTAACTACTATTCCAATATGTGAGAAGGTTAAGAACCTTGGGGTTCGGTTCGACAGATATCTGTCTTGGGGTCCGCAGCTTTAGGACGTACGCCGCAAAATTTTTGCACCTGCCAGGTCCCTAAGACGATTTAAATTTTCTTCCCACTGCCAGTAAAATTGCGCTTGCACAGTTCCTTCTGCTTCCTATCCTTGACTATGCTGATATCAGTTATCTTGATCTCACCCAGGCACAAGTAGATAAATTTGTGCGTCTTCAAAACCTTTGCATCAGATTTATTATTATTTATTTGGCCTGCGCAAATATGATCACATTTCTGAATTTCGGACAAATCTCAAGTGACTTCCCATACGTCTTCGCCGGGATTTTCATATTATATTTCTGCTTTACTTATTTCTATACAATCCTACAACCCCCTCTTATCTCAAAGAACGTTTCAAGTTCCTTCATGACACACATAATAAAAAAAACCTGCCATGTGCGAGTCGGACTCACGCACGCAGGGTTCCGTACTTGGTAAATTGCGGTTTCGATTTATGACGTATTAAAAAAAAACTACTTACTAGATCTCGTTCAAACCAATTTTCGGTGGAAGTTTACATGGTAATGTACATCATTTATTGTTTTTTTTCTATTTTTGTGTGAAAATATTAATGCGGTTCACAGAATACAAAACAGCATAGTTCTTATAGTTTCGGAAAAAAGTGACTGTGACATACGGACGGACAGACAGACAGACAGACAGTCATGACGAATCTATAAGGGTTCCGTTTTTTGCCATTTGGCTACGGAACCCTAAAAAACGTCATCGGATTTCATAGATGTTCACGATTATAAACTAAAAACATTCGTCGAAAAACTCCTCCTAAAATTATATTTTACACCACAATGTTTCATCCAGAGACAAGTAGAGTTAAGTCTAAGTAAAATTACCCGGCACGTTCGAGCGCTAACAAGCGATGACAGTTTGGTCACCCTCGAGTGACGTCACACGTGGAGTTACCTGTATCACTTACAACTTGGCTATGTGACTTGCTTATATGTTGGTTATGTGCTTCGTACGGCTGTATACAGAAGATTAGGTTAAAAAAACCGGCCAAGTGCGAGTCGGACTCGCGCACAAAGTGTTCCGTACCATTATCGCAAAAAACGGCAAAAAATTCACGTGTGTTGTATGGGAGCCCCACTTAAATATTGATTTTATTCTGTTTTCAGTATTTGCTGTTATAGCGGCAACAGAAATACATCATCTGTGAAAATTTCAACTGTCTAGCTATTACGGTTCATGAGATACAGCCTGGTGACAGACAGACAGACAGACAGACAGACAGACGGACCGCAGAGTCTTAGTAATAGGGTCCCGTTTTTACCCTTTGGGTACGGAACCCTAAAAAGAAGATGGAAGCAGCCACATCTTTTGGAAAAAAAAATACGAAATTATTCGATGCACTCTGACATTCATCTTAAAGCTACACTACCCATTCGCTTCGGCGGGCTCGGTATCCGCAAAATTTCTAGTATAAGCCTAACGGCGTTCTTGTTTTCGGTCCACGGCACTGAAACGTTAACCACAAAAAATGTATCCCTTTCACTGGTTAACTTTGAAGTGCCGTGCTCGACCGACGCAGTGTGCGCCTGGAAAGTGGCTTGCCCAAATACGGCTTTGGCCGAAAACCCATCTTCCCAGAGACAGTGGGATGAGCCGCTCTGCAGGTTGGTACGGAATAAACTTATAAATACGTCCACCAATACTGCTGAGCGTGCCCGCCTGCTGGCTGTGGGAGAGTGGAAGTCGGGCGTCTGGCTACAGGCTCTACCTTTTACCTGTTGTCACAACACCTTCCGGATCGCTACATGTCTGCGTTCGGGTGCTCCTAGCGGAGCTCCACATCGTTGTCAATGTGGTGAAGCAGTCGACCGCCTCTCCGCTCTCTCCGGTCACCATGTCCTATCCTGCAGTAGGAGTGCAGGCCGGATAGCACGGCACGCCAGCATTAATGACATCATACGTCGGGCTCTTGTCACCGCCGGGGTGCCAGCTGTTTTAGAACCTGATGGCTTGGCACGCGACGATGGGAAGAGACCAGACGGGATGACCATAATGCCTTGGAAGGCGGGTAGGCCTTTGGTGTTGGATTCCACAATGTGTCGACACCCTTGCGCCATCCCATCTTCTTAGCACGGCGGGCTGTGCTGGGACGGCTGCTGCCGGTGCAGAAAAACTCAAACGGCGCAAATAAAACAACCTTATTGGATATTAACTTTAAAACTTTCGCGTTTCATAATTGAAAACAATATAATTATAACGGGAAATTTAACGCGATAATTTCGATTGTTTGTTTACCTATTTCGCCCGACGTTTCGGCCGTTTCGGTGGTGTGTCTACCCGGGACCACGGTCGTTACAACACGGCCGAAACGTCGGGCGGAATAGGTAAACAAACAATCGAAATTATCGCGTTAAATTTCCCGTTATAATTATATTGCTTTCATCCTTATTGGATGTTATATGTTTGAGCCGTTTGGAGTTGAAACATTAGGTCCATGGGGTTTGAGTGCGCATCGAGTTTTTCGAGAAAATAGCACAAAGCTCGTCGACTCTTTACGTGACCAGAGCGCTGGCCTTTTCTTCGGCCAGAGAATTGGCATTGCCATCCAGCGTGGCAATGCTGCTAGCGTTCTGGGCACGTTTCTCACTGTCATCGATGTGGAGGAAATTTTGGATGCACAATGAGGTCTTTTCCGCCTCCCTTTTGTATTTATATATAGGTTTGTTTTTGTTTTAAGAATAATCAATTGTATATAATTATGTTAATAAAATGTAGAAAAAAAAAACAAAAAAGAAACAAAAACAAAAAAATCCATAAAACTTGAGACTGGATACGCTGATGCCTTCCACCAGGTTTTACGACAAATCTTTTACGGTTCAAGCGGTGCGGTTGTGGAATGCTTTGCCCGTGTCAATAAGGCGTGCACAATCTCTGCCCATTTTTAAAACTATAGTAAAGAATCACTACCTCTCTCTTTAATAGTTGTTTTTCTTGATTTCTATGTTTTTGTTCCATACCTATAACTGTATATATTTGTCTATAATATATATATGTATTTATTTTATATATAAATAGTACACCAAAGACTACCTACTACTACAGTACTGTCTTTCCTTTCATTTTAAAAATCCATCCAAAGGTTGTCTTGAAAAGATCGCTATTAGCGATAAGGTCGCCCATTGTGTCACCCAGTGTAATGTTTTCTACGTCTATACTTTCTGTAACTTATATGGTGTACATAATAAAGAGTATTCTATTCTATTCTATGATATGTTTTCCATAATAAATACCTTTTTGGCATTTCGACAATCGCCATCGCTGACATAAATTTGTTACTTGTCTAGAGTCTCAATACCTAACTGGCTTAGAAGGCTATGCATTGTTATAGCAGTTGTTGACAGAATCGTCAAGCAGGGGAAGCCGGAAGATGGGCGTCGTCGCCGTGGGAAGCCTAGGAAACTCTGGGGATTGGCAGGAGATGGCACAAAATCGGGCAGAGTGGAAAACTATGGGGGAGACCTTTGCTCAGCAGTGGGACAATACAGGTAGAAAAGAAAATTGTATGTCTGTTCGGTTACAATCTTAAGTTTTGTAATTCAGTTTTTAAGCTCTTCTTGTTATTCAATTAAGCTTAAACATGGGTTATTAATACAACTTTTGAGACAATGTAAAAATATGAGACTATGGAGCTGATGTGTAAATGTAGTCGGAGGACAATAGCAACTTCTTAACCAAACAAAAAAACACTATCGTTCACACACTGGATTTCTAGGTACAAGGTAGGTACAAGTGATATCACCCTAAGTATTTTAAAAGCATTTTTTTTTAAGATTTTTATTACATTCACTTGTAAAATTATATTACAAATTGGATAAGAAATAAACTGGGTGTTCACCAATCACACGCCGGGATACCAGGACTTTATGACAGTTTCGTATAGCAACGCTAGTTAGTTTAGAGTTACGTAGATTTGATTGGAAGCTCATAGAAACGCGACCAAACGAAATGTTTCAGTGATTCCCGTATAACGAGTTCCTGGAAATTTTCAGGAATTTGGTAATTATGTTGCGTTCGCTGCAACCGGATTTATCGTATGAAAATGTTTTTTTTTATTAATAAGTTTACTGCCTGAATTATTTAATATGAAACAAGCAAATTTTTTTATTAAACTAGACTTGTATGTATAGTATATTTAGTTTTTAAGACAACTATATGTTTGCGATTACACATAACATTAATTCAGTTTTTATTAGGGTTCCGTACCCAAAGGGTAAAAACGGGACCCTATTACTAAAACTCCGCGGTCCTTCTGTCTGTCTGTCTGTCTGTCTGTCACCAGGCTGTATCTCATGAACCGTGATAACTAGACAGTTGAAATTTTCACAGATGATGTATTTCAGTTGCCGCTATAACAACAAATACTAAAAACAGAATAAAATTAATATATAAGGGGGGCTCTCATACATCAAACGTGATTTTTTTGCTGTTTTTTGCGATAATGGTACGGAACCCTTCGTGCGCGAGTCCGACTCGCACTTGACCGGCTTTTTATTTATAATATCGTGTCAGAGTCTTCCAGATAATGAGTTTTCCGACTGCATAGTGACGGCAGATATCGCCGAACAAAAAAAAATTGCTACGTTATCCTAATTATAATTAGGTAAACATATAACACCCAATCCTAGACACTAATATGACAAATAATATCAAATTATCAATAACCAATCAAATCACTTAAACTCTGATTTTTTGATTTCGTAGACTAAACTGACATTTGGTGGGTTGCCACTTTATCGTTACATAAAAATAGTGTCGTATCCTCAATGATCAAAAGTTGATCGAAAATGAAACCATTTCACCGCAAAAAAATTCATCTGTAAAGAAACTATATCCTTATTTAATTTCTACTCGTTTATGTAAGACTTCATTCTATCGATCGTATTTATATTATTGTTGATTTCTTATTACTTATAACAATAATAATTTATGTACTTCGTGTGTTAATACTGTTATATTAAAATATAATACGAGTACGTTTCTATTCATAAAACATTTATTTAGACCAATTAGTCCAATTAAATTAAAGATGACTCTTCGATTTAATTCAAGAGTCATGTCGCATCGATTCGATGAATCACTTATAATTGAGCTATCTATACCTACAACACTGCTCCGCCCATGAAACATTAAAAAATAAGGTAATTGGCAACTGTCAATTTAGTCTACGAAATTCAAAATCAGAGTTGAGCGTTGATAATTTTGTTACAGAAACCAGGTGTACCTAAGAATATACCACAAGGCAGGAATACCATCTGTACTCACGACGCAATTGAAACATTTGCTAAGTAACATTTTTGTCACTCGATTTAACTTAACTGAACCACTTAAGCACCGAGCAAAGATGCCAAGTTATAGGTGTGTTCTTAAATTTTAGTGACATGAATTTTACAATGAATGATAATCTACAGCAGTGGCGTAACCATCTGAGACCCGTGACGAATTCATCGGATGGGGCCCTCCCTTAATATAAAAAACGCTGATGCAGTTTCATTTTCCGTTTTTCTACATATTGTAATAAATTTTACTCCTCCTTCTGTGACTGTCGGCTCTTGGGCTGTAGGCTTTCTTGGACCGTAGGCCAATTTTCCCGCTTAGACACCCTATTGCTACGCCACTGATTTACAGTGTAAACCATAATTTAAGACGCTGGTACAATGGCCATATGAAAAAAAATATCAAGTCATTCAAAACTATAATGGTAGAATAAAAAAAAACAACTCAAAAAAAAAATTGAGCTGCTAATATTACTTCCAAATACCTTCGTATAAAGTCTGGCAAACTGGTCTCCAAGGAAGCTAACGCGTGATAAATATTCTATAATATTATGTTTAAAACGCTGAAACATTACTATTCGCGCCGGATTTAAGCTAACGACCACAGAGCTTCTGTCCTATCCCTAACGTAATCCATTTCTATAAAAAACTTCTTTCGTACGAAAAAATGTTCGTGAATTCAAGTCGATCGTTAAGTCAGTCGGTCGCTGAGAAAAATTTGTTTTTATACTGCTACGGATTTAGGAAAAGCGAATATTCCGCACGTCCAAACATTCCATCGCTCGTCCCAATGAAACTTCGACCTTCTCCCGGGAACCGGATCCAACTATATGGTCCTATACGTCCCTTTTTATTAGTATTATCAAAGCTGACGTGCTGTGTTTATAAGAAAACTACCTAAACTAGGTCAGCTTGCATCGCAAAAAAACGCCCGCCACTTGAGTCCCAAGGTAAAAGAAAAAAACCTCAGTTAATTCAGGTACGTGAGCCAAGCACAAGCTCCGATTGCCAGCTTCTACTACTTTTATAGTACTCCCAACATAAAATAAAATTAACGGAAATACATGCACTGGTCTCACACTTTCCTATTCCAGATTTCAGCTTTAAAATTGTTTCAACTGGCTGGTTGAAGTGGGGATAAAGATTACGATATTGAAATCGTAGGTTCGGATTCCAATATGGAATCGCCGTTGAACCCATATCAGACCCGAGCCAATCTACCTTAGCGAGTGTAATGGAAAAACTAGAAGATGCATTGAAAATATATAATTTGCCCTAAAGCTTCTCTCTATAATTAAGTGAGAAAAATATTTTTCGTCGGACCAATATTGATATGCCCTTAAAACTATCTTAAATAACATCGTCACTTGATAGAATTTTCTGAACGTATCTGCAGTAACTAGACTGGTGCCGGGCGTCGAATGAGCTGGTTATTAAATCGAGTAGTACAAGGTGCTTCGATCACTGTGGCCTAGATTGATGAGCGTTGTTATTTAACAAGTAAAGTTGAGACGCTGCGGTATGACACTCAACTGGGGCAAACTTCGCCCTGACTTCGCTAATAGCATTTTAGTGTGAACAAACAAGCCTACGCAACAATATATTTACGCGTCCAATTTACGTTATTTACCGAACAATTCTGAGAACTCGCTCGGTAAATAATTAATGAAGATCCAATTGAAAATTCACCCCTATTCCCGACATATTTGTCTGCGAAGTATCCGCGGTACGTGAGACGCGAAAGGAATCTATGATGGAATACCCCCACCGCAGGGAATGACTAATGAAATTCCCCACAAATGGTGCCATTCTCTTAATGCGTTCACTTGAGCTATGAACACACTACTGCGAATGCGGACGCCACAAGAAAAAACAAATTGTGTAGCATTCCGCGCTCGCCTCCCTTGTGACGTCGTAAAACTGTTGTGGTCTCTTTGAAGTAATATATTTTCCCGTTTGACGTTTCCGTCGTGACATAAGCAGATTCGGCCGTTATCTGCCCGCTGTTTAAATTTTATCCTGACACGGAAAAATGTACAATCAGTAAAGTTCACGAGCGAAGAATTACGATAAAAGGTCTTGTGTTGACTCTTCAGTCGGCTTTTGAATAAAGAAAATCGATCTGCCGTTCTCAAATATATAATGTTGCCACGTTTTTCTACGGAGAGTTTATTTTATGTTGATTACTTTTTACATTTCAGATAAAGTCACGAAACAGGAATGTAGGTTAGACTGTAGAATTTGGCTTAAAAAATTCCGCCGTCATTGTGGATGCAGGCTGTTCAAAATGGCGAGATGTTTCGTGGATCGTTGATTATGAAGATGTGAATTAATTAGAAAGGGGACTTATATTAAAGTGGTGGTTTCTCTGAGGGCACACAAAGAACGGTTTTAATGTACCGAGGGTACAAGATGCGGATAATTAGGCGTGTGCAAAATTATTAATGAAACTCTTGTACTTGTGCCCCGATGGGTTCGAGGTCTAACATTGTTCACGCTCTGGAGATCATTCCAGTAGTGATGTAATGATGTTACTGTGGTTAACATAACCCAGATCGAGACACGCGTGGATTCTGTACCGCTGGATGCATTATTAATCGACGGTTCATTGGACCACGAACCAAATTATACCAAGAAACTATGCTTTGTAGTTTCTGAGACGTTTAATAGTGAGTAACAGCTATTCAATGTATAATACCAGACAAGCCAATCCAACCATTTCCTTTCTCTCTCACGTTTTTCTATTTCGATTCGATCGAAGAAATTAGTTCTTCCATCATTATTCAACCCTTTTTCGTATTTTTTATCTATGAATTTGTGTAACGTGTAATATTATGTATGTCTGTTTATATATAAGCACAGACACACCACAGACTATCCCTGTTTTATTCAAAGTTCTTTAAGTCCATCCAAAGGTTATCTGGTAGATATTTCTGTCAGCGATAAGACTGCCTTTGTACTCGTAGAAATAAGTTTTCTTGTAAAAGAGATGTGTTATTTTTTTGGTGTACAATAAATTTTATTCTATTCTATTCTAACGCCCTAAATTAAATATATAAATAGTCAACGATCACCTTCAAAAACAGAAAATTCTCATTTAAAATAGAAAACTAAGAACTAAATAATTAGATTTTGCAAAAAATTATTGGACTCTCTTTTCGAAAGAGTCCAATAATTTTTGGCAATACCTTATCATTTAAAGAGTATTTGTCATTCTCTTTCAAGTGGTCAAACTCTTTGCCTTGCCGAATTCACTTACGCAATTAGGCTGAAAACCATCATGATTCTAATCCCTAGAGGGAAAGCAAAAAATGACATTGCGTAACATTGCACCGATGGCTGTATTTGATCCTATGTGACGAAGGGATTCAATGTTATTTGTTATGCAAAAAATATATATTTTTATTAGTATTTTAAGAATATTAATGGCCAGAAGATGGTGGGGTTAGATAGAAGCAGTTCTATCGAAGAACTGTTAAATCTTGTGCTGATAAAAGTTGTAACGGTACGTCAACTTCCCCTTTTTTGTTACCGGAGAAAAACCTTCAAGGTTCCACAGCAGTCTATGCTAAGCACCCACTGCCTTTTTAACGCAGGGGACCAGGCTCTCGAAATGCTCTTCGAAGACGACCACGGCTTTCTTCTAAGAATATTGTTTTGTTTCATACTTTTCAGAGCGCCAATTTTTTTTTTTTGTTTTAAGTTGATGCAATTTTTTTTTTATAATAAAATTTGATTAATCTTATTGTCCACCTCCGCCTCCGCTAGATTTACCTCCGTTACATCTCTGGAGCTAATGCTGATCTCGAAAACAATGATTAAATAAGTGGATGGTAAGAGCGCTGATTATATCTAAACCGATTCTGTCCATATTAATATTACAAAAGTACACCACGCTCTGCCTGGTTTTGTTTGTACCGAAATGTCCCATGGTTGTTCGTCAATCAAAAACATAATCAACTTTTGACAATCATTATCGCGAACAGAATACCAATTTGTCTAAAGCCTGGGGTTCTGAAGGGGTCTTTAACCCCACCTTAACTGGAGCCATGTTTCCTTTCTTTTATTTCATTTTCTTATTTTTAAACTACTTCAAAAAGGAGGAGGTTATCAATTCGTCTGTATTTTTTTTTGTGTGTTACCTCAGAACTTTTTACTAGGTGTAGCGATTATGATGCTTCTTTTTTATTTAAAAGTTGGTGCTTGTCATGTGGTCCCATATAAATCATTAAGATCTGATGAAGAATTTAGGAAATGTATAACTTTATTCATAACATAACAAACATTACATTATACACAGTGACAGGTTCTCTGGCTCCCAAACTAAGCTTATTGCCTGTGACTCGGGCGTCAGTTCCTCCAATAATATGTATTCACATTTAGTACGTTTAGAAATTATAATTTATAGATGGCTGTAATCATAATAGTGTGCTTGTGCGTATGCGTATCATGGTGTTTGCCCATTCCCTCTCACGGAGAGGCCTTTCCAGCAATTAGAAAATTAGGTGTAGGAGACACCCTAGCGTGGGGAAACGTTTGAAAGAAAAAAACTCGCAACGAAATTAATCGTACAGAACAGCTGAGGAGTTAATAAATGTTAGTTACTTAATGTCGATGACAACTGTAACAGTTAATGTCGGGTGATTTTTAATGTATGTCCATTCATCGGGCATTACACTCACAACATTAAGGCTCTGTTGACCTTGGTCCCAAAGCTTTTGATTCTCACTCGCTAGGCACGACTTAATTTCCGTTTTACAACAACATTTTGTTGTATTGCGTCCATTTGTTCGCGCGATTATCGTCGGGGCATTTTAATTTGTTTCCTATTTATAGAATGCGAAGAGAATGTTACGATAATTAATGTTTTATGTCAATCAGACGGGCGATTTGTGTTTGGATCGGAATCCATTTGTATTAAGAAAGGTTTTATTGGAACATTTTAATGTCTTTCCAGGTTTTTGGGCAAATTGAATTCCGTTTTACTATTTCCTTTGGAGGTATTATTGGTGTTTTTCATGTTCCAAAATCTTTACACGTTTGTGTCTAAGTAATAGTAAATTTAAAGAGCAGGTATTTTCCAAAACGAAAAATTAAACGTAACCTAAATTTAACCTTCCTACCAAACTTAAAGGGCATCTGTTTATAGCAGTATTCCTTAAAAGGTTCAAGTTTGTCATTTTCATTCTACGAAAGATAGGGCACGAATTTACGTAGCTACAGAGTAGGACATAGTTGCTTGATTCTATGTCTAAACAAATATGAAATTAACCAAGCCTGACAAAATAGTGCAACAGGATATACTCGTATTCCCACATAGCAGAATTGTTATAAAATTGCTGAATTTCGGCAGCCCAACTGTAAAATTCCAAGTGTTTGCCAAAGTTGTGAATACTTTCCTTTTACGAGCCCCATTTGAATTTATTGACCTTTCGTAGGTACATCAGATTACGGAAAGAGCGATGCTAAAGGATTATAACTCCACGAGGGTTGGCCATGTAAATAAAAAAAACAATACTTATCTCCCTTGTTTACGGGATATTTCCCTTCGAGCGCTGACCCCGGTCAATTAATGTTTCCAATATGAAAACTGATGTTCGTTTCGAATTTACATTTTTTTGGGACATTTAAAACATGTTTGAACTTAATAATATATTTTGTGTCTCGGTTTTCTGAAAGCATTGGAAAATGTTGTCAGAAACCGGAACACTAACAAACATTTCTATGTTAGTTTGTATTTTTGTTTTACCTTAATAATAAAAAGCAACCAAGTGCAAGTCTGACTCACGCACAGAGTGTTCCGAATAAATTTCTACATTCACCAAAATAAAAAGGTAACGTTAGTAAACACTGAAAGCGCCGAACATTGCTCTGTTGAAACGACAAAATTAACTTTGCCGTTCGAAAATTGTTGTCCCCATACCTCAATATTCCTTTTTTTTACTTTTCTATATGTATAAAATGTACTATTTTATAAGTTGGTCTACTATTACTCGTAAATTTGTAAAGCCTACTTAGCTGTGATGGTTTACTTTTAATTTCGTTATACATACTACTGCCGTGAATTTTTTCACATATCCAAAAGCATCCATTTGGCTGGCATGGAGAGGGGCCTCCTTGCCGGATTGCCACCATGGGATCTGGAAGCAAAAGTCCTCCCGCAAATATGGGAGTAGCGCGAGGAGGCGAAATGCCGGGGTGAAACTCTGTAGCCGCGACAAATCACGTCTCGGCGGACGGAGCTCCGGCAGGATCTCATGGCGATATGGAGTGGGCGATTGTCACAACTCACGCCACAATTGCGGCGACCTCTCACGTCCGGCCCTGGTCCAGGCCATGGTACGGAGCGAGAGGGCATGGGAAGCTGTCTCCTCTTTCTGCGATGCAGTAATGCTCGCCAAGGAGGAGACACCCTCACGCCCCTAGCCACCGCAGGAGACGCCCCGGATGTCGGGATGCGCAAGCCGATTACCGGCCACCGTAGGGGCGGGCTTGCGGACTGCAAGTTATGGGTAGCTTACCGTCCGATAAGGACCAAGCCCGAGTTTACGGCGCGTAGTGTTCCACGCGCGCCTCAAAGAGATTTCAGCAAAAGTGACGGGGCCTGATAGGGCCGATGCCTGTCTGGGTCGCGGATAAATTCGAAAGAGAGTTACCGTGGCCCTGGCGCAAGCAACTGAAGGAACACGGGTGGGTTTTAGTCAGCAAAAGTCTGACACGCCCTCCCGCTTCACCCAGAGCGGGAGAAGTCATTGGATGATTTCTCAAAACAAGAAAAAAAAAGGGGGGAGTAGACACTTGACGCTAACAAAAATTTGCCATTTAAAGCTTTATTTTAGGCAAACGGATCCCTGAGTCGAAAAATAGTTTTCACGAACCCGTAATATTTTTAAATCGAATATCTAAGGATACCTCACATCATGGGATAGACGAAAAAAAAAACATCCCCACCATACGTGTACAGGAGGTACCCTAAAAAAAATCCATGCCAAATTATATCTTTCTAGTACTAAAAGTCTCTGAGCCGGACATGGCGAAACTATACGGGTTCCTTGTTGAGTACGGTACCCTAAAAACAAATCATTCACGTTGACATGTAATTTGACAACGGATTAAACTGAACAAGGTTTCGACTTTATATTGATGGTTACCTACTCCTTATTTTAGTAATTTTTCAGTCCAAAGGAAAATGGTTTACAGGATAACAATCATCAAAATAACATTTTACGAAGAATATTGTGACCTGTGTCATCTTTTATACAAGGGATTATTATTTTTCTATCTGCCTTTAATGAAAAATTCACAGAATTTGACTTCGGCAACAATTTTTGATTATAACCTGTTGTCAGGGTCGTGGCAAATTATGAATATATAATGAAATAACTACTGTAATATTCTATTAACAGATTTTATCTTTTTAATGATGTCTATTAGGCCACAGATACATTATGAGCGTTTATTTATGTAATCGAAGTTACTGGTTTTGAGCATGTTGTATTAAGAGCGGGTGTGTTTAATAGTAGTTTATGCAATGGTCATATAACAAGGGTTATTACATATGGCGAAGCCGAATGTGATAATATTAACACGCGAGTGTTTTAATACCTAATTATATGCCGTTGCATACACTACTTTATCTCCAATCATACAGTTGAAATAAAATAAAATTGAAAAAGGAAAAAAAATGCAGTATGGCGGGCAATTTAGATTCTCATTGCACCATGACTGTCAATGTCAATGAGCCCAAGCGCCAATAAATTAAAAAGTAAAAGTGTGCTATAAAAATTGAAAAGTTATTTTATGATGCAGTTGTTTGAAAATCGAAGGAAAATGTTGAACTGTAATGTTTTTTTTTTTAATTTTACCTATCCACGAATATAAAGTACGTGTTTGTGCAATATTTTTTGAATTCATATTTGGAACATTACGTTGTGAGTGTAGATAAAATATATATATCCTCCTCTACTGCTCTAAAAAAAGTCACGCTTGCCATTTAGTGGGTATCTCTAGTACCTAATCTTACATAAATAATAAAATGTATATCTACTAATTTAATTTAATCTATTCCAATTTAATTTATTCTAATTTAATTTCATCATCATCAAATCAGCCGAAAGCCGTCCACTGCTGGACATAGGCCTCCCCCAAGCGTCGCCACATTGACCGGTACCGTGCGTCTCGCAACCAGCGGATCCCCGCAACCTTCACGAGGTCATTGGTCCACCTGGTGGGAGGCCTTCCAACGCAACGTCTTCCGGTTCGCGGTCGCCACTCCAGAACCTTTCTGCCCCATCGGCCATCCGTTCTGCGAGCAATGTGCCCTGCCCACTGCCACTTAAGTTTGGCAATTCTTCGAGCTATGTCGGTAACCTTGGTTCTCTTACGGATCTCTACATTTCTGATTCGATCACGCAAGGAAATGCCGAGCATAGCCCTCTCCATTGCCCTTTGAATGACTGTAAGCTTTCTGATGAGGCCCATTGTAAGCGACCACGTCTCAGATCCATATGTCATCACTGGCAACACACACTGGTCATAGACTTTTGTCTTGAGACACTGTGGTTTAATCTTAAATTTAATTTAATCTGTTCTAATTTGATTTAATTTAATCTATGTTACTTTATTTAATTTATTGCACTCAATTTAGCTTTTAATCGTTTTTTTTATTGTTTTTAATTAATAAATTCTGTATTTATCTCCGCATAATTTAGTACATGCTGTGCTTTTCTTTAAGTAATGAGGCACTTAGACTTAAGTTTGAAATTTACAAATTTATAAAGTAACAGTGTACTCAGTGTTGAAAAGCCAAATAAAAAAAAAATATAACAACGATTAGTATTATCATTTCGAGTCGAGAACAACCCGCATTAAAAAGCTTGCTTATCAATGCTCCGTGCCTTCTCGGCATGAGAAGAGGCCTTTGCCCTGCGGTGGGACAGTTACAAGCTGGTATTATTATTATAAATCTCGAGACATATATTCAGCAGTGGACGTTCTTCGGCTGAATTGATAATGATGATGACAATTTCTCAACACTTAAGGTTTGTGACGTTCTTCACAGAAATATCTATGTCATGTTTTTCTACTTTGTTTCTCAACTGTAACTTAATCTTATCATTCAACTTCTTTGATAGATTTTCAGATTAGAGTTTGTCTAATACTTAATTTCATTTTTATTTAGAAATCGGTTGTGTCTGCTAGAAGTCAAAATTAAATTGTTGATTTCAATTAGGTCATTAAGCGGCAGTTTCGAATGGCAAAAATAAAAATTGGTTCGATGGCATCATCATCTGTTGACAAATAATATCGTAGTATCAGGTAAAATATTTCAGTATATTATTCATTTCACCATTTTTTTTTTCCTACAACTGGCTTTAGGTAAGTGGTTAACCCTACCTTCAACATCACAGGTATGAACAAACATAATATCCCCAAACTCAGCACATGACATTGACAAACTTCATAATATGTCTCACCTCGTTAACCTCCGAGGTCGCATTACAAGTAAGTGTCCACCCAACCCCAAACCGGTGGAAAACAAAACAAGAACAACAAAGTTTTACGGTCCAGGAGATGCTGCTGTTTGCATATGCCCGTTCTATGTATAGTGTGTACTGGCCCTTATGTGGAAGTCTAAACTCTTCATAAATGTGGCCGATTTTTGTAGGCGAAATCT
The DNA here is from genome assembly GCA_949775005.1 of Orthosia gothica. Taxonomy (NCBI): domain Eukaryota; kingdom Metazoa; phylum Arthropoda; class Insecta; order Lepidoptera; family Noctuidae; genus Orthosia; species Orthosia gothica. The sequence goes on along the minus strand of OX459044.1, from coordinate 22,973,130 downwards.
GCTTATGATGTAGAGATTTTTTTGTATACCTGGACATATATAAGTCTTTTTGCCCATGAGGGTAGTAGACACTACAGAATGCTACCTGCTGTAATCCTTAGGTCCTCGTACATACTCCTTTTGTTTCATTTTCTTTTATAAATCTGGTCATATAAGCTCGGGATTATCAGTACAAAGTACCTGATCTAAATTTTGAAATTAATTTTTAATGACGTGATATGAAAAATGTTAAGGAATATTTTATTATTTGCACACGTCTGTCTGTAACAGTAGTACCTGAAATGCTCTTAAATAGGTTTCACGAGTGGTGGTAGTTACATTTTAATGTAGATTACATACCATAGTATGTCAGCCCCGCGCCACATTTCAGAGTGAGTAACATTATTACAATTTTCAATACATGAACTATTCAAACAATCCAGTATGATAAGAGCAGGACGCTCCTTATCATTCTCTTGAATTAGTCCCCAGGTCAAATATCTTTAAAAGTTGCAACTAGAAAGACTAACACAGTGGCGCATATGTTTCTATGTCCCTATGTTTTGCGGATATTACTTTTATTTATATATCCATTTATGAACACACATAAAAAGAAGGAACAGAAAAATAGGTACACAGGTGATGCTTATTTCTATAGAAATCTCTTCCAGAATATCTGCGATATAAAAGAAAAAACTTACTTTTATGTTTTGTCAAGATTTACATTTGTTTTAAAGTCACATCATATGTTAAGTATTTTATCATATCTGATTGTATTTATTTAATATTTTTTGGATCTATTTTTACGTACACAGTAGTATTCCGTACGTACGTCATGTCCTAGGAGATTACAAAAAAACCAGCGACGAGCTGCGGGTCCCCCATGTCACAACATCATGCTGAAATGCCTTGTCTTCTTGATACGTCTTGTCTGTTTCTTTGTCTTTACATAATACAAACATAATTATAATAATTTAAGTACTACTAATACTATTGATTAGGATTTAGTTCAAGCATTTGCTATGTGTTGTCATGTCAGATAAGTTCTTTCTTCTTCTTTCTGTACTCAGCCAAGCCACAACCCCAACGACATTACATCAAAAACTCTTCATAAACCTGTCCTGTTTATATCGCGCAGATCCACCACGCCACGGATACAGAATTTATTGAAGCACGTTGGTTTACTTCGACAGTTTCAAACTAGTTCAGTGACGGTTCTAGAAAAAGTTTTGAGTATGCACGTAAAATTGAAAGGTGGAAGTTTGAGGAATGGTTCCGGTGAACTGCTTTAACAACTATCATACGAAGTTTAGGATATTGGTTTGAGATAGATTTAGGTGATCCATCCCCAATTTACAAGAAGCATTTCATAAATTGGGGATGGATCTTTTACTTTCAATTTGTTTATCAGGGGAGAACTTCATCTTGAAGATAGTCAGACGCGCAGTTTCGTTAGATTTTTTATACTAGTTTGCTTTTTTTTTACTTGAAATCTTGCAAATTTATTTTAAAACAATTATCCCCAGCTAATTGAAGTGTAATTTTGCATTCACGTTTGATTTGGATGTCAATGTTCGGTTCATATATATATATATAAATATATTCATATTCTTTATTGTACACAAAACCAACTTACACAAATACAAAAGGAAAATTATGTACAAAGGCGAGCTTAACCCATAATTGGGTCAGTTTGGTTCGTTAAGTAACATCGTTCTTCATCCAAAATGTTAATATACTCCCAAAGATGTCGGAGCAATTATTGATTAGTTTTACCGAATCACAAATACAACCTGTTGACTTTACGTGTGCCCTTAAACTCCTTTCTAGAAGTTTTTTACTTATACTTTATCATAACAGAATCGTAGCATTTACGTCACAACTAAAACTATAAGTATTTATCGTCGAAAATGAAACTATGTAATTGTAGTTATAGTTCGTTTTTATTTTACAAACGTTATATTCGTTTATTTAAGGACAATAAACTAATAATTCGAATAATTTTATTTGTTCATTTTTACATAGTGAATCTTAAAACTATAACATAATAATCTTATCTGTAACTATTTTTAAAACATTCAGTTTTCATGGACGGTGATCCCTAAACTAGGTACTTAGAACCTGTATCTTGGGGACCTGAGTTGTGATTACATTCAAGTATTAATTAGTTGTGTGGAAATGTATTCTAAAGGTTTTAAGCAGGTTCTTGTAAACAGTAAAACTGGTGGGTTGATAAAATAAAATAATCATAAAACTAAGATATTACTTAGTTCAGTATCCACGATAGCTCTTAAGACGACGACAATCGCACAACGACCTTGAAGGACCAAAATGAGCCCCGTGTCACACCCGCGCGACCCAAAGTTTGGTAGGATTTTGTACTATCATTATGACAAAAAAAAAGCCTCAAATCAAAATATAGATAATTCAATTGTCTTTGAGATAGTGATAAATTTATTAAAATACGCCCGGCGATTTTGGTGCGATTGTCGGTTTTTGTCCGTGTTAGATTTAACTTTACAAATTTATTACACTATGTTATAAAAATAAAACACAACATTTTCAGATCAAATTATTAAGAAAATGGTCTAATGTAACATATATTATATTTTTTTCAAAAAAATTACTACTACCGTTTAGACGTGATTCTCATTTTAAAATCAGCAACTGAGGGGTATCTGCGCCTTAAGACAGTGAAATAGGGAGACTTTATAGTTGCTAATAAAACAGAATGGTATTGAACATCCATACTTAATTCTTAACTATTTTTGTAGCATATAGATTTAAATGCTTTTCAAAAAATCTAAGCTGAAGAGAATATTGTAATGGCTACTATGATCTCTTCTAGCAATCTATAACCCCTCTTGATAACAGAGGACGGGACAAACCAGGGAATGCGTAATGAAATACCCCGGGCAGAAAGGAATGTCAAATGAGAGCAAACCAAAGGGCCCACTCCGTAATAATAATGTTTATTTAACTAAATATACTTCAAGCGACGCTGCTGTGTTCGTAATTAGGATTTATTACTTATCCTAGACTATGATGCTAATTTATGAGTTCAAGTTTAAATAATAAGCATTTGATCTTATATAAATTAGTCAAGGTATAATTTTTAATTCAGTTTGTTATATTTAATGAACACATTTTGGAAGATGGGTAGATATTTGTCAAGTTGATGAAAACTTCAAAATGTGAAAGTTATTTTTTTTAGGTTCCAAACGAATGCTTCTAAATTGGACTCTGAAATGATGCTCAAAATCTCGCTCACGAAAATTATCATCAATTTCATGATTTGAATAAATTATACGTATAGTAACACATGACACATTATTATTTGATTTTAGGGTTCTGTACCTCGAAAGGAAAAAACGGAACCCTTATAGGATCACTTTGTTGTCCGTCCGTCCGTCTGTCTGTCAAAACCCTTTTTCTCAGGAACGCGTGGAAGTATCAAGCTTAAATTTATACAAGAAAAAACAAACTTCTATGCCAACGCAATCAAAAGATACAGCCGTTTATACCGCAAATTTTCGACACTCGCAAGGGAATCAAAACCTACAGGGTACTTCCCGTGAACTCAGAATCTTGAAATTTGGTACGAAGCAACGTCTTATAGCACAGATAAAGGAATATTTGTGAAAACCGTAAATTTTTAGTTACATATCATAATAAAATATATTTAATAATTTTAAACTAACTACCCCTTTCCTCATGAAAGCGTCGAGGTATTAAATTTTAATTCATATCAAATACTCAGGTCTATAATACCTTTAAGCTGAGGTTTGTACGGAACCCTCGGTGTGCGAGTCCGACTCGCACTTGGCCGGTTTTATTTTTGATCTTTATGAAAAAACAAAGAAAGATGGCTTCATACAATAGTAATGATTATGAGTGTCATGAAACTGGTAAAACTTAACCACTAAAATGCAATGATACGTCAATCATACACTCGTGTTTAGTTCAACATTGAATAATTAACAATTGCAAAGTCGAAGCCAACATTATTTATTTCAACTAGGCCATTAAGCGGCACTTTTGAACGTCAAAAATTTAAATTTACAAGTAATAATAATTGATTCTACTGTCTAATACCATTGTAAATAAATAACAAGGATAATCCTACAAAATTTATTCACAAAGCATCAAAGTTGGGTGGTGGCCGATACTACGGGCCGACTTTATCCCAATACGTAGCTTTGCGAATAATAAATAAAACAGCGGGTAATACTGAGTAATGGACCGTAAATTATGTTTAATTTAAGAGCCATGGTTCAAGAGACGGAATTGAGGCAAATTATGTGCATATTGGAGCGAATGCGTATGCCTGTTTTGGTAAGCGTTTTTGATCAAACAAGGCTGTATTGGTCACAAAGGTATTTTTTTTCAAAGAAATTAAAAATACCGGTTTACTGCGAGTCGGACTCGTACCGAGGAGAAAATGTTTTTTTTGACAAGTTATTTTAAAACCATACACTTCTTATGTATATACATAGGTTATTCTGTTGATTTTATTTCAAGGTACTTTTAAATTTTCAAACATAAGATGAATCTAGTTGCTCATTCGCAAGCGTCAGAGGGTCTCTATGGATAAGAATGTGCAAAAAAACTCTACGGACACTCTTTTCCATAACTTTAATTTACAATTATTTGGCTACATCATTATTGTTGGAAAATTATATATTATGATGCTAGAACGATGTAAAAAGAGATGCACGTAAAAGCGTCAAGATTAACAAACAATTAAAAAAAATACAATAACAGGCCGAGGCAGCTAAGTCATGACCAATCCCAACTGTTGGCACCCGTTCACGAACATGACGCATGGATTGGCACCATCATGAACCATCATGAAGGGAGCCGAATGCGCTAATACACATGTGCCACCATCAGAGAGACATTAGAGAGTCAGCATGCTCTCTACTGCCAGGGCACACACAAGTTAACGAACGATATATAGGTACACTAAATGGTAGATTTACTGTTAGTACATAGTACTCAAGCATGTGCTGCGCAGTTATATAATACTAAAAGAAAGTAAAAAAAAAAAAGAAAGTTAAAGTAAAAATTGAGTTTATACAGTACAAATATATTCAGTCTTCAGTGTGTGTAAAAAGTAGTGGTCGGTGCTATGGTGACCTAACCTACCTTTCTCGTAATGATAGGATATGGTAAAAGTTAAAGCCTTAAATTATAAGGAAAACTATTTACATAAAATAATACATAAAATAATACATAAAATAATACATAAAATAATACATAAAATAATACATAAAATAATACATAAAATAATACATAAAATAATACATAAAATAATACATAAAATAATACATAAAATAATACATAAAATATTTAATCACTATATAACAGTTAGATTCACAAAAAAGTAAATTATGTAACTAAATTAATTGTAAAAAGTATGGACAAAATGTTTATGGTTTTGGTTATAAGTATGTGGTGTCTCTGACGAGTTGTGTACGCTAACTGGACCACATTTTGGTAACCGAGGGAATGTGCTTGCTTGCGTTCGATGCAAATATGCATTTTCGTTGAGAGTTCGATCAAAATTCGAACAGTGTGTATAGGTAAAGAATAATTTTCTTTATTTTTTCTTAATGTAAGACTCAGTAGATTCTGAAATGAAGCCCTTTCTTTTATCTTGGAAACTAATGAACCTAAAATTTATAAAATTTACCAAAATATTTTATTTTCTTAAGTAATAAAAAATTAGTTTGCATTTTTCTGTGTAACTGCCATTAAGTATGACAACTTGTAAAAAATATAAAGATCAAATCATGTAGTTCAGAAACAGAAATGTTATGGAAATAATACGTAACCATACTTCACGTGAAAAAGGATTCATCACTTTAATTATTTACCCACTATTGTGGTCAAAAGCCTTTATACTGGTTACACTTCGAAGAAAGGCTAAAGTTTGCTTGTTAGTGAAGAAAATATTAAGTTTTAGTTAGAGCAAAAGATGGTGGTTTATTACTGAGAATAGTATGACAAGCCGTAGGCTTATTTTATGTGTAACTAGCTTCTGACAGCGGCTTCACCAGCGTTAAAAGACTTTTATCATACCAAGGGAATATTATACCGGGATAGCTTATGTGCTATTCCAGACTATAGTCAATCTCTGGGCCATATTTCATTCAGATACGTTCAGCCGTTCTGGCGTGATTAAGTAACAAACATACATCCAACCAAACTTTCACATTTATCACATTTATCACATTATTAAGATTATTTTAACTGCCTCGTTGGTTTAGTCATCGTAAGCACTACTATTGGATGGAATTCTCTTCGCTGGAATTTCTCAATAGCAGCCCGGTGGTCACTTGTCAAAGTCAAACTCAAAGTCAAATATATTTAGTCACATAAATTAAAATTATAATTTACAAGTAATAAAAATTGATTCTACCATGCATTCGGAAAGTAGCTTGTTATGGAGAAGAACGCACAAGAAACTCCATACTTACAATTTTTTTTAAATAGTTGTTTTACAATATTTACATAAGTACATACATTAATAAATTAATATAATATGTTCTGTAGTTTCTGCCTACCCCCATGGGAAAAAGGCGTGAGTTTATGTATGTATGTAATATGTGAGTGCGATGCCCCCAAAATAGCTCTACACACTATACGTACATATATAAAGTATTAAAAGCATAACAGGTAAATTAATTATTTTGATAAATAGGAACATGGTTCTCACATACTTACAAATACTTGTGCCCGATTAATAGCGATAGGCTCGCCCCGTCGGCGTCGCCCCTACCGCCGCCTCGACTACTTCACATTTAAATTTAACCGGTGAAATGTGAGTGTACCTTTGTTAGGGTAGTTGACAAAAAATATATATTTAGTCCGTCAGTTAAATTAAGTAAAACTATTGGACGCGTATTTTTCTTTTGCCACGTAAACTAAAACTGACTATATCCAGGCTACTGCAATTGCTCTAGAAGATTACGGTGGACACATGAAACTGGCGGCTATCTACTGCCCCCCCAGGCACAGAATAACAGAGCATATGTTCAGTCAATTATTTGAATCACTGGGGAATAGATTCATAGTTGGAGGTGACTGGAACTCCAAGCACACATATTGGGGCTCACGTCTTACAACAACTCGAGGTAGGCAGTTAAAGATGAGTATGGCTAAGCACAACTTAATAGCCATCTCTGCTTCAGAACCAACATACTGGCCAACAGACCCAAAAAAGATTCCAGACCTGTTGGATTTCTTCATAACAAAGGGGTTGACAAAGCTGTACCTGAAAGCCGAATCATGCTTGGATAGCTCTTCTGACCATTCACCGGTAATCCTAACATTTAGCACATTAGTTATTCATTGTGAGGCACCAGAAACACTTTATAATAAACTTACTGACTGGGATTCATTTCGGGATTATGTAGAAGACAATATCAATTTAAAAGTGGCCCTTAAAACCCCAGAAGATGTAGACGATGCAACAAAGTATATAACTGTACTCATACAAGAAGCCTGTTGGAAAAATACACCTGCTGCTAAAATTCTCAAGAATTCTGAAAACCAACCGCAATACATAAAACAAAAGGTACTTGAGAAACGACGACTTCGACGAGTGTGGCACCAAAGTAGACATAGGGAGGACAAAATAAAGTTTGATAAAGCTGCAACGGAACTAAGGAAAATGTTACACCAATGGCGAGATACAACGCTAGAGACAAAATTAGAATCCCTTACAGCAACCGCATCCACGGGATATTCCCTATGGAAATTTACAAAAGGGTATGACAGACCTCTAGAAGCCAAAGTACCTGTTAGAAAAAATGACAATAGCTGGGCTAGGACTGAGCAAGAAAAAGCCAACACCTTTGCTCAACATCTTGCAAAAGTTTTTACTCCAAATGAATCCAAAAACCAGGAATTTGAAGATACAATTAATTCAACACTAAACCAGGCATACCAGTTATCACCACCACCAAAGCCAGCAACAGTAAGAGAAGTCTGGAGGCTCATTAGAGATTTAAAAGACAAAAAGGCTCCTGGCTTTGACTTAATCACAAAAGAGGTGCTAAAAGAGCTCCCTAAGAAGGCTGTTGTGTTTCTTACTACTCTATTTAATGGAATATTGAGAACTCAGCACTACCCTATTCTGTGGAAAGTATCGCAGATCGTTATGACACATAAGCTGGGCAAACCCGCAAATGAAGTTGCCTCTTATAGGCCAATCAGCTTACTGCCAACATTATCGTTTGGGTTCATTGGGTTTAGGCTACAGCATTTAACCATCGAGCAAGCACACAGAGTATGTGACAAGATCCGAAAAACTCTAGAAGATAAAGAGCCTGCTCGGCCGCTTTTCTGGACGTCCAACAGGCCTTTGATCGGGTGTGGCATGAGGGACTTCTCTATAAGATTAGAATGTATCTACCACATTGCTACTTCCCTCTACTAAAATCCTACCTAACAAATAGACTGTTTCAGGTAAAGGAGGCAGATGCAAGATCAAGCCTTTGTGAAATCAGGGCAGGTGTACCACAAGGGTCCGTATTGGGGCCTGTGCTATACACACTATTCACTGCAGATCTACCCATAGCACAAGGTGTTACTACTGCCACATACGCGGATGATACTGCAATCTTGGCTAGTGACAAAGACCCTGTCAGAGCCCAGTCACCCTCCAAAATGGACTCGACCAAATAACAAAATGGCTCCAAAGATGGCGAATTAAAGCCAGTGCTTCAAAGTCGATCCATGCAACCTTTGCTTTGAGAAAGGGAAACTGCCCACCGGTACAACTGGAAAACACCACCCTTCCCCACAGTGATTGTGTCAAGTACCTGGGGGTGCATCTTGATCGGCATCTAACATGGAAGCAACATATCAAGGCAAAAAGAGAGGAACTAAAATTGAAATACAAGGATCTGTACTGGCTAGTTGGACGAAACACTAAGCTATCTATAGATAACAAGCTCTTGAAATACAAAACAATACTGAAGCCAGTATGGATGTACTGTATCCAGCTCTGGGGAAGCGCCTGTGACTCCAATATATCTATGTTGCAAAGATTGCAGAACATTATCCTACGCAATATAGCTAATGTACCCTGGTATGTCACAAATGCAGAAATTCACCAATATCTAGAAGTAAACACAGTGAAGGAGGAAATACATCGAACAACCCAAAATTACATCAAACGCCTTGAAAACCACCCAAATGAATTGGCAGCAAAGTTGATTGACCGAAGCTACAATAAAAGATTAAAAAAAGAAGTCCTCAGTGGAGGGCTCACCCACATTGTCAAAACCATTACCTACCAACAAATCTGCTAATAGTGGAACTGGTTGCAGATAATCACAGAGAAAAAAAAAAAAAAACGTAAACTAAAAATTACGACGATACACTGCGTTGAAATATCGTGGGACGTCACAGTGTGCTAAATTTTTTACTGACAAAGTGACGTCATAAGCCCAAGCCAGGTAATTTTTATTTTATTTGATATAGCAAAAAAACACGGGTCTAATATTATTTGACAACCTCACTGACGGACTAAATAGCGTCAACATTTTTTTACCCAGGAAACAACCCTATTAGGCGTGGTGAAGTCTTTTTAATTATTTTCCTAGAAAAACGTACTGTGATCTTCATTCTACTGGATTAGGCAGTATGATTTTATCATACTACCTGTAAGGTGAGTTGCTGAGTTAGAAATTAACTAAGTGATTTATTATTAAGATGAATATTGATGAATTATTATTTCGAAGCAAAAGGAGTAGCTAAGGATCGTAACATGTGGCGTTCTTTAGGTTCTGCCAATACCCAATTCATGGGCAAAAGTCGTTATACGGGGAGCGTAAGTGCGTACGTATAACATTATTTAATACAAGCTGTCTCAGCGAACTTTGTACCACCTCAAACAAATGTATGGGCAAATAGTGTAATTAACCAGACTTTTTTTTAAATTTCACAATAATCGAAATTGCATTACCGGAACTAGTATACAACGCTATTATAATTTTAGTCGGAAAACGCCATACGTTTTAAATTTAAAATTAATTTTCTTCATAATTTTGTTTTTCGTTAATAGTTATTCTGTTATTCGGGGAGGAGATAAATCCAATAAATCAAAGATCATGAAAATCAATCCAGCAGTTCTCGAGTTATAAATGGTGTAACTAACACGACTTTGTTTTATATATCTAATCTAATACCTTTAAACGAGCGATTCTTGTATATATGTAATCTGAATTTTGGAAACGGCTCCAATGATTTCCATTGGTTTCGGGAGCGATAAATCGATCTGGCTAGGATAGAAAACGTCGTTTTCTCTATTTTCACCCAAGCAGAGCTCGTTCACCCAGGTACTAAAGATTAAGTATGTTAGAAACCTATTCATATCCTACTAATATTATATGTATATGTGTAAGTCTGAGTGTTGTTAATCATTCACACCTCACCGCATACATAAGGAGTGAAACGAATAAAAACAGCTTTAAAAATATTATTTAGTTGAGTTTATAGACTGGACCCCACGGTCAAACCATTACTACGGTTTTGTGGGCCTTAGTATATAAGTTTTTTTTTTCAAACTTGGCCCCTCACTAGGAATTTCTTCCTGTATCGTAGGTGCGTTTAAAAAATATATGAACTCACATACACAACACCCAGAGCTGGAACAACTATCTGCAGGTCATACAAATATTCGTTCGTGCGGGTTACTTACTGACCATTATGTGAATATAAATAAATGATTAAAAAAAGCTAAACCGGTTTTATAACAATAAATTCTACTCAACAAAATAATACCGTAGTAAACAGTAACTACTTTCGTAACAGCCTCATACATCGGAGTGTACTCGCGTAGCCTCGTTCAAACTAAGGATGTAACGTAGGGTATCTTAGCGAAGGTGGAGGTTAAAAAAAGATTAATTGACACTAAAAAAATATCAAAGTTCTGGAGTCCCTCCCACTATAAATAATAAAAGGAAGAAATAATAAAAAAGAAAGAATAAGAAGAAAGAAAAAATGTATTTGTGACCCGCACAAGAGACACGAGAAATAAGCAAAGCCAAAAAAATAATATTAAATAAAAATAAAACCCCGTGCGAGACTAAAAAGGCTCCTATCTCAGCATGTGCTGCAATATCCAAAAAGGAAATAACACTGCGCTTTTATTCTGATAAGACCCATTGTTGATGCCACGGACACACTCACGGAAACAAAATACTAAAAAATAAAATAGAATATATAAATAACAAACGAAATAGTATAAACACAGAAGGTGGTTTAAAGTATGTATGCACTAAGTGGACCAATGACAGGTTAACGTTGCAGGAATCGCAACGTGGCGACGCTTGGGGGAGGCCTATGTCCAGCAGTGGTCGTCTTTCCGCTGAAATTATGATGATGAAAATATACGTCGATCAATTTATTGGCAATCAGACTTTAGAAAAGGAAAAGTATAGTTCCACAAAAAAAAACCGATTTGTGGATCAGACATCTTCTGAAAGATTTATGGAATTTGTTGATGGCGTGAAGCAATTTAAATTGCGTCGATAGACGATATCAGTTGGATATCGCGTACATGCAATTTCAAAGAAAATTGAATTTTCTAATCGATCGAATTGCATCACAATGCGTCCATATGAATGCACTTGCAATTTACATGGAATATCGGTGTGATATAAATCTAATCGCGTTAAGCCATGGAAGGTCACTTAGTGATACATAAAATAAATCTGTCCCAATAAACAATTTCTTACCTGGTAAACACAATAATGGGAAAATTCAAGTTATAAAGCCACCACGTCAAAGGGTATTTTCTTAGTTAGAACTGCCACCTAATTGCCCAACTTTTTTAACAGCTCGAGGGACGCACGCTCCTTTTCATTATGACAACTCAACAGTATTTATTGCGTGTCTTACGCTGAAGAGTAGACGGATTTTTTAACACATGAAGCAATAATTGCAAGCAAAGACCGTATGTGCTATATTGAAGTTACGCAATTAGGCAAGCGTGCTTCACCGTCGACTACATCATCACTTACAATCAGGTGAAATATTGGTCACATGCGAATCTATCATTAGAATAACATTAAAAAGATTATGTTCTGAAAAGCCGCGAGACGAAGTTTCGTTACAACCCTAGTACATAAGTATAAATAACGCTCCTCCAACTCCAAACCGTATTCATTCGATTTCGCAGCCGTTTGGCCAATAGAGACAAGAGCATGCAACTCTGTGTTCTCCAGAGACGCTCGATTGAGCATCCCTGCTTATGCGCGAAGAGTGAGGTGGAGAGGTGCTTGGTGAATCACTGATGCGGTTGAGAGCATAGAAAGATAAATAAAAGTGCTTGTGTTTGTAAGGGGTTTTATAACTTGTTTTGAGAAGGAAAATATGAGACGGTAGCGATGCAAAAAGGTTTCTAGGGGTGTATTACACTATCATTATTTAGTGGAATCTCCTAGCATAGCAATTACTTGCTTAAAAGGAGGCGGCTCCAATCACCAACGAACGTAAAACTTTTTGATTCAGTTTTTTTTTTTTTTGTATTTTGTATTTGTATGATATATATCTATGAGTCATATTTATGTGATAGTGTAATATGGAAATAGGATCATAGAAACAGAAGCAGGACAGAGCTATACAAAACAAATAGCTCTTCCCTTTTATCACTGTCGCACTATGATCGTTTTAACATGTCATGGTGGGGGGATTGTATTAATAATAATACACAGATATGATTCTATAGGTCATATATTTAAGCTTAGAGATAGGATCCTATGTATGATTCTAGATATTTACGTATATATGATTGTGTAGGCACATTAGTTATAAATTAATTCTTACTTTATTTCTTTTTCTATAATAAAACACACATCAAAATACTAAATTTTCTCTTCTATAGTTTTTGTGTCACTGAAACGAACTGGCTCGAACACGGTGGTGACGGAAGTAACTGGTGCTTATAGCACAGGAATCCTCCTAGTTTAAGCCCAGTTGCACACATTTTGTATCTTGCCACTAACTTAATGATTCTAATTTAAGGTACAATCATTGTAATTAGGTTTAAGCCTTGAACAAATAAATATTGTTTATTGTTGTTTATTGTTTAACTATCATACAATTATGTAGGGAAATAATATACAAAAACAAGTCAAAAAAAAAGTTTTGCTGCGAAACAGCAAATTGCCATATTTTCTTCCCTTGGGTCACTATCGTCAAAATTGTGACAATTTATTTTATCTGAGTAAATAAATTAACATGTAAGGATAAACTACATCCAACAGAAAAGTTTTTTTTTTTTTTTACTATTTTATGTTTGACTAACCTATGCTTTTTACCCGCATAAAAGTATTTTTTTTCCCTAGGGAAAGTAATCCCGGGAAAAAAAGTTTCGTTTGTCTTTTTTCAGGGTACAATCTCTCTTTATCCTAAAAATAAAAATAAATGGTTTAACGATTTGGGCGTGAACGTGACAGACAGACAGACAGAGCTACTTACGCATTTATAATATTAAGTACGGCTTCGTTCGTTTATACTACGAACTTGTTGAGTATGAAACCATTATTCGACACCAGGATTTTTTTATTATAAATAGGCTCGCGAATCTTATATCTCCTGTATCGTGGGTGCGTTTATTAACATTTAACTCACATACTCAACACACCCAGATCCGAAACAACTATATGTAGGCCACACAAATATTTGTTTCGTGCGGGAATCGAACAAGCGACACGCAGCGCAGCAGCCGATCGCTCAAACACTGCGCCAACCGTGTCGTAAACGTATTTTCTTCTTTCAATCAAAACCATACTGAAGTGTTAAGTATTTTATATTTGATTATGACACGGGAAGGTTGCGCCGCGACAGTGCGACAATTATGTGACGACGTGTTTTCATAGAAATTGTTCTAAGATTACAAATCTCGTTGTTCTGTCAATCATTCTTGACAGAACAATTTCTATTAAACAGTTTTATCGCATAGCCCGGACGTAATCAGACGATGCCACCATCGTCTGATTACTTCCGGGGGCCTTAAAACACACCTTTTTGTTTTATGTATTTTTGCTTGGAGAAATGCTCATGCATACTGCACTACCACGGGGAGATAGTGCAGTTATGTGGGACTCTAACGCACAAAAACTCCACGGTGTCCCCCTGTGCCGCTTATGGCGGGAACACGGGCACACGTTAGCACTCACCGCGAACGGCGCAAACCCGCCGCAGCTGTCCGTCACCAAACCCTCCTCGAGGGAGTACGAGTATTCCCAGATGCGGTAATGAAAGTATTTTCAAGCCCAGCCTCTCTTAATAACCTCCTATACCTACAAATGAAATGAAACTCAATAAAAGTGATAGGTTTCCCGATAAGGAGTTCTCAAGCACTTTGACAGTTACTAATCTCCAATCTATCGAGTTTGGATTCGTTGTCTCTGAACGTATTGCAGTAACGGTTCTTATCTCTTGTCTGCCAGTCATTATGGTAGTATTGGCACCGAAAAGATTGCCTTTACGAAGAAAAGTAGGTATCTTTGTGAAGATCAGGGAAGATAGTTTTTGGAGGTGAGGCTGCTAACATGTTAACGACTCAACTAATGCAAAGAGATTTCTTCGAAGAGGTTTACGCCACATACAAGTATGTTGTAGATATGTTTGGTGTACTGTTCTATACATGAGGTGACTGAAAATAGTACCGTACATTACTGCAGCGGCCAGCAAACAACACATTGATGGAAGAACATGTAAGTAACACATACGTACCTAAGTCCTTAAATACCTAGTTGTGGCCAAGCCTTGTATAGTACTTTTCTCAGATAATGCGTGAAAATTAAAACTTACTAGTACCTAGAACTCAATTTGTCAAATACAATTACTTTCAAAATCAATGACGAACAACAATAATTTTGCACGCGTTAAAGTGTTTATTTTTTCAATAAACAGATTTCCATTTGCAAGCCAGTTCGAAATTTAAATAAAACCTTTGATAAGCTTTTGATAAGTTACCTCCTTGGTTGCTTTGTTTCGGAGGAAAAGATCGTTCCATTTTTAAATTACACGACAGATATGAGTTTACTATGTAATTTATTTAGACGCTAAACCACGACAGATATTAATTTTCATACAACTTTTGTCGGCCGCTGCTCGCATGTATTTGGCCAGTACAGCAATTTCGAATTATTTCGAAGAAGCTTGTCAAAATAATGCTCAAATTTCCAAGCATGTTTGAGAAAATATTTATTATTTATTACACGTCACGGGTTAAACTCAAGTCAAGTGTTGCGATTGGCTGGTGTTTTTAAACAACACATTTCACAGCAGCCAGCGGGACAAGTTGAGACAAAGTTGAAATGCCTAT
This sequence comes from Orthosia gothica, assembly GCA_949775005.1. Taxonomy (NCBI): domain Eukaryota; kingdom Metazoa; phylum Arthropoda; class Insecta; order Lepidoptera; family Noctuidae; genus Orthosia; species Orthosia gothica. Next base: position 22,957,799 of record OX459044.1, on the reverse strand, counting down.
CAATGACCTCCAAAACTGGGTAACACGATAGCGCTTGGCAAGGCTGAAGTTTGTAAATATCTACTACCTGTCGATTTGTATATATGCTATTATATATATTATATACTACCTTCTGCTAGTGGCTACAAAAGTATTGTACACCTACTGCTATAAAATATAATGTTGCTTTAACTATGTGAATGAAGTTCATATAGGACTCAATCATATTGCCTTAAAAATATTTGAACGTTTTGGAGCGTTGCCAAACATTAGGTTAACTTTTATAGAGCAGCTGGATATGCGGTTATTGGCAAAATGTTAGGCCAGATTCTATATCATTAGAGCCAACAGTATATCGGTGTTTTTTTTTTAAATTTGTGGTTGAATGTAGTGTACCTATGTTTACTGTATGTGCCTGTTGTTTCAGCTTTGATCCGCGTTCAAGTATCAAATAATAAAGCGGCATATCTTAATGCATCACAAACCACCAAATTAGTACCAACGTATTTTCAATAAAAATTATGGACTTTCTAGCTTCTGTCAGCGGCTTCGCCCGCGTGAAAGGTATTTTATCATCCCCAGGGAACATTATACCGGTACGAAAAGTGGACTATGTGCTATTCCAGACTATAATCTATCTCTGTGCCAAATATTATCCAGATCCGTTCAGCCGTTTTGCCGTGATTGAGGAACAAACATACATCCACACATTCATTCAAACTTTCACATTTAAATAAGATTTTGACAAATTTACTATAAAATTATTTGTTACATTGATGAGAAGTAACTATCCAGTAACCTTTTCCAGTGGAAAACTCTGTGCATACGACTGACATTAAAATATCTCACAAAATATTTTCAAGCCTGTGCTTGATTAATTAAAGACTAAGAATAGTCCACAATAAAGCAAAAAAAAATAACTACAGCAAAGAAAAGGAACAGAAATGATCGGTATGCTTCCTCTTATATAATATTATATAAGTCATATAATAACGTAGAGGTTTACGTTTCATGTATCTTCATAATGTTTTTACGAGACCACGCTGGAACAAAGCGCGAGTTATAATAAGTAAGCACACAGAAAAATATATAAAAGACATTAAAAAATATTTTGATCACCCACGAGGGAACGACGAGGAAAAATAACATAAAACTACGTTTTAATACGTTAAAAAAAAAAAAAATTAAAATCTAAAAATGGAATCACCGACACGATGAAGAAGAAGAATACGTTAAATTTTAAAACTTTTGCAGAGATAAGAAAGAGTAATATTTTTGAGGGATGCTAATGCATTTGTTTAAATCTACAGAACAGATCTAAAAAATATGTAGCCCTTTGTGTACTCACGACAATATATTAAACAATTCTTTATTAAATGAACTATTGTTAACAACTTATAACAAAACTACTAACACACTGCAGATTAGATAATCTGTAGTAACTAATCTGTAGTTTTCAGTAAGGGTAGTATTTAGACGAGTGACTGTAAATTAAAGTTTTAAATGACTAAAATAATTAATTTACGTTATTACTAAGTGAACGACTGACTGCGAGTGACGAGAAATCAACAGAACAGCAACTTACAAACCTTAATTTGAGTAACTTAAAATACAAAATGAGAAACTTCATAATATTTGACTTGAAAATAAAAGTTTGTCGACGAAGCCCCGCTGAGCTGGGCTCCTTTTTCTGTCTGCAGGGTCTAAAGTACCTAAACTAACTAAAGTACCTAAAGTACTAAACCTAACATGAAGGAGATGACGGGAGCTAAGTTCGCTCGCTTTGCTCGCTCACTTCAGCTCCCGTCATCCCCTTCGAACCTAACTTATCCAAGTCAGAGTGCCCTAAGTTCCCAAGCTCGCTTAGCTGGCTCTTGGACTAATTTGTTAAAGTCAAAGTCAAAAGTCAAAGTCAAATATATTTATTCAAATAGGCCAATAAACGGCACTTTTGAACGTCACATAAATTAAAATTAAAAATTAAAAGTAATAAAAAAAAAAAAAAAGTAATAAAAAAATAAAAAGTTAAAAAAAAAACACGAATACACCCGAACTCTCGCGCATTTCTAGTCGCTCACTTAGTAATTTAATCACACGGCTAGAATTTCAATATCTGAAACCGAAATGGATCAATCACAACCCACTTTTTGTAAGCTCGTTGTGGATTTTATTATTAATCAATATTCGTCGTTTGTTTAGTTAATTTTTCGCTTACTCAAATTCATACCGCTCAAGTTATTAAAACAGTATCTCATCTTCTATTCTCTTTATTTTTTTCTCTTTATTCTCAGTATTCTATCTTTTAGTAATAGTACCAATAAACTTTTTTGTTATGTTGATCTTGTAAGCAGCGAGAGCGAGACTTTGTAAGGAGCTGTGAAAATAGGGTAATGCTTAACCCGCATGAAAAGTTTCCAATGTTTTCCGGGATTAACAACATACGTAAAGTTTGTCATCCCGGTCACTACTGTAACAAGTTACCTTTCTGTTAATCAATACATAAAATAAATCTGTTGAAAAGTCGTTTTTCTTCATCGAAAATATTTCCAAAAAAAAGCCAGGGTATAAAGGATAACCAACAGAACCCATTTCCAGATTTTTTGGATTTTTTGTCTGTTTAGTTGTGCATGCATCACGTAAAATTTAAGAAACCAATGTAGATAATTTTCATACAAAAAATTACGCTTAAGTAGAAGTATTATTTAGTTTTTGTTTCATCGCAATTGGAATCACTCTATCAAAAGTTAGATTAATTTAAAGTATTCAAGAAGCAAAATATCACAACAAATGCAATTCAGATACTCGGACAGTTGAACTATATTTTCAATAGATGGCGGTGTACATTTGTCGTCGTTCTGTATGGCGGTGTTAAAACTCTCTGTGGAAGAATTACCCTAGAAAAAAAAGTAAGCAGATAGGGTAGGTAGGCAGGTAAGTAGTGTAGGATAGGCAGTTGACAGGACTGGTAATGTGCATTAACATCCTCACACAATACATCAGGTTGTTTTTTATCTGCTTTTATTTCAGCGATTATTATGCGCTGTTCGCAATATCGACATCTGCGATGAAATATCGAGAATTCATTCCTCAAGCGATCACATAACACTGCAAAGTCCATATCATATTTAAAAATCATATGGTAGAAGTAATATGCAGCCCCACGTAAAAAAGCTCCTAAGATCAGGCTATAGTCACTCTTTCTCCATTCGTTTATTTCAGCCACTGACTCGAATTCGGTCAAGAATTCCTCCAAGCAGTACCTGTCCGTGCCTGAATAATAATTATCCATCATGCTTTCCATAAGTTCATATATACTAAATAATAAAACCACTTAGCTTTTTCATATATTTCATCCGCTGTTTATTTCCGTTCACTGCTTCGTGCGCTGTATCGCCACACACACGCGAAATGTCTTAAAAATACTTATAAGTATACTGTACGCCGTATACACGCGAAATATATTTTATAAGTTTTATTTTTCTGGGATTTCGTACACTGTTTTCGCCGTGCACACGCGAATTTTTATAACTTTTATTTATTCTGGGGTTTCGTACACTGTTTTCGCCGTGCAAACGCGAATTTTTATAATTTTTATTTATTTTGGGATTTCGTACCCGGCATGCTCCACCAATATGTGAGGGGGTAGATAGGGTAAGCAGAAGTTAAATACGGAAATAACTTGATTTTTCATGTATTTAGCAAGAATATTACAATACGCCTGCCTCTGGGCGGCTTCAATCCAATTCTGACACATTCAAAATTAACAAAAAACATCTACAGCTATTCTGTTCGAAATTCATACATCTTTCAAGTAATAAATATTGCCAGTGTTTTAATAGGCAAGTAGGTTGCCTTCTCAAATGGTAAGTCCTTACAGTACTGTACGGCGTTTGCATTTGACTACGTCACCTTTATAAATCATTCCTGGCTGGATCCAATTTAAAGTTTCATTCGTATTTAGAATGATCTGATTGCCATCTTTGTCAGGGCACTTAGGAGCGCATAGGCGCCACTTTTGATTATTGCGAATAAATGCTAAATACAATACAAATATAGCGTACTAGCGGACGCCTCGCGGTTTCACCCGCGTAGTTCCCGTTCCTGTGGAAATACTTCGATAAAAAGCCTAAGTCACCCGGGGATAGTGTAAATATAATAAGTTTATTCGTTACGTACAAAATTACAAATCTTTCCTCTTTGTTCGAAACAATAAAGGTTGTAACGTATATAAATATCATTACATCTTTAAGCGACATCTTGTGCCAAACACGAGAACCAGCTTGGGTGTGTCACCAGTTGATCGTGTTGTGACACTGGATGGCGTTGTTATCTGGAGATAGTAATTGATGATAATATAAAACATAAGAATTTGCGTGTATCAATTTTATTTAACAAACACACAATTCAACACTTAAATAAATTATTAACTTCTTTAAAATATTTACATAAAGAAAAAACATAGACATAACGGGTCTATTGGTCTACTTTCAATGTCTATGACTGACAAGAGTGACATTTCTTTTTCATTGGAATACTTGAGAGTCCACCTGCGATAAAATTTTCATACGAATAAGCGCTCATAAAAGCAAACAGAATGAGTCGTAGGCGGCAGGAAACCAGCCCCAAATATAAATAAAGAATGTGTCAACAGGCGCTGTGAGTATTAATTGATTTAATCTAAATTTCCATACTTGCGAAACTTGTGCGTTGTTTGATGCTCATCATGCATTCTTCTCCTTGGCAGGGCACTCTAGGATAAATTTTAAACATAAATAAGAAAATGGTCAACTATACTTTTATTAAGAAAAACAGCAGTTAAACTCCAACATTGGGTTCCGAATACAGATGGTACTTTAGCTTGCACGAGGCTGGATTATAGCTTCCCAGGTGAATGATACTGCTTGAGACATCATACCTCCGGTATTGAAAACTAATGGGTAAATAGTATTCCACATAAAAGTAAGTTTTGTTGTATTCCATTAACCTCAAGAAATTGTGATGACGGACTGTGTGTTGAAGAATGAAATTAGTTGACCAAACTGTGTGACTTTTACTTCAATCAACTTCATGCGAAACCATACCCTATCTAGTCTCATGCTGATCACCTACTCCTGAGTTAGCTGGTGAGTAAGGCAAAAAAAATTACCTTCCAAGGTTTCGTCCTTATTTTTTGATGCAATACTGTGTGAACTCGCTGTCATCGATATTGACAGTTTTTGGCTGGGTTGAATTTGGCAACACTGGTAAAATTGTTATAGATATCGCGAGACGTAAAACGTTGGTCTTGATGTAATTTTGTAGAAATTGGTTTATAACACAAAGTAAAGCGCCTACCAGGGCTCGAACTCACGACCTACAACTTGTAAGTCGCGACCGATAAAATTATTTCATCACCACTGCTCTCAAAACGGTGAAGGAAAACATCGTGAGGAAACTGGCATGTCCTAGAACCAAAACTTCGAAGATATCCACCAATCCGCACCGGGCCCGCGTGGTGGATTACGGTCCATTCCCTCTCACAGAGAGAAGGCCTGTGTCCCAGCAGTGGGCACATTAATAGGATATAATAACAACCAATCGTTATTCGAAAATACGTTCGCAATCCGCTAGTGGTACTGTGAATCGCCCGTGAATTTGTTTATGTATATATTTCGCGCGCAGCAAAGTATTTTTGTCGGGAAGGTATCTAGTTGTCACGCCGAGACTCTCAGTCCAGACCATTTCGGTTGCCCCTCATTATTATATACATATATTGCCCCTATAACCCACGACCGGACACGGGATTGAACTAGACCAGGACCACCACGGGGACAAATGTAAGTTGTAGCTGTAAGTCATATGTAATAAATATTTCTTAACAATGTTAATATACTTAATTATTTTAATAAATATACTCTTAGTTGTAAGTACAAAGACCGACATGTTTGAATTAAAAAAAAAATAAGGGTCGTATTCCACTCGTTATAAAAGACCTTAAAATCCACATACAGACCGGCTGTCATCAATTTAGATTGCTAATTCTTAAATTACAGGCACTTTAAGTAAGTGTTCCTAATATAATCAATTAATTGAAATATTACAAGAAAATAATAAAAAATATAAGTTTCTGATTTATTCCTTTGTAATCACCCAATTACCTATCTGGATGCCCAATTTTAACTTTTTAGGTCATCTGTAACTGGTTAGAGTTTGATCTATAGGTCAGTCAGTGATAAAAATGACGATTTTTGGACGTTTATATCTAAATAACTATTCGACATAATATATTTATGAAATTTTGGTTTATAGTTTATCTTAGGGATTTTAATCTATATACCAAATTTCATGTGTTTATGTTAAATAGATTTTGAGTAATTAAGATGACAAAAGTGGCTCACGTGGTTCGTGTAATATAACACACTGCTGCTGCGTCGCCAGTTCCTTTTTTACTTGAACTTGACTTGAGACGCTGCCGCGTGTCTAGATTCTTTCAATGGCAGAAAGATTACCGCTCAGTGTCCCTGTTTTTCCTGGAAAAATACTCAGTTACTATAGAATACACCACTTTGGGAGCGTAGCCACAAAAAGGCTAGTTTTGATTAAAATAGTACATACTAATGCTATTAATAGTATGTAACTTTCAAACAAAGTTTTGCATAAACATTATAAAGCATATAAAAGATTCGCAAACTTATATTTTTCTATTATATGAGAAAATATGGTAACCTAACTGCAGTGGTGAGATATTTTGCATAATAATAATATGAATGTTATTTTATGACGTAGCAACGAGAGACAGAATTTTTCAAAACTCCTGCAAAACCGTAAAACTGGGTAGTTAACTTTTCATGCGAATGAAGATACGTTATGATCTTGTGCATAATGTGCCAGCAAATTGAGCTAGTATTCCATTTTATGGATATTAGCTATTTTATGCACTAGGTATTCCTATGAGGTGAAAATAGGTATAGTAGTAGTATCTTTGCTGATATCGAGGCAATGCAAATATTTCAGAATGAGTATTTAAACAACCTACTCAACTACCAAAAAGTAAAATCAAATTATTCAATGATAGGAACAAACAACCATCGTAAATAAGCTGCAATAAATGATCTATATGAAGGACGTCAATTGCGAAAGAAGCCGATACGAGTGCGCGTTAGAGCCACGGGGGATGGTATGGTTCGTTTCTGGATTCTCGCACGCACGCTTCTTGCTACTTTTTCTCTCGGAATTTGATAAATTTTGAATGTATTCAATATTTCGTTCTCGAAAGTTCTTCGTTACTCAATTAGTGATGTAGAAGAAAATAAGTAATTTAATATGTCTATAAGATAATATTATAAAGAAGCCCGCCCGCCTCAATAAGCATAATTAAATTAGTACATTATTACAAATTGATTTAAATTTAAATAATATATTTTTAAAGCTTTCAAATAAAATAAAAAAACAAGTCTTTGTTTTTTCGTATTAAGAAATCGGGTATTTTTCGATATCGATAATGTAATTAAAAATGCAATGTGTTATACTGCACTGATGTGAGTAGTAGTAAATATCGACGCGAATGTCAACCTTACGACAACGCAATTAAGCTTATAATTGCGACTACTGTGAATACCGCCATTTATGATCGGGGAGCGGAAGATGCTTTGCAATTGAATTTAGTTTGACTTTAGATTACAAAACGTCGAATATACTACTGCACCAACACTAAATAGACACGACCGCGCGCAAGCGCCATACAGGCTGGTACTGTCAACGACTCCGCCCACTCCAATGCGTTATTCAAGCTTAAACATTAATAATTAAGAAAGCATTATTATTAAGGATGTTATGATTTTATTTTTGTATATATTTACATGGTTCATAATCATATATTTACCATCTGTTTTATACTACTAACTACATCATTTAAGTAATTTTTCAATGGCATTTGTACAAAATTTTACATTTTATAGGTTGGTCGACTATTAATCGTAAAACTTGTAAAACCTACTTAGCTGTGATAGTTTTCCTTTTAATTTCGTTATATATACTACTGCCGTGAATTTTTTCACATAACCAATAGCAACCATTTCGCTGGCAGGGGACACTTGACTCTAACAAAAATTTGCAATTTAAAGCTTAATTTTACACAAACGTATCTCTGAATCGAAAAGTGGTTTTAACAGACCCGTTATATTTTTGAATGGCATATCCAACGATATCCCACATCATCGGATAGACGAGAAAAAAAAATCCCCACTTTAAGTCTATAGACTTACCGGATTTTTCTTGGAATTATTTTACCACATTGTCGGAATTATTAATATTATTATTTTTTATTTATCTCAGATATGAAAGCCATATTTTTTTAGAACATACAAATACTTATAAATTATTTTAGTCACTTAAAATTATAAACGTTTACAATACATACACAACATGTCAAAATTGAAGTGCACTGAAATCTAAAATAAAATAATTTATTTATGCATTTGGTACAAAGTATGTATATCATTTAAAATTAATGTCAATAAAATAAAATAAAATGCCTTGTAAAATCCAAAAAAATAAAACACATAATGTTCGCGACGAGGCGTCACATAGCTTATAGTTTACATATTTCGCTTATGTACTAGCATTATACATGAAATACCTTAAGAATGTAATGTATGTAATAGTTTAGGGAAATAAAAATATTTTGTTTATTTTCATTTAGACCCCCTCAAAATGGCAGGGTCGCAAGTAATGTATAATGTATGTATGTGCGTTCTACTCACATGCCAATCGTATTATTTTCCTTAAACACATGATTTTGTTAGGAAACACCGTCTAGGTGTTCTAGATTGTATACCTTGATGCTATGACTGGAAAACTGTACATAACAACAGTATATAGCCAGGTTTAATGCAGTTTCACTCTGAAAAATACATACATTTTCCTCAAGTAAGTGTTCAGAAAACTCGTTATAATCGATTTAGCGCTTCCAGGTAACCTAGACTTCTGCCTAGGCCCTGTAAATAGATAGCACCTATGTACTTCTAGTACATAGACATCACTTGCTTGAGATAATGTGTTTGTATGTACCAGCATAGACGTTTCTATGCGCTTGTCAGCGGGCTCATTGCCATCAGACACACTTGATGCCTCAAGGGCTATTGATATGCTTTCTGAAGCATTACCTTCGTGGGCCCACAGGCAGGCGCCTGGACTCGATCATAATACATAGCTGCTATATAGCTACACACACACATAGTGAAGCGTTAAAGCTGTGGAACAACGCAACATTTTCCTTTTTCAGCCGCTTCCCGGCACCTTAAGTACCAGAAGGGCTGGTGGTACACCCATCAAGGTACCACCATTCGATAACCCAGTTCTCTGGCTTCCCAACCACACTTCTGAAAAGAGCCTAGCTCTGGTGGTTGGGGAGCTAACCGACTTGACATGTCGCGAGGTTCCATAGATTTTCCGTGGCATCGACCATGTCAGAGTAAATACTGCTTCGAGGGTTGGAGCTGTATCCACCAGACTTCCACCATGGTATAGCCCGCCGTGACGGCTATCCGATGGTGGCTGTGCGCCTGAAAAATATAGATGTAGCTGTAGGACTACTACATTTTGATAGCCCAGTAGAAGGGCTTCAAGACCCTCGCTGGTACTCTGGTAATAAGATGTATAGTTGTAGTAGAAAATTGCTTGTAAACCCAGAAATTGACAGAATTTCCCTTTTTCCGGTGTTCTTCCTGCAAGAACTCCCTGGAGGTAATAGTTGGGCATCTGAAAGAAGGTTCGAAAGAAAGGCCGTTTCAAGACTTATCCATACCATATAAGTTTGGTCAAAATCGGTTCAGTAGAAGGGGAGTTTCGGTCAGTTTATAGCTTAAGTAGATAGTGAATTTTTTTGTAAATAAAAATCTGAGCACACGCAAATTCAAGGCCCTCGTTACGGTAACCTTTGTAACAAGGATAGTGCGCAGGCGCACCGTCCAACTTGTAGCCATTATTTTACTTAGAAAAAATCCACGCAACTTTGTGTAACGAAGACCATGAATAAACGTCGTAATTAGTCATGAAGAATTAAGTCTTTTATTTTCTGGACATCACGCCTTCACCTGAAGACACTAGGCAGCCTTCAACCAGCTCCCAGGGTCAAGAATTCCTGATGACAACTGAACTATAGGTGCAGGAGCGTCAACGCGTTCGAGCAGGATCCTTAAAACCTCCAGAATACCTATCTACCTCGAGCGATCACGTCCGTCCCGTACACATAATATGTATATCCATGCCAAATTATAGCTTTCACTACTAGTTACTACTTTTACTAATAGTCTCTGAACTCACCTGCGGACGGACAGACGGACATAGCGAAACTATTAGGGTTCCTCTCTGACTTCGGAACCCTAAAAAAGAGTAATAGAGCAGTTATTACCCCAGTAGATAAACAACCATTTTTTTTATAATTTTTAAAAGCACACTGGTTTTTAATGACGATCTCATCAAATGAAATACGGTGTATAGAAGAGAGAGGCAAATTAATGTAATGAATTCAAATTATGTAAAAAAATGCCGCTGAAATCCATACATTGTTTTTTTGATTCTGATTTCATTCTCATACCAATTCTTTGTTTTTGTATCTAACTTTTTATATCCTAAGAAATACCGTATTTTTGTTAATGGGCCTTTCAAAAGACGCCTGGACTTTTGAAGATAATACCAGGGAATATGGGCCTAATACCTTACTAAAACCACCTTGGTGATCACCATCAGCACTTAACGCAGTGCGAGGATAAACTAATAAATAATGACGTCAGGGACACATCCCTGAGGAGACTGAAAAACCGCCTACCCCGAGCCTCGCTGTGCACGGCAGCACGTGATAACTGTGCCACCGACTTTCGTGGAGTCACTTGGTGGACAGAGTATCCTCAGAAAGACTTACATGACTAAATCGTTCAGGTATTTAATTAACAATGTAAACACGATCAAAACTAATTGGGTGCCTTAATGGATTAATTTATAGCCAATTAAATAACCAATCTGTCTACGTTTAAGCGTATATCCTGGTCTATTATGTAACACGGGTACAGCCAGGATTGCCGTCGAAACAATTGATAATATTCGATGCGTTATTAATACGATACGAGCAATCACGGTGACTGTTCGCTTTGGTGGTAATTGTGCAATTTAATGTAACTGGCCACAGAGTAGATAGGTACAGAAATCCGAAAACGCACGCACACATAGACACTCTTCATGTACGGCGAGTGCAAGCGCAGTCGCGACCCTCATTTGTTTGAGATCGGCTTAGGTGCGTATACATCTTTGTGTGCGTGAGGTTTTGCTTGTTGTATGGAGCTGGTTGTCATAAAAGAAAGATTTAAAGTAACACTGCGACTGAAAAGTTTTCATGGTAGAATCATGAGATGCGGCAGAATGAGGCAAATGTTTTTCTTCTAGGCAAGCGTGCTTCATCATTGACCACATCATTGCTTATCATGCATAATTTAAAAAAATGTCGTGAGGAAAGTATTGGTTATAATTGCAGATGGCTGCAAGAAGAAGATTAAATTAACGATCTGTGGACTGTGTGAAACATGATTTATTAGTTTATCCTCGCAATGGAACGCCTTGCAGCAATTACACCAATGGAGCACAATCATATAATAAACTCACTATAAGTCCAGGTTTCCTCAAGATGTTTTCCTTCACCGTTGTCTAAGATAAACTAAGAAAGTACATATGAATTGAAAAAGTCACATTGGTACTTGGTCGGATTCAAACCCACGACCTCAAGCATGAGAGGCGAGGCCTTACCTATAAAGTTTCTGACTACGGAGACGCGAGACAATAAGCTGCATGAGACGTGCGATGCCTCGCTTTCTTCGTAAACGAGGCCTAATAGACAAGAATGGAAGAAAAAAGTCCAGCAAACAAATTGTGATGAACACAAGTGAATAATGATTTAGCTATCTGTACGCATGTATTCTGTTCCAGGACACGCGGTAACAAGCAACTGCTTTGTGTCTAACATATAATCAGACAATGGTAGGTAATATGTAATAATATGTTTGTCACCCGTGTGTAAACGCTTATTATGCATTTGGTTGACTGCATCCGGATAATATAATATGCTAAGCGATACCTACTGGTTTCTTGGTACTGAGAATAGATTAGCATCTCTGCTGCTATATTAACCGCTTATATGCCTGCATTCGAGATACAATGAAAAAGCCATTGTGTCTCGCTTAGATCTGCGTTCCGGCATACAAGAGGTTAAGGTTGAGGGAACGTGGCTTTGAATACTTACGAGTTATTGCACTGCAAAAAGGGTTAGTTAGGCCTGTAGCACGGGGTTTCAGCGCTAAGAAAGAAAATTTGGTTCAAATAATTCTCACTAGATGGCGCGATAAGCGACGACCTGTTATTAAATGTGTGTAAAATTATCATTTTCTGGAATTGAACACAAAAATTATATGTTCTTGTTTAATCAACTTTCCTAAGCACAAAATTATGAAATATTGGGCTCTTAATTTACATTTCAAAGATTATTTTAACGGATCATTTAAAATTGATTGAGATGTCGCGGTTTTAAATTTCTGAGACATCCCGCTCGATTGTTTAAATTTGCATTGTAACACATTTTGGTGCAAAGAAACTGTAAAAACGTGCAAAAAAATATTATAAAACAAACCTACACGAGAAAACCCTTTTACTTGCACGTGGCTGCTAACACTATCTATCGCCATGGAACGGAACCGAACGCGATTGATGGACAAAAAATAATCGATTTAATCAAACGAAAAACGCTAGTGACGTCACAATTTACACAAGGTAAAGCGCCTGCTTTGGTCCGAACCCACCACCAACTTGTAAGTCGCGGCCGTTACCACTAGGACACCACTGCACTGTTTTGTTCTACGATTAACATAATTAAACGGTTTTAGGCAGCAAAATTTCGTAAATTTGTTTTGTGGAACTAACCGGTTATGAAAGGTTTTGGTTGCCTATCTTCAATGCGCAACCGTTCTGAAGTATTAAAACGATTTTATGGGCGCGTTCTGCCTATACCGGTTAATTATTGTTTTCAATAACGCATCTTGATTTTCCAATCCAAGATGTCTTGGATTTCCCACTTACGCAAGATTTAAAAAAAAAATACGCGTCTAAAATTAGATACAAGTCAACTGATGCGAGTTCATTCTAGTAGCTAACGTACATTTGAGAATTTATCACATTAATTCTGAAATCATTTTCGTTCACGAAATTGGGTCCCCTATCGTGGTTTAAGCGTTGCTTCCCAGTTGTGATGTGCTTAACTTGTTCCTCCGTCCTATCACATTGACTTAACAATATTTTTAATCAAAACTTGCAAAAAAAGCAGCACCTAAATGGACCCAGCGGAACTGTTTCGTTAAGAATTCCCGTCGTATTAAACTTGTACGCGAGTTTTTCGTAACTTATAAATTGTTGCGAAGAATTTCCGAGGTGTGTAGCTAACTGCTTCGATACAATTTAGGTTGCTTACTTATTTGGATTTAGTAATGTACGGATTTTGGTTTTATTTATTTTTGGAAAGAATAGGTAATTGGTGGACTAGAGTTTTAAATGAATCGGGATTTGTAACTTCTATTAGTTTTTTTTTTGAAGGCACTAGTATTGATCAACACGTTCGCTCAATGCAGGTAGGCGATTTCAGAATTAAATTCATCAAAAGTTCAGGTTTCCTCACGATGTTTTCCTTCACCGTTGTCAGCGATGTTCAAGATAAACTTAAAAGTACATATTTGGATTTGAAAGAGGAGTGACAATGGTACTTGACCGGATTTGTATGTAAAGTATCTCGTAATTATTATAATTTGGTATGCCCTTGCGGTAACATCAACCAGACAGTTTTATTTAGCCGATTCTGTCCCACTATTAGGCTGAAGCCTATCCTAAGTTCTTCTAGAAACTCTTTTCTCATGTCTTCTCAAACCATCACTCACGGTACGCGTCCAGCAGCCTAATTGTGTAAGTAAATTCGGCAACGGAAACAATCTGTTTTTCCCAAAAACACACACATACACAAAAAAGTTGAATAAAGATTGAACTTTTTTGTGTATGTGTGTGTTTTTGGGAAAGAAACAGATTGTTTCGTTTGCCAAATTTACTTACACAATTAGGCTGCTGGTCATCTCGCCACCTCTTTCTGGACACTGGCCAATTTTTTCGCACCCAATGTGTGCGAACTTTTGACCAGTGACCATTGTGCATGCGGTTGATGTGACCCAATCTTTCCCATTTGAGTTTGATAGCCTTACAGAGTGACGGTGTTCCGAATTATATCCTGCCTTTATACATCCAGAATGCTGTGAAGTCATACGGCAAATTATTTCGGAACACTTAATTAAGGTTAGAATCAGTGTTTAACTCACTAGCTTAGCTTTCAATCCTTGAACATGCATTCTCACTACATCTAGCTAGAAACCGCATTCACGCTCAGAGTTCCTCAGTAAAGCTCTGCAAGCCCGAAAATAAATAAGTACTATTATCCCCTAAGCGTAGATTCGTGGCGATTCGTTTTAAACGAACATTCCCGAGCGTAGTTTAATTTCAAGACAGTGAATCGTGTATTCTCTGATGCGGCAAATAGGCACAGTTCGAATGACGTCCTGTTTGTGAACAAAAATACGAAGTTTTAAATTGGTCAGTCAGTTTGTACGGAGTTTTGTCCTTCGATAATAGTTTATTACTGGGCCTGTAGGAGATCGCTTCCACTCCGGGAGTAATGGAAAGGGGATGTGAGAAATTATTGCTCATGTCCTTGTTGTTTTATGTAGGCTTAAGTAGTAGGCCTACTACACCGTATCATACCATGACCGTGCTAGGATCGAGTCCGGCAAAAACATTCATTGTATTAAATACGGTACCTATAATGAGCGAAGTCCTTTAAAAGAGGATGTGTTTCTAGAATTCTACATAGTTCCTTTTGTGTAATAAAATAAAAAGATTTCTCTCTCGAGGATATTCCAGGTGTAAAACAATCCTGACAAGATTTGACGATAATCGTAAAATCTAGAGTGGCTTTTAATGAGATTGGCGCAGTGGCTGATCGATTGTCTTTATGTGCCGAGATTTGTGTCTGAGAAGCTGCAGTCTTATTCGGAAGAATTCTCAATATAGGGCACCGTTTTAATGGCAAATTTTGGTACATTTAAACATGTTGCGTCGATCCAAAATGGAGAGGAAAATGATTATTGTAACATTTGCTTCCTTGAGGCAAAAAATTAAGTCTATGAAAAGCAGCTTTGAACCTCATTGGTATAGTCACCCGTCGCCATTTTGATTTGTTATGGTTAATTCCATTAATGGTTACACAACGATCTTTGCCTTCAAATATCTCGGCAACGCGGCAATTAAGGGCACTATATATGAAGTAGTTTTTGTTTGTTTAAGGGTCTTCGAGCTATAATAATTATATACTTGTTCTTCATAGGCCGTAACTTTTGAAAATTAATAAGCCAGCTCGCATAGAAAAATCTTCAAACCCCTTTGCCTACATGATACTGATAATTCCATATATATGTATTTCAGGTATTCGATACAGTTTTTATTAATGATACGCAGCAGAAATTCTACATTACTGCAAACTTTAGACATAAACGTTACCGCTCGTTGACCTGATGTCGACTCTCCTGATTAATGTATCTCTTCACAAAGGACAAACGCGAAACACGTATTTATTGGGACTCATTTATGCGTCGAACAATCATTACTATTGAACAGCCGATCTCCGGCACTATACAACTCGTATTAATATCTGAAAAAATAAATGAAAATAACGGAAACAGTTGCAAGCGACTGTTAATTTATCAATGTCAACCACGTTTATACGCAGACTATCGCATTGGTCGCTATATTCTTTCAGTCTCAATATTTCTTTGCCTGCTCATAATTAATGAAAGCTTTGATTTGCTTTGAAAGTAAATGTATTGGTAAATGTACTGTATCGGCGACGTGTTCTTTGTTATCGTGTTATTTATTATGATGGCAAATGCGTTTGGTTTACAAAGCGAGGGGTGTACATATATAAACGGTTAGGCCAGGAGCTGAACGACGTAGGTACATGTATTTAGAATGTTCGTTATTATTATTTTATACACTTCTGATCTCGATCCTCCTTTATGAAAACCGATGAATGAGGTCTGTGCCGTGAATATTCTTGCTTTGAAAGTCTGTGGACTACATGTCATAATAGTTGGTGAACACAGATACTGGCAAAAAATATCCACATTTTGGCTTTGCGCATAATACATGTCGAGGAGAACAGTATGGATAGTTAGGATTTTAACCAAGTGCGGCTGGTACAAAGATACTTTGTGCATAAATGGTGTTATAAATATTAATGCGTTCTCTTAAAGGACTGGCCAGCAGACTCAGTCACTCACCGGCCCCTTTCTACCATCAGACATCTAAACGCACTGCAAGCTACCATCCTAACTTAGTTAGTAACGCTTCAAAACATCCTTCATAATCCGCACAGAAAAACAGTGGAACTCACTGCTTGCCTCTGTGTTTCCGAAAGCATTCAACCCAAATCTCTTCAAAATTAGAGCGAAAAGGCTTCTTCTGGGAAAGCTCACTCCATTGTCGATTTTGTCTCTGTAGACTAGAGTCAAGAGCAATAAAAAGATATTCAATCTAATAAAATAGATGTAATACCCGTTAGGGAATTGAACGAAATAATTTCTAATTCTAATAATATTATTTATGATAAAAATAACTATGTGTCATACCTGAATAATATCTCTTCTAAACAAACATTTAAACTAATTTAGAATGTTCAGACGCTTCATTAACTTCCGGAGGCCAAACGTTTCAAGTTATTTGCTAGAGTCCAAACGTTTCAAATTATTTGCTAAGAACTTGGTGAGTCTGCTAGCCACTACAAGCATCGTTTGAAATTAATGAATAGCAAATATGCAACCAAAGTTGTCGACATAGCTCACAGAATAAGTAAGCTGAAGTGGCAATGGGCTGGCCATATAAATCGAAGAATCGATGACCGTTGGGGTAAACGTATTCTTGAGTGGAGACCGCGAACTGGTAAACGCAGGGCAGGACGCCCTTAGGCTAGGTGGAGCGACGACCTTCGCAGGGTGGTTGGTAGCAGTTGGATGACAGTTGCCGGAAATCGAAACAAATGGCGTGCAATTGGAAAAGCCTATGTCCAGCAGAGAACTGCTATGGGCTGATGATGATGATGAAATATGCAATTAGACAGAGTAAGAAATTGATGTAAATCCACTTCACTCATATGCGCGACAGTCAGTCAAGGAAGTGTCACGCATATGAGTCCCTTAAGTCAGGGATATTTTTGATGCGTATGGATCTATGTGGGATATTTTATACTTTTGACATAACGGCTGATTGGATTTTAATAGTCAACCCGACTGGGTCTTGCGATGCTCATAAGCTAAAATTTTTATTTATCACGTGCGGTATGCGTTTCATTGCCACGTAAAGTAAAAAAAGTGTTTTTAAATATTTTTTTGGGCCTGAATCCGTCGCGAGCGTACGCAAAACAACCCACCAAAATTTCATCACAATCCGATCAATGGTTTAGGAAGACATTGAGGACAAAAATATAAACATTTTTTTTATAGATAGATTATGGTCACCGTTCCTGAATTATTGTTTTCACGAATTGACAGAAGGGAGAGAGAGCATATCTATAGCGTCCGACTGTGTGTTATGTTTCACTGCACAATTTTTCAGTTATTTTAGTTGTCATAATCTAGTTTACATCTTATAAGTTGCCTTTTTATTCAGTCGGATTTTAGGAACAACATTTCTTAAACGCGGTTATCGGTAGGCTATGTGATTCGGGAGAAAGTGTCACGTATGATTGGTCGTTATACCCTCTACATATACGTCTTCCTTCTATTGTAACTTTTTATGTGCAGCCATATAAGTACACCTTGCAGTCTCTCTGTTTTTCTCTTTTTAGTGTGTCTGAGTGTAGATGAACCATAAAGTTTTTTATTTCGAATTACATTCGAAGTTGAAAAAAGCTTTCCTCACGCATTTTTTTACTTCGTTCCTGACCACACACGTTTTATTTTGGATAATCAACGGTTGTATAAGACTGATGCAGTATTTTATCCCAACAAGAGGTTCCCTCATAATTCGATTCCGTAATAATTACGCACTTCCCTTTTACTTGTTGGGCCACGAAACGTTTTTGATCATCATAATTATTAGCAATGTGAACGTCTTTTAGCCTCGATTGGCTAAAAGGAAAATTCTGTAATAACCAGACTTGTTATTAGCAGCAGGAAGTCGCTACCAATCTTTTTGAAGTTATGGCTTAATTGGCTTCTGTGACATTTAAGTACAAGGGGGGTTTCTTGTTGAAATTCACATAACAATAACTCTGTGATTTCATTAGGGTAAGCAAATAAAAAAATGAAAATTGGGCACTTGCTCAATGCATGTAAGGGAAAACATCGTAACTCACTTCTTGGTGATTTTGAGTTACAATTATATTCTCATTAAACAAAAAAATGCTCTTTCATTTGGGTTCATTTATGTATCTAAATTGATTCGTGTTTATTATACTACTGAACTTTTATTAGAGCCTTATTATGTATTCCTTTATCAAGTCATAAACATGAAATGACATATACCTACCGAAACTGGCCGCAACGATAAGCTTATTTGAAATAAAACAAATCGTTTTTATTGTCTCATACATAAGATTGCATTACATTATTAGAGATAGAAAATGCTAGTATTTTTATCACTCATTGTGAGACAGAATCTTTCTAAAGCTTGTTTTATTTTTCAAATAAGGCATGCCAACAACCTATACCAGCGAAATTACATTTTAAAGACAGAAATTTAATAGATAATCCTATTTAATAGTGAATAGTTATTTCACAAAAAAAATAAGAGACAAAATTAATATTAGATCACAATTTAATTAATATAAACTAGAATTAAATCAAGACTGAAATAAAATTAAGTTAAAATTAATTAACAAAAATCGAATACCTTTTAACGAGTAATCCTTGTATATATATAATCTGAATCTCGGAAATGGCTCCAAAGATTTTCATGATATTTCCAAAGAGTTTCATTTTTAGAAAACGTCGTTTTAACTATTTTCACCCGAGCAGAGCTCGGTCACCCAGGTACTCTGCTATTATGTCTCAATTAGCTTTGTTTTTATTTTTTGGCTCGCGCTTGACCACTATCTCACCTGATGGTGAAAGATGATGTGGTCGACGGTGGAGCACGCTTACCTAGAAATAACCTATTCACTCTTGACTTAAAGACCCCCAGATTGTAGCTGTCGGGAAACACAGACTCCGGCAGGGAATTCCACTCCTTAGCTGTACGCATAATAAAAGTGTTCCCAAAATGTTTTGTGCGTATGGGTGGGATGTCTACCATGTATCGATGGCGCATCGCCGTACGTCTGGTAGTCCAATGATGAAACGGGCTAGGTGGAATTAGATCGTACAATTCCATGGCACACTCCCCGAAATGTAACCGATAAAATAACTGACAGGATGGCAACTCGGCGACGATGTTCAAGGCTCTGGAGCTTTGACTTGACCAGCGCCTTATCGCCGATGAGCTTCTTGGCCCGCTTTCCAATCGACTCTAGTGCGTCAAGCTGTTATGTGGCTGATCCGTCCCAGAGATGAGAACAGTACTCCATGCATGATCGAACTTGCGCTTGATACAAATTGAGGAGCTGTTCTGGCGTGAAGTACCTTCTCACCTTTGCAAGAATCCCCAGTTTTTTGGCTGCCAGTTGAGCTTTTGCCTCAATGTAAGGGCCAAAATTCCAACGCCAACGTAACGCCAAGAAGCTCAAGATGGTCCGTTATTGGCACGGTCACATCTCGGGAAGTTGGAGCCGGTTGAAATTGGCTCTTTTTTGCGGAAAAAAGACACGCCTGGGTTTTAGCAGCATTAATTAATCTGACCAGATTGACATCGCCCCATTCAGAGTCTGCCTGCAAGGACAGGTCTCTCCGTGAAGCCATGGTGGAGCGTTTGGCTCCACCATGGCTTCACGGAGAGACCGGATCTGCGGCCTGTTAGCCCGTGCGTTGGACAAGTATCTTTCAGCAACAGTGCTGTCGTCTGCATACCGAAAGGCCGGGTTTTAGCAGATCATTAATGTGCAGCAAGAATAATGTTATAGAGAGTACCGACCCTTGAGGGAACCCGGCATTGATATCCAATTGGTCCGATGAGCAGCCATCGATAACCACTCGACGAGACCGATCTCTCAGGAAGTCTGCAATCCAGTCCCATAGACCACCGGGCAAACCAAACGAAGGAAGCTTACCAATAAGGCTTTCATGCCAGACCCTATCAAAAGCCTTCGAGATGTCGAGGGAAACAGCAAGCGTTTCCCGGTGGCTCTCGATGGCCACACTCCATATGTGAATGGCATACGCTAGAAGATCCCCAGTAGACCGATTTCGGTTGAAGCCGTATTGGCGGTCACTAAAGATCTCGTTAGTTTCTAGGTACGCCAGGAGCTTCGTGTTAAGTACACGCTCCATACTCTTACAGAGTATGGACGTTATAGAGATGGGTCTGTAGTTGGCCGGGTCAGCTCAACTACCCTTCTTGGGCACAGGCTGTACGTTAGCTAGCTTCCAAGCATTCGGTACTTTTCCAGTCTCATACGAAAGGCGGAATAAGCGTGTCAAGATCGGAGACAGTTCAGGCGCACAGATTCTGAGAACTATTGCTAGTATTCCGTCCAGGCCACTAGCCTTGTTCACGTCGAGGTTGCGCAGTACCTTACGGACGTCCTTTTCATGGATACGAATGTCCGACATTCTCATCTCGCATCCATCAGCATAAGGAGGGGGCCGCACGTCACCAGGGTTCAGACGTGAAGATTCCGCAAAAAGAGAGGCAAATAAATTTGCCTTCTCCTCAGCGGAGTGGGCCAGCAACCCGTCGGGTTTCAGCAGTGGTGGTAGTGAGGGACGGCTGAAGTTCGACTCGACCGACTTAGCCAGGGACCAAAACGCTTTACTACCTGCTGGGTAAGAGGCAAGTTTGGTCCCTATTCAGCCAATGTGGTTGAACCGAGCCCTTCGTAACACCATCTTGCAGGACTTGGCAGCCCTGTTAAAGGCCTTCTTCTTCTGACCCACGTCACTCGCTTTGTGCGATTGCGCTTCGATCCATGCCAGGTATGCCTCATGTTTTAGTGCGTCGGCGCGATAGTATTCGGCGCCAAACCATGGCTGGTCAACACTGGACATTGTTACGTCAGAGAACGGAATGTAGTACTCCATTCCCTGACAACACATCCGTCACGACGTCCGCGCACGCCGAAGGATCATTCGAAGAAAAGCAAGTAGGCTGCCAAGGATAGCATGCGAAGAAAGATTGCATGCCATCCCAATCTGTTGACCTGTATCGCCAAACCCGCCGGGTGGCTCTTGGACTGGGATCGGGCGGGGAGTAGATGGACACAGACTTCACCAGACAATGGTCGGAACTACCCAAAGGTAAAGTTATCGACACAGAGTATCGGTCTGGCTCTGTTGTCAGCAGAAGGTCCAAGCAATTGGCTCGTTGCCCCCTGGACCAGCTGGGTAAGGTTAAGCGCAAGAGCAAGCTTACGCATCTCCCGTCCAGCATGGTCAGTGCACTGTTATGGGAAGAGTCACTCCTGGTGGTGGGCATTAAAGTCCCACAGTAACACTAATTGGGCGGAAGGGTACCGCTGCTGTGCCGCATCAGCCGCCTCACTGAGGTACTCTGTGAGCCTGGTTGTCTAGTGATCACCGCTGTGCGAGCGGTAGACACAGGCGTAGGTAATTTTATCCAGACCTGTGTCCACTAGAGCCCACAGCGTTGATAATCTTGGGTCCTCAAGGTTACGGAGACGCCGATAGCAAGTGTCGTCATGGGCGTACATACACACTCCCGCGCGCGGTTTATAATTGTGCTCCACGGTAAACCCTGGGTAAGATAGGTACGACGCGTCTGACGGACTTGCTATCTGCGTGTCCGTAAGGAAAAACAGCGCTGGTTTTTCAGTGTCCAGGTGGTTGTGGACTGCAGAGAGATTTGAGTGCAGACCTCTAATGTTGGTGAGGTGCACTTTGTGGGGGAGGGGGTGCAGCCGCTGTTTAAATCCTGTATTATTTTTCCTTAGCATTTTCATGTTTAGAAGAGTGAATGGAGGAGAGGAGTAGGAAGTGAGACGAGGTTCCACGCTGCTAACCTACAGACACGCACTGAAAGGTAGCCATCATTGGGGCACTAGTCCGTAGACTGCAGGGATGCCCGAGCCCCCCCGGAATGTCCATCGGGCCCTCCCCATCTGGTCGCCAACCAGCACGAAAAACCAAGCGTGCCAATTTTTCACAAACAATTTTAATTTACTTACTAATGAAAGAAAACATTTTCAATGCCTCGGCCAACTTTTCTATACATTTTTTACAGCTCAATATAGCATAAAATGGTAATTTTCTAGATTTTGGTGCATTTCTGGTGCTGATAATGCTAAATGAAAAGCTCAGATCACGATCATTGATCAGAACTTTACTTCGTTTTTTGGCACGCGAAGTACATACAATCGCGTCATCTAGTTAGATTTATGTCTGCGCTACAGGTACTTTGTTCTGGGATAAAAGTATATGCCAATGATACTCTGGGTTGGTATAGCTTTAAATCAATGAAATATTTTTTGTAATCAGATTCCAAAGATTATGCCACCTACTACAATCCTTTTTCATTTCTTTTGCTTCACTCCTGTTCATACATCTAGCCATACACGCACGCCGGTTATGAGTACTGCGCACCTGGCTTTTCTGAAGAACATCACCAATAAGGTCTGTGTATGTTTTCTTGGGCCTCCCTTCCCAACGTTTCCGTTCTTTCACTTCTTATAAAAGTTTAGATTTTTTTGGCAGAACATAACTTGAATTATGCCTACCTTCCAATTTCACTTAAGATTATAGGATAGAACAGAATATACCTTATTGTATACCAAATCAGTTACACAACCATTTTACAAAAAAATATAATTGAACGGGTATAATGGTGTCACCGATATCTACCAGACACCCTTTAAATGGACTGATTGTATTAGATTCAAATTGGAGTATAGTCTCCGACATGTAACTTTGCAAGGTTTTGGCGTAGTCCCCACTACGCCAAAACCTTGCCAAGTTAAATTCGCTCACATTGCGCGATCTGAACAACCACCATATAGAGCGAACGGTACGTGAACGCAACGCGATTGGTCAGTCGATCGTTGTGTCAACTGACCAACCAAAACGCTCGAAACGGTGCTAAACGTTTCCCGCTTCCCGTTTGGTAACCAAAGGTACCTAAAAAAACGACTTGTGCGCATCTAACGACTCTTGCCAAGTTGCGTGCTGACAACTAAAGTATGTGGTCTAAAAAAAAAAAAATTGAGCAAAAGTTAATGATGATAGATTTCAGTCTCTGTCTCCCGGACTATCCAGTGTTAACAGTATAATGAGAGTTGGAAATATTTTCTTATGGATATTATCGTTTTTCCGTTACGATAGGATATTAAAAAGGTTGATCAATATTTACGTTTCTTTACTGTGCCAGATGCTACCATAATATTATAATGGGAAGAAAATGCAATAGCTTAGTATGTGTTTGTTTAATTTGAAAACCGTTCAAATATATTTTCCAGTGTATTAATAACACACCTTTTTTGAATATTCTAAGGAATCGGTTGCATTGTTAACCGTCTCATTTTATCAAAAAACACATATATTTACCTTACCTACATTTTGAAAACGTTTTCAGATTTATTGTAATTGAGATGAGATTGCAACTTGACAATTTTTTTTTGTAATTTCTCTTCAGATATAATATTATAAGGACAAGAGAGCACTTATATAAGTCATCATTACTATATATTTCTTAAAGACAAGAGAGATTCAAGGCTGTAATTATGCTCAGATGTATTCCTAAGAAATGAATTCCAAAAAGCCATCGCCTTAGAAAAACGCTACGAAAACACAAGTCGTCAATGCTTCCTTCAATTGAAAGCTCTGTACACAAAAAATCATTGTTTCCATTGTACATTTGGCGGAACGCAATAATGAACTGTCGGGACCAACTTTTTTCAGAACATTGCCTGAATTTAGATGATTAAAATGCTGAGAGCAATGATAATTCTTTGTTAGCGAGCTGTTGGAAAACATTCACATTCACACTTCCATTCATTCCGTTCAAATAATTGAGCAATTTGGAGGTTGGAAAAAAAATAAGGAAAAACCACAGGGAAAACTGATTGACGGCGCTACACTGCAAAGAGGGCTTAGACAAATTGAAATTCCATCACTGGTAACGATTTTAGAAAAGACATTTTCACATTTTGACATTGTTACATTTTGACAATTGTGTTTATTGATTTAATATCTCTTTGTCAAGGTCTTTTTAGGGTTCCGTAGCCAAATGGCAAAAAACGGAACCCTTATAGATTCGTCATTGTCTGTCTGTCTGTCCGTCCGTATGTCACAGCCACTTTTTTGCGAAACTATAAGAACTATGCTGTTGAGACTTGGTAAGTAGATGTATTCTGTAAACCGCATTAAGATTTTAACTCAAAAATAGAAAAAAAAAACAATAAATTTTGGGGGTCCCCATACTTGAAACTGAAACTATTTTTTTTTGTCCATCAAACCCATAAGTGTGGGATATCTATGGATAGGTCTTCAAAAATGATATTGAGGTTTCTAATATAATTTTTTTCTGAACTGAATAATTTGCGCGAGAGACACTTCCAAAGTGGTAAAATGTGTCCCTCCCCCCCCTGTAACTTCTAAAATAAGAGAATGATAAAACTAAAAAAAATATATGATGTACATTACCATGTAAACTACCAGGCAAAATTGGTTTGAGTAAGTAGTTTTTTTTTTAATACGTCATAAATCGTAAACCGCAATTTACCAAGTACGGAACCCTTCGTGCGCTAGTCCGACTCGCACTTGGCCAGTTTTAATTCTTTTTTTATTATAGATACTATAGATAGGCTCGCGCTGGACCACTATCTCACCTGATGGTAAGCGATGAAGCATGCTTGCATAATAAAAACCTATTTACTCTTGACTTAAAGACCCCTAGGTTGTAGCTATTGGAAAATACAGATGCAGGGATTTCCACTCCTTAGGTGTACGTATAATGAAAGTATTTCCAAATATTAATGCGTATCGCCATCGGTACATGATGAACATCCCACCCATACGGGTGGGATGTTCATCATGTACCGATGGCGCATCGCCGTACGTCTTGTAGTCCGATGATGAAACGGGCTAGGTGGAATCATTAGGGTAACTAACGTTAGAAACTTAAAATTTCGACAGTAAGTAAACCTATCAACGGTTTGTATCGTAGATATTGAACTAAGAAATATTATGTTGAAAAATCTTCGCATAAAGGTAAACCCCATCATGAGTAGATTTTTCATAGAGACGTTAATTAGAGCGGCAAATTCCGAAATTCACACGAACGAAATGTGGGTCAAAAGTTTGTTGCTAAAACACACAAAATAAAAAACATTTTGTGCTCTCCATTTCGTTAAGGGAGTGGCCGATGGATCGAATCGTTTTCGAGTGCCAATGACGCGTTTACAATTTGTGATGTGTACAGACAATGAAGCTATTCACTGCGAAATGGCGATCACCAATCGGCTTTTCAAGTAATGTGGAATGGTGATAATGATCTTCTTTTGGAAATGATCTTGCAATCAAATGTAGAAATACAAATACAAAAATACAAAATAGTTTATTGCTTCATAAGTTTACAAAATAAAGTTTAGTGTTTGGAGCTTTCCTTTAAGCAAGTAATGCCTGTGTTGGGAGGCTCCGCTCTTCCATAGCAAAGCAATACAAATTTAGAAAACTAGGTATTAATAGATACAAAAATATGACAGAATTTACCAATTAAATAAGTTACCATTTAATGAAAATCTTGCTTGCAAGTGTGTGCTCAATGTTATGTAAGCTCATTGTTGTATATTAAGGATAGTAGTGTTATGTTGCGTGTGTGTCAGAGTGATGATACTGAATAAGTGATGGATGTCTGTATTAGTGTCATAGTTTTTTTTTCCCGTTTGTTTTATTTTACTTATTTATATGCGTGTGATGTGTGATATGTATACGTGTTGTGCATTTGATGTTTAGAGATATATAGGTGTGGGTGGAGTAGTGTGTGATTATTATTGCTTCTTATAGTATTTACCTAATGTGTTCCAAAAGTGCCTCCGTGTCATCATAGGTTAGTGATTTTATCCAATTTATTAATTTTTTTTTACATTCACAGTATTTTTTTGGGTATATGTATATTTTCCTGTTAATTTTGCTTGTAAGTATTGCTGATCGCTTATTGTATTGTCTCCCAGCGAATACAGTTTTTGTATGGGGAATTTGTGCAATTAGGTCCTTTCTTCTTTGAGCATTTATACTTGAGTTATATTTTAAGGATTTATGTACGTGGGACACTCAGAAAGTTTTGCGAAACTAAAAAAAATTGTTCTATACGTACATATATTTTTATTAAATCTTTTCAAAGTACTTTCCACCAGCCTCTATACAAAGATTCATGCGCCTAAACCAGTTTTCAAAACACTTTTTCCAGTCCGCCGCAGACACCTCGTTTACAGCCTGCTCGAACGCAGCCAGCGCATCTTCCGGCGACGAAAATTGTATCCCTTTGAGCTGATTTTTTATTTTTGGGAATAAAAAGAAGTCACACGGTGCTAGATCAGGGCTGTAAGGAGGGTGACCCAGGAGTTTGACTGGCGTGCTGTCCAGGAAGTCCCTCGTTTTGAGTGCGGTGTGCGCAGGTGCATTGTCGTGGTGGAGCAGTAGCCCGCGGAGCCCTGTGTTTGGTCGCTTGTTGCTTATAACAGAGAAAACTTCTGGCAAACATTTGGTAGTATACCATTCGGCATTAATGCTTCTTTGATCCCGTAAGGGAATTGATACCAAGTGGCCAGTCAAATTAAAAAAGCTAGCGATCAAAATCTTACCCCCGCTTCTAGATCGCTTCACTTTGGTAGGCGTTGGCTCATTTTGAAACACCCAAACAGTCGACTGGCGCTTGGTTTCTGGGTCGTATTGATAAATCCAGGACTCATCACCTGTAACGATGTCGTAAACACGCCGAGACGAGCCTGCTTCAAATTTGTTAAGCATATCACGGCACCATTCCACCCGGGCCTGCTTCTGAGCATCGGTGAGGTTGTGCGGCACCCAGCGTGATACTATCCTCCTCACGCGAAGATGGCTGTGTAGAATCTCGTGAACGCTTCCCGATCCAATCTTCAATATGTGTTGAATCTCCTGATATGTAATTCGCCTATTGTCTTGGATTAAATTTTTCACTGCTAGCACGTTTTCTTCGGTAACAGCCGTCAAAGGGCGACCGCTTCTTTCGTCATCCCCCAAAGTTGGTCGACCGCGCTTGAATTCGTTATACCAACGATACACGGTTGCCTTGGAAGGGCCTTCATCCATGAATGCCATTTGAAGTCTATCGTACGATTCATCCGGTTTCAGGCGACACTTGAAATCGTATAAAATCATAGCTCTAAAATGTTCCCGGCGCAGATCCATATTTCAGTGAGACACAATACTTTGAATTAACTCGCAAAAAATGTGGAGGGAAATTTTGAAATTGGAACTTACTTATTTTTACTTATAAATAATCATATTTTCGAAAAACATTATAACTGGCCAGTCTCCCATATATAAAAACTTTTTTTCGCAATACTTTCTGAGGGGCCTGGTATTTTTTAAATGGTTTGGATTACGTATAATTTACGAACAGAAAGTAAATCACTAATCTGATAGAGGTTTTCAGTAGGGTGTCTTAACTTTTTAAAATACATAATCTTAATTAGGGCCCGTTGGGCTCGTTCGACCTTGATAAAATTAGTTTTTGCAGCTCCACCCCAAATGGGTATGCAATATATTAGGACCGACTGGACCAGAGCTATGTAGATCTCACTTAAAATATTTCTAGACGGATTTCGCGCACTATTCGTATTTATTTTCTTTGGTGCGATATGCCTGAGAGTCTTGAATATCCAGCTTAATCTTCTAAGTCTATTCGCGACTTGATCAAGGTGAGGATACCAGGATAAACGTTGATCTAGTATCACTCCTAGGTACTTTGTCTGTGCGACCTGTTTAATGAGCGAACAGGCACAATGTCTATTATTAATGTCACCGCAAACATGAACTTTTATGTTAAAGTCGTTTGTCGGTTGTGTACCTTTGCTAATACTAAAACATATATAGTTCGTTTTAGATGTATTAAGTGTGAGTAAGTTATTATTTAACCAGTTAGCTACTTAAGCCATGCCCGACTCTGCTTTTTGTTTCACATCGTTCCAGGAGTTCCCTGAGAAAACTATCGCAGTATCATCAGCGTATGAGAAGACCTTTGCGTTATGGATGTTCATATTACAAAGGTCATTGACGTATACCAGGAAGAGTGTTGGGCCTAGTACGCTGCCCTGTGGAACGCCAAATGATACATCCGCTTGATCACTGGTAACATCTCCAACCCTAACTTTCTGTATTCTCTGCGAGAGATAATCTTTTAATAAGTTGAGCGCCGTTGCCCGTATTCCAGCCTTTTCCAGTTTTCTCACTAGGACAGGGACAGAGACGGTGTCAAATGCCTTCTTGAGGTCTAAGAATACAGTTCAGCATTTTTTTCCAGAGTCAAGTTCCTTGGTTACTAAAAAACTCAAAGCAGTAACTGCATCCTCAGTGGATAATTTTTGTCTGAATCCGAATTGCGAGTGGGACAATATGTTGAATTTAGTAAAATATTGCATCAATCTATAATTTAATAATTTTTCGATAATTTTTGATATGCATGGTAAAACAGATATAGGTCTGTAGTTATTGACATCGTCTCTGTCTCCCCCCTTGTGTACTGGGGTGATAATGGATTGTTTTAACAGATCAGGGAAAACACCTTTTTGGAAACAAAGGTTAGTCAAGTGAGTTAAAATGGGAACAATTACAATTCTAGCAAATTTTATAAATTTTGTGGGGATATTGTCCCAGCCAGGGGCACTGTCAGACTTAAGACTCATCAACGTTCTATCAACTTCATCAAGGTCAGTGTCTAGAAGAACGAAGGTGTTTTTTTGGGACGGTAAGTTATTTAGTTGGTTATTAGGGTTAGATATATCAAGCTGGATTTCTTGAGCTAACTGTTTACCTATATTTGCAAAATGGTTGTTAATAAAATTTACTGACTCAAGAGGCGATTTTCTTACATTTAGTATTTCAGAGTTATGATTTTTACATTTATTAGAATAAGTTAGCTGTTTAATATTTTTCCAGAGCAATTTATTGTTCATGACTGAATTTGTAAGTAAATCTCTTTCATACTTACGCTTTAATTTCTTTATTAAATAATTACAATGATTTCGGTATCTATTATAGGTTATTTTTAAAATGTCGTTATGTGGGTCAAGTCTAAGTTGTTTTTGTAGATGATTACGATTTCGTATGCAACGTAGAATACCAGTGGTAATCCACGGCTTAATTATACGCTTACTGTTTGGTACCGTTAGGGTAGTTGTGTTATTTTTTAACGTTTTGATTAGTTTATTAATAAGTAAGTCAATAAATTGGGGTCATTACAGAAGAGTAATTCAGATAAATTTTGATTTTGTAAATCTTTCAAAGCCTGATCATAATTGAGAGTAGTCGAACTTTTTTTAGGAATGTGAATATTTTTTAATTTATTTAAAGATAGAAAGGTAGTATAATGGTCAGTGATTGTGGTATGTTATATAGAAATAAATGGCCATACCTTTTTCCTTTGTATCTTTATCATGAAATGATCTAGACAGTTCCTTTCTCTTGTAGGTAGAAAGAATTGTTAAAGAGACTGATTTGAAAAATGTAAGTACATTCAATCGAATATGAGAACCTCCTCCATTTTGGAAAGTCGGTTATGTTATTTTATCTAGGGCTTCTGGAGATAGGCAAGCATATTATAAGTTGGGGGATTACATCGCTGATAAAAATGCTTGGTTCAATGCTAGTCCTACTCCACAACCAATAGGGTGCAAAACAAAGTGATTATGCAGAACATTATTGTTTTGAAGTATTGTTGGACCTGCTAAAGACTGTATGAATATATTTGTATTGTTTAAACGCAATTTCTTTTAGTATTATATAACTGCACAGCACGTGTGTGAGTACTATGTACCCATCTGTAAATCTACCGTTTACTGTACCTAAATGTCGTTCGTTGACTTGTGTGTGCCCTGGCAGTTGAGTGTGTCATGCTCTCTCAAATATCTCTCTGACGGTGGCACATGTGTTGGATCATTCGGTTCTCTTCATAATAGTTGAGCTGAGTGGTACCAAATCATGCGTCATGTTCGTGAACGGGCGCCATCAGTTGGGATTGGTCATAACCTAGCTGCCTCGGCCTGTTATTGTATGTTTTTTTTAAGGCGCCGATTCCCTTGAGTAGCTGATTTTAAAATGAGAATCACGTCTAAATGGCTAGTCGTAACTTTTTGAAAAAAAATATGTTATATTAGACCATTTTTTTAATAATTTCATCTAAGCAGAATTTGAGTTTTATTCGTATAACATAGTGTAATTAATTTGTAAAGTTATGTATAAAACGGAAAAAAACACGAAAATCGCACCAAAACCGCTGGGCGTATTTTAATGAACTCGACACCATCTCAAAGACAATTTGATTATCTACATTTTGATCTGAAGCTTTTTTTTTAATGTCATAGAATAATAAGGAAAGTACAAAAAACTACAAAATTTTGGGTCGCAGGGGTGTGAAACGAGTTCGCATTTTGTTCCCTCAAGGTCGTTGGCGTTAGTCGTCGTCTTAATTGTTTGTTACTCTAAACGCTTTTACGTGCAGGTTTTTTTAAACCGTTCTCACATATATGTATTTTATCAACAAGAATGATGTAAGCAAAAAGTTGTAATTAAAACTGATGGAAAAAAAGTGTCGGTGGAGTTTCTTGCAAATTCTTCTTCATTGAGACCTACCGACGCTTGCAAATTTGCAACAGTCCTATTTTTGTTTTTTCGTTTTACTATTCAAAAGTACCTCTACCTCTATATTCTTAATGAGATTTTGTAGGAATATAATCCAGCCTTGGGTCTTACGTCTTGAAGTTTATTCTATGACTCTCCAAAAAGCATGTGGATATAGTTTAGCACGCGTATGAAATAAAATATTTTTCTACAAAATCCCAAGCATTGCACAAATATAAGTTCTTTACAGTAAAAGGCATATCTACCGCAGATTAATTACCACCCCATGAACCCGAAGTTGTCAACAGGATAACTAACAAACGAACAGAGAAAAAAACTAGCAAAAACTCGGAGATGATATCACATGACTCGCTGAACAAAACATCGTACATTGTTAGGAGGAAAACTAAATAATTATAATTATTTTATCGGAGTTTGTTCGTTGGGATCTGCTTTTGTTTAGGTGCTTTGTGATTCGTCTTAATCTTCACACTAGAAGTGGGTCACGGTAATCAGGTTGTTTAGCCTGACTGGTTGGTTTTGAATATTTAATACTAGTGACCCGCCCCGGCTTCAAAAACCTTCAAATTATATTGAAAACCTTTTTCGTTTATTGCTCTTTCTATTAGTGAAGATCGTATCAAAATCGATTGCGTGGTTAAGAATAAGCTAGTAGTAGTAAGCGGAGAAATAGAAATGACATCGATAGATAAAGATACATGAGAAAATATGAACGAATTTTTACAAACAACAACTTAAAATTTATTGATTTTCATAAAAATTTATGCCTAATAGCCATCACTGAAGTTAATTTTATCAAAGTTGGTCCTGCGTTTCAGTCATAAAAACCAAAGAAATATGAAGATACATTGCTGAATTACGAATTTGATGTGAACTTGACAGTTAAAGTAGACTCAGCTAAATTCGAATATTTATTTCAGAAACTAAGTGTCATTTTGGCATTAAAATGGGTAATTTAGTAAGCCAAAATGGCTAACTTGTTCTTTATGTAGTAAACGATTATATTGATACACAGGACATGATTCCTGAAATAACAACATACATGAAAACTACCATAAATATTGCAAAAATCTAAAATTCAAAACGTATTTGTTACAAAACGACACTACAATTTGTCATAGCATATCATGATCCTAAAGTTAAGAGTTATGGCCCGATTCAGTATTCTACCGCTAACATTGCAAGTACACCGTGGCGTTAGTCGTAAACTGTGTTCTGTAGAATTCCTGCTTTATGTGATGGTCCATAAGGCATTTGTGTTGCAGTATTGGTCATTTGTGTTACACGGTTTGGTGTTTAGTGTTGCTGCTTTGGTGTGTACAACACCAATATTAGTGTATTATTATTTTACTTTAACTATTATAATTATATTGCATTTTTAAATGAATAAAGTTGCTTTCCGTTATTGGTTTGAATGGATCTGGATGAAATTTGGTACAGTTATAGATTATAGTCTGGAATAGCACAAAGGTTTCTTTTCATACCTTTATAATGTTCCCTTGGTATAAAAAAAAACACTTTTAACTCGGGCGAAGCCGCTGGCAGAAGCTAGTTATGGTATAAACTGACTTATGACTACGGTTTCCGATTAATGGTTTCTTAGACTCTAGACAACATATATTATGTCTGCGTGAGGGATTATCAAAAATATGTAGGATTAAAAATAGTCGTCGTCGGCTCAGTTGCTAAAGAGAAAAAAAATACAATAAAATATTCACGAGATCAATCTCATCAGAATCAGATTCATTTATTTGTAAAACAAAGGTAATAATTACATGCAACATCTTAAAAATTTGGTAGTGCGCTTGTTTTGCCAATTGACATACAATTTATTTAAAAAAAATACGATTATATGAATGGGTACTGTTAAAATAAAAAATAAAATTCACTACAAAAATAATATTTACGTTTTGAGGACCTGATTGTATTAACACATGCATACAAGTTAAATTTATTATTCATAATCAATTTCATTTCATGTCAAAATTTAAAGTCGAAACAAATAAGATTAGGATATTAAAGGAACAATTAAAGTCAGCATTATACAGTTAAAGAGATTCGTCACTAAGAAACTCGTCTACTCGTCCTTTTGTCGTTTCGATATTCGCTAGCGTGGACAGAATGACTCTTTATCCAAAGGCTACAAGCAAATAAGAAAATTAATCAACCAAATCGGTACATTCAGGTCATTAGTTCATGGTATAAAACCTCTTACCACCCTGCGAATCACCTATTCTGTCGTAAACCCAAGTCGACAGCAGTTTAGGTGCGACTTTAACATAACAGAAAAATAGAAACAGCAAGACCATTTTATTTTGATTTGATGATGACCGAGTTTAGTGTCACTATTGCCCTCGTGTGAAACTGTTAACTTTACATACAACTCTCATTCCCATAAAGCAGGAACACGAAACGCATGCAAAAATTTAGAAATAATATCATTTTATCTCTTTCATGTAGACGGCTTTACGATCTAGGCAATATAATTCACATTCGCTTATCTTTACGCGCAACTCTAAACATGTAGCATACAAAAGCAATTTTGAGGGAGCCAGTGAAACATACGACTTGACAAATTGACGGGCCGACGCGGTACTATTGCGTTCGCACGACCAACTATTTCATTTGTCCGGTTTATAGCTCGTAAAGTTACGTAATAGGTGGGTACAAACGAGACTCGTCCTGCGGTGACGATAATATATTGTTTATTTTTGTCTGTGGTTATTAGGTACCGATACGTTATTTATCACTTTCGGCTGGTTGGCATGCGCGAAGCGTGCGGCTATGCGTGTATTGCCTCCCTATTGCGAATATTCTGACAATATTTTAGTTTTTCATACTGAAATTGGAAAAATGGTACACTATTAGAAATTAGTGTCGTTTTGGCGTGTGCTTGTCTTGTTTATGTTAACATGTAATTGATGGTATATTTTTTTTACGATTTTTAATGACTGTCAAGACGGAAACACATTTTCGTGTGTGGCGTGGCGAGGAGTGGGATCCACCAATCAAAAGACTCTGGTCCAGCCTACGTAATCACACAACGAGTTTTGTATCCAATCAACTGCGCCAAAAGGCGCCATGCCACGCCACGACACGTAAGTGTGTTTCCGTCATCAGTCGTAATTTTTTGAAATAAAAATATATACTTTTAAGCTTTGCCGAAAAAGTAACAAATAAAGTCTAATCTATCTGGCCTTTGATAGTCCGCAGTGCCAGTAATACTTAGATTTTTGTGATACGTACTACAACTTAGTGTTACTTTGTTCTGAGAAAGGGTAAATAGCTCAAGTATTCGTGTAATCATTTGTTACCTATCAGTATAGGTCATATTGATTCAGTTGGCGACCTCGCACCTGTGTATTGACATGGTATTGACAGAGAGATATTAAAATGCAGCTTATTAATTGTCTACAAGGACTATAGTTAGTATAATTGATAAACCCAATTTGGGTTTTACGTAAAACGAAATGTAAAGAAAATATTAACTATAATTTTTCTTTATTAATCTGGAGCCAGCTGTTGCTCACTCGTTATTTTTCTTCTTTTAATATTTACTGTGAGAAGGATCATAGATTCTTTGTTTATGAATTTGCCTTATTAGCGAGCTGTAGGTGATTCACACTTTTTTTCATTCGACATGGTTGAAAACCATAATGAAGAAAAGTCATAATATTCTCGCCCTTGTCCCATATTCCTTGGGGTCGGCGTAACACATTTTCTTCTGCCACACCGTCCTAACCCTCGTCACGCTATCACTGACTCGCTTTGCCTTCATATTACTCCTCACACAGTCCATTCATCTGTTCATTAACCTTACCCTCTCTCTCCATTCAATGACATTTATATTCGTAACTCTAATTGAGAAACTTTCAGATATTCTACCTGCCAGCTTTGCCTATTCGCCGTCACCTACCTTATGTGTTATCTGAACATCAGACAGTTCAGTAGCTAAACAAATTTTCACAGAACGGGAAAGAAGTTACGGGTTGCGTGTGTTCTCGCTTAGTGTTGGTAATTACTTTTCATCATCATAAGTTATCAGCCTACAGCTGGACATATCATTATCTTTATAGCGTTCATCCACACATTATTCATCTCAATTCTCAGCAGCTCTCATCCAGCTGACACCAAGCAATTAGCAGTTGCTGTGATCACAAACCCGCACTAGGCTACTCACCAACCTACACGGGCTGTACTGTACCGTGTCAACGACATCATGATACCCCTGTGAATAAAACTAAGTTCAAAAACTAAAACCTGACTACTAAAATCTCGCTCTAAAAAATATGAAACAAGAAAATATTTTCATCTGAAATTGTTATGTACTAACTATTCGATATGTGCCGGATATTAAATAAACAACTTTCATGTAAAAACAATTTTATTGTATTTCATATACATACATAGTAGTGTTCATAGGATAACCGTGTTCCTAAGCTACCTACCGTAACAAAACAATACATTCTGCAAAGTAGCGTACGACCACGGTTATTCTCTCGATTTTCAGCAGCTCGCATCCAGCTGATTTCAAGCATTTAGCAGTTGTTGCGACCCGTACTCGTGCTTTCTTCCTTCTTTACTACCCATTTTATCTCTTATAGAAGGAGCCTATGTCGCAAAAGCAATATGGATATTGCTACTGGGACGAAAGTTATGTGCGGTTTCAGTAATACAAAATTACTTTTTCATTCCACGAATCTAGCTACTTATTCAGTCAGACTAACCTACCGACTTATCACATATTTTTTACTTAAGTAACAAAAATATTAACGCTTTAAAACACTTTCCGAGCGCGACGCGGGTGTCAGTGACTTGTCTAACAAATGGAGGCTTGATGGAACAGGTGTCGCTTACTCCCGGCTATTGTGAGTCAGTATATATCACGTTGATGTTTATGTTGATTTACTACGTGTTCTGGTTTTATTCTGATTAATGTTAGTATGTGTTTGGTATTTTAGAAGACTAGGTTAATATTTAGTAGGTTTAGGCATTAGTGAAGTTTGTCAACGGCTTTTTACAAGCTTTTATATTTAACTTGCAATGTATGTATGTATGCATGTGTGTTTGGGTAAATCTTGCAACTGAATTTTAAAGCAGTTATCCTCCACCGATTATGATGAAATTTTGCATAAACGTTCAATATGGATGACAATGCATAGTTAGCTAAATGACATCATTCTAAATCAAATATGGCGGACGGCCCAAGATGGCAGACTAGTTATTTTTTGTGCACTGTCATGATATGGGTATCAAATGCAAGGTTTTGCTGTGAAGAATACAAAAAAAAATTGTTTTAAAAATGTTTTTATTAATGAATAACTTTATTTTTAATATTCCCACTGCGAAGTTCATGCCTCCTCTCTGTTAGACAGGGAATGGGCCTTAATCCACCACGTGGTAGGATGGTAGATGTCACTTATTTTCGAATGAATGTGAATAGAATGTAGTGGTTGTGAATGTGATTATACACAAATAATATTATCGTTTTTTACATAGCTATTTGCTTTTTTTACATTCTGAATCTTATATATTTGCTCAGGATCCAGTAAAGTACCTAGCAAAACGAAACTTTGTCCCTATGCTCTGCAGTGTGACAACACTGAATGAGTTATTGGTATCTTTTCAGACTTATTTCATTTCGCATGGATTAAAAAAATGGGCACTCGATCCAGATGCACATTAATACTTTATGTCTTACAAGTGCACAAATCTAGACAGTTATTTCAAACATCTTCACATTACACCACGCCTGTTTTTAACCGACTTACCAAAAAGGAGGAGGTTCTATGTTCGACTTCTTGTATGTTTTTTTCTTTTTTTTTTTTTATGTATGTTCACCGATATCTCCGTCAATCGTGGACCGATTTTGAAAATTCTTTTTTTGTTTGAAAGAGTATGTTTTGAAATTGGTCCCATTTTTATTTGGTGAAGATCTGATGAAGAACTTCGGAGATATACAACAGAACCCTTCAATAAATAACGGCAAATCATTCGGGATTGCTGCAATCGCATGTCTGTTTATTGTATATACCATTTCATAACATAACATCACGCCAGTACGCACGAAAGGGGTACGCAGATCTCTCATTTCACCGTTTATGTTCAAGTTTCATGTTATTCGGGTAATCAATTCTGGCCTTATAGGTACCTACCTTACTAAACAACTTACCTATTTTAGGTAGACACAACTAAAAAGGGAAAAATAAAAAACTTTTTTGCAAAAAAATACTACCGACTTCCAAATAAAAAACTACAAAGTGAAAAATAACTTTAATTTTGGAAGTCGGTGTCCATATCGCAAAAAAATGGGAAAAAAGAAAGACACCGACTTCCAAAATTAAAGTTATTTTTCACTTTGTAGTTTTTTATTTGGAAGTCGGTAGTATTTTTTGCATATAAGTTTTTTATTTCAGAAGGGTTGGCATTTGTTGGCATTTGGCCAGTTATGGTTAAGTGGCATATAATATGGGACTATGGCCATGTACTCCAGGTTGCGACAGAAGTGTTCAGTGTGTTGATAGAACAGGTGTCGCCTCCGGCTATTGTGAGTCAGTATATCAGGCTGATGATTATCTTGATTTACAACGTGTTCTGGTTTTATTTTGATTAATGGTAGGTTGTGTGTGGCGTTTTAGAAGGGATTTGGGAACTAGTCTAATATATAAACAGGCGGTGATGATGATACGAGTAGGTATTCAGTGCTATTCTGTATTATGTATTCCTGAAACGTATGTAATGTAGGCGTGCCTAGTACCTATTAATAGTACATTCGCATTTAAGTCCTCTTCTAATACATATGTCACGGAAGAGCCTATTTCACATCTAGAGTCTGGATTCATACTGAGAATTTCAGATAGAAAAAGAAACAAAAATACTTTTTTTTTTTTTTTTTTTTTTTTTTTTTGACTTTGACCAACCAGCATGGAAAAAAATAAATTTGGTACATTGTCCTTACAGCTAAGGTGTGGAATGACTTGCCGGAGTATTTGTTTCCTATTAGCTACAATTTAGGGGTCTTTAAGTCAAGAGTGAATACATTACTTCTAGACAAGCGTGCTTCACCGTCGGCCACATCAACACTTAAATCAGGCGAGAGTCAAACGCGAGCCTATCAAAAATAAAAAAAATACTATTTGCAAACTTTTTTCTTACTGTAGCTCTTCTCAAATTAACTTGGAAAGTGATCTCTCATTGTTTTTTAAGTCAATCATCACCATTATAATTATCATCACAGACTATCACTACAGCAATGTTCAGTGATTAAAACTCCTCAGTTTTTAGAGATTAAATCTCCCTACGGCGGCGTCCATTAAAGTACCTATTAGTATATATGCCAGAGCTGTAACCCCGACTACACGGCGTAACTATTTTAAGGACCCACTTCTCCAATCTACAGACACTTCTTTCCTGATATTCCACAAAATAGAGATAAAGTTTCAGGCTCAATGTTGGCCTCATGAACTGGTCCCGCAGTGCAATCAACAATGCTCTAACACTGGCGAGCTTGGACCACAAATCATGTCCTTTGCTCCATTACTTACAACTTTAATGGTGCGTTTGCATACAGGATGCGTAATGGACGCGTAATTTTCAAAACGTTGGCCTAACGTCCTTGCAGAGGCTGAAGAATTTTGGGCCCATGTGGTTTTATATTAAAGCTGGGCAGTTTTTATATCGCTGTGTTTTAGCCACGATTTACGCTAGTATCAAACTCCTGTGTTCCCAAGGTAAATAGTCAAAGTAGATTCAGTTATCCGTACCTATATCTCCAATAATATTCGCCCTTTTAGAGTAGGGCTTTCCTGGGGCAAAGTGAAATGTTTTAAATACTGTCATGGTTACGGTAGGTATTTCTTTTGCTGCGAGTTTTATAGATATGTTCCCTTCTCTCGATGTCTTCAAGAGCAAAATTAAAAAGTATTTCTTTTTAACGCAATGTTACTAGATATATATTTGTATTTATGTACGTATGTAAATTTAAGATTTATTTTTATGATTAAATTTAGTATTTTTATTTTATTTTCCTTTGTATAGATTCTTTTACCGATTGTTTTGTAAATGTGTGAACATTGTAGGCCTTCTAGATGTTTGTACATTTGTTAACTTTTTAATTCGTTTTATTTTCTTTTGTTTATATAATATGTAATCTTTTTTGTTTTTCTTACGACTTATTGTCGGGCCTACGTTGTCCCCCCATATCTAAGTACTAATGCTGTAACATGGAAATATTGTAAAACCAAACCATTTTTTAAAAGAGTTTCTTGCCGGTTCTTCTCCATAGGAAACGACCAACCCAAACCGTGCACATTTTGTCGACGTTTTATAAGTGCCCATGTAGGCCCATTATGTTATTTTTAAATTGTACACTTGATCCTACCCTCTTTTATCATCATACTCTGCCACTCTCTCTAGGGTTTGCTGTAAGTGGACTCAACATTGAGATAAGATCGCCTTTGTACATGTACTTTATTATCACATTGTATTGAATATTGTTTTTAGTGTATAAAAAAGAATTAAGAAAATGTCACTATTTTATAAGCACTCATAAAAAAGGCCCTAAAAATACATCTAAAATAAATCTTTACCTCTTCTTCTCAGTCTGTTACTTCTTTGTTTTCCTGCCTTTTACAAGGGTTTGCCGTCGCCATTCGTAACATTTGTCTAATCGGCGTATGCCTCCTTTTAATCGCTCCACGCGGTTTCAGCGCGCGTCTTCTGCATCCAGTCCGGTCCACAACGTTGGGTGAATATGTCTCGCTATCTCTTCCTTTGTCCCCTTGCTTTATTTTACCTTCTAATCGGACCCATTCTTTTACTCCTCTCATGCAATAAAAAATCAATGAAAAAAAATGTTATGCAAAAATATGATTCTGATATCAACCGAACACTTTTAAAT
Source organism: Orthosia gothica (assembly GCA_949775005.1). NCBI lineage: Eukaryota > Metazoa > Arthropoda > Insecta > Lepidoptera > Noctuidae > Orthosia > Orthosia gothica. The sequence goes on along the minus strand of OX459044.1, from coordinate 22,917,875 downwards.
TCTAATCCTTCTTTTATTTCTAATTCTCACCGTAATCAAAATGTATCATTCAATACGAGTGCTCATGACTAAAAATTTTGTGTCATTGTTTTACGGCCAACACCGGATTCAATCCATAGATTTGGTTATTTTTATTACAAAAATACTGATTTCAAAAATTTGCCGCGTCGCCTTTGGCCAGACCGCATTTTTTTTAATTTCATAATCAACAAATTACCGAGGTGTTTCATAGCAATCTATTTGATTTTTAGAATGTAGTGTTTAACGATAGATTTTAGATACCGATTAAACAATTTTCAGACACCAATAGCATCACACGTGCTCAGGAGACCATTTGAGAACATTAAAAATGAGCCAAAAAAATACACAGCAAATCTTCTGAAAATTATGTTTTCAAGTGAACATTGGTTAGCTAATGAGGATAAATAATTTTTTAGAAGAAAGTGTGAGCATTCTGTGTTGAAACCATTTTGAAGCGACTCCGAAACGTTCTTTTCATTATTGAAGTTATAGGTAGCATTTAAAATGTCTGTAAACAATCTTTTGGTAATCTCGGCAATCTTATAAAAGATTTAAAAAAGTTAAAAAGGAAAAAATTAAGGCGGGACCCTGACCAAAAAATCAAAAAAAAACGAACCAAAAAATCAGCATGAGTTATGAGCATTGCTATTGGCCTAGCGACACTGGTGGCGCATGAATTACAGTAGTGAATACGCCCAGTAAAATCCCAATAAAATCTTTATAAATTCTAATTCTAGACATTTGAAAAAAAAAATACGACAAAAATGTTAGTTATTAAATTGTCTATCCATTAGTGTTAGTACAAAAAATAATTAATGAACACTTTACGAGGAGATGCATGCTATCAATAATTATTTCTTATTTTTATGGTTTTGTTGGAAGGAGATTAGTGAAACATATACCTCTTTAAAAAAATAGTATACGACCATTTTAGAATCAATAATATGTAGTAGTTGATATTTCTTTTTCACGAAAAACGGCTAGCGCGTAGTTTTGCTCGGGGTACCGCCTTAAAAAGGCTGGTGTTTTTTTTTTTTAATTTTTGTAAATGCAATCAGGGCTTTTTTTTTTAAATTGCGCTTGGAAACGACCGGGCGACCTTTTTATAACAAAATTACAAAACTTATGTACATTTTTAATATCAGACATAATATTGTAATAAAACCGTTATGTTTTTTTACATAGCAGAAATGAGATTATACAAATACTTATACATACATAGCGGACATGTCATGAGAAGCACAGAAGAACATGTCGTGAGAACGGCTCTGAGCCCACTCGAAGGCAAAAGAGGCCGAGATTGACCTCCTTTGACATGGTGGACCAGTATGACGAAGCTTCTCAAGAAGGAGAATTGCCTGACCCGACAACCCTCGACAGAACGTCTTGGCGCTGTGAAATAAGGAGAGCCGACCCCACCTAAAGAGGAAAAAGGCTAGGAAGAGGAAAACATAGCAGAAATGACACGTCCATAACACTAAAGTTTTTGCCTGGTACTACCCACCTAGCCGGGTTCAGATCCATCTAATTTAGCGATTTTGTATGGTTTTGACCATAAAACGATGTGCCATGGTTTTGGTCGTAGGCACTCGTACTACAATAATTTATTTTCATTCAGACATGCACAGATTCATTAAAATTAAACGAACATCAGAGTACATTAACTTCGCAAAGATGTCTTGAACTATGTTGTACTATCATACAATCTAAACTTAATCGCTTTTCGTCTGTCTGTATGACTGCTTACATATTACACACGTATTGTACAATGTTTTTTATACAGTTTCCAACATGATTGAGAAAACTAGCCTGCCAGTGACTTCACCCACGTAAATGTAATGTATTGATAACAAGGGAACAAACTCCCAGGCTAAAAAGTATCGCATGTGCTTCTCCAGGGTCCAATGTTTTTGGGGGCTGAGTCACCCGTGTCCGTAGGAGAGTTACCCCTTTTGTTGTTACCCTACACGTGGCGCCCGGGTAGTGCTAATCAGGTGACAATAACTGGTGGTAGGTTTCGGCCAAAGGCTTGCAACTGCCCAGCGGGCAAAGACGTACCGCCAAGCGGCCTAGCCGTGTGCCGGTAAGATGCTCGGTGTAAACATAATTGGTTTAGTGGTTCTTGGGTGCCAGAGTTTATTTTGCATAATTAGTATGGATCCGTATAAATAGCACGGATTGTCTAACAAATTATCTATGTTAACTTTCATTTTTAGAAATCTCAACATAAAACCAGGCGAAGCAGGGCATTTCGCTGGTTACGAAATAAAATAATGATTTCAATATATTTATTTTAAAAAACGCTGACGTTCCGCGTCTGGTCTTGGAGGTGGCGTCCGGTCCGTTCATCCGGCATCCGGGTCGATCATCCGGCGTCCGGTGCAAAGGCGTGGCTCGCTGTGGTTAACCTTCCACTGCTATTGGCGTCTTGTGATTGTGCACTCGTGTGATCTGAACTGTATAATTATGTTCATAACAGGATGTTTGTAATTATGTATTACTTGACTTCGATGATTATATTGATATGCAATTAGTTATTACAACGACAATTCCATATGACTAGGTTTAATTCGTTGCTTTTGGGCTAGGTCTATAGATTAATTGAAACGGTTTCTGAGTTATCCGCCCGTTGCGGGAGGGGTCTGATGACGTGATGCAAGAGCTCCATGATTCACTTGTTTCTTCTTCGTGACAATGATTCTACCTCTTTTTATAGGCTTTGACTTCTACCCAGCCATGTCGACAGCATTAGCGTTGGTTTTATAGAAGTCTTTAAAGGTCCAGGTAGGCACGTGTTTTTGGATGGAGATAGAGCATAGTTTTGTGTGGTTCCACGGTTCGCTGACGGGCTGAAATGACTGTCATTTTTTTTACTAATATTACATACATACATACATAAACTCACGCCTTTTTCCCATGGGGGTAGGCAGAAACTACAGAACGCCACCTGCTACGATCCTTACATACTTCTTTTGCTTCACACCCATTCATACATCTAGTCATACACACACGTCGGTTATGGGTACTGCGCACTTGGCCTTTCTGAAGAACATCACCTATAAGGTCTATGTATGTCTTTCTAGGGCGTCCCCTCCCGGCGTTTCCATTCACGTCTGCCTTGTAAATACCTTTCGTTAGTCGACTTTCATTCATCCTCTCAACATGGCCAAACCATCTTAACATACCCTTTTCAATTTTAGTCACTACATCTTCTTTTAAACCACAACGTTGCCTTATTACCTCATTCCTCAATCTATCAGTTAAAGTTACACCACACATACTCCGCAAGGAGCGCATTTCTACTGCATTAATCCTACTTTCATGGCTTTTTTGCCATACCCAGCTTTCACTTCCATACATAAGTGTAGGCACCAGCACGCTGTTGTGAACGGCGAGTCGAGCTTCCGGAGACATCGACTTGCTGGACTGCTTACTAATATTAGAAATTAGTAAAATATTTGACAGTCATTTTGGCACAGAACAGATACCTCCTGTTCATTTGTCAATTTACTGAACTACGTTCCTGACTGTAAGTACAATTTAACTTACAAGAGCAACATTTTTTTAAAGAAAATCTTAATCATTTACACAATACCGGTCCCATATAACACACGTCGTACGGACTGTGACTCGCTTGACTGCGGTTAACCTTCTGCCTGCTATTGATACTCTGTGCCGTCATCCACACATCTCCGGAGAGTTCGCCAACTCAGTCATACGAATTATGTAGTTATCGGGAATCGTACGAATTGTGATCAGAAATGTCTCCTATGGTGAAGCTTAAATTGCGCAATTGTTGGTAATTACTTTATAATTGTGACATTGTTTCGTCATAAGCTTGAAATGAAATGCAATTTTAAAAGAATAATGTAGTAGATGATAGTCAATTTGTTAACCTGTTTGTTTCTCTGACTGTTATATATCACCATCTCCTTAAAAGATATTTATGTGTCTCATGTTTTCGAATTTCCACAACAACGGTCCCATATGACACACGTCACACGGACTGTGGCTGGCGTGATTGCGGTTAACCTTCCGCCTGCTATTGATGCTCTGTACCGTCATCCGCACAGCTCCCGAGAGTTCACCAACTTTAGCATACGAATTATGTAGATATCGGGCATCGACTGAAGTGTGGTCAAAGATGTGCGCTATGGTGCAACTTAAATTGCGCGATTGTTGGCAATTACTATATAATTTTGGCATGACCATTTTTTGTGCCTAAGTTTCATAAAAGAAAACGTGTTCTTTTATGAAACTCTGTAGGTACTGCTACGCACACTACTAACGATATCGCTTCGCCTTAATGCAGATTCACTGGTAAAATGTAGCAGAGCAAAAATATAAGATTGGTAGTCAATATCGCATACTGTATTTCTATGACTGTACCACCACAATAATAAAAAATAGTCCTTAAAAAACTTAAAAAACAAGCTTTTTTCGTATTCTTCTCAGAAATCTCTTTCATTTGATACGTATATCATGGCAGTGCATAAAAAATAACTGGTCCGCCTTCTTGGGCCGTCCACTTTATTAGATTTAGAACGACGTCGCTTAGCTAAGCATGCATTGTCATTGAAAGTAAACATATATGTAATATTTCATCTTAATCGGCGGAGGATAACTGCTTTAACATTCAGTTTCAGAATTTGAACCGAACACACTTACACATACATTGCAAATTAAATAAAACCTTGTAATAAGGACTATACTAAAAAAAGCCAAAGAAAAGCTTAATATTTTCTATAATAACGGTCCCATCTTACATACGACACATGGACTGTGACTCGCTTGACTGCGGTTAACCTTCCGCCTGCTATTGATACTCTGTGCCGTCATCCGCACAGCTACGAAGAGTTCGCCAACTTTGTCATACGAAGTTTGTAGTTATCGGGAATCGACCGAAGTGTATGCTATAGAGATGCACGCTACGGTGCAACTTAAATTGCACCACTGTTAGCAATTACCACACAATCTTGGCATGAAATTTGCTCGTGTTGCCGAGAAGTCATTCTTCTATGGAACTCTGAGCAGTAGTGAAATAAAGGTTTGGACTCGCACGCTATAACAAAACTGGAGAAATGTGGTTTCTCCATAAAACAATTCCCAGTAAATTGAATTGACCTCATGGCCTAGATCGCCAAAAGATGGGATTGACATGAGCTACCAAAATTTCACACGGTCAATCCCTTAAATATTGATTTTTGGTCATCGCTTTCTCTAATCTAATTTCCCTTCGTCTAGTGCCTCTCGTCTTTTTATAACGTGCAAGTGATATTCAACCTTAAGGTGATCAGCCATTACTTCTCCTGACTATACGGTACTATTCAAGAGTCAACAAACAGAAACACTAAATCTGTTTATCACATTCGAATTTGTTGTTACATCACTCGTCGTGTCATATGATTAATGCATTGCATAGTTGTCTTGATGTTCAATTGTTCAACTCTGTGAAACACAAAGTTTCTTTCGGAATCTGGCTGTTAAATTGAGTCAATCAAACTTACCTATTATTATAATATTTAAGGACTATGCCCTACATTGGGACAAAATTAAATAAATTATTAATATTATAAATGGGATAATAACCCTATCTGTCAGTTACCTTTCACGCTTAAACTTCTGAACCAGTGAAAATGAAATTGGGTATCTAAATAGTTTTAGACCCTGGAAAGGACATAGAATAGTTTTAATCTCGGTGAACCAATAATTTCTCAAGTGAGGCGGCCCACACACCTATAATATTATTACGCAATATTCAAAATAGGCTATTCAAATTCTAATGCTACGCAGACGAAATCACGGGCAAAAGCTAGTTACATTATACAGAGATGACTCTGTTTGGTTGTTGAGGTTAACATCTGATGCTGGCACTACACTTGACATATTTGGCTAAATTTTTGCAAAATTTTGGCAATGCAAAACGAACCTTACTGAAATAAAGATCATTGTGTAATAGACATTTGTAGCAAATATTTGTCCAAATACGCCAAGTAGGTTTATTACTAGCATTAAAGTACAGATCCAACTACTAATAAAAATCTTTCTCTGTTATAAACCTAGACTGTCACTGAGTGCCACAGGCTTTTCTTGGAACATTGCTTGGTTCCTGTGTAAAGAAACAGGAAAAAATGAAAGTATTAAATAAGTTTTTCCAAATGATGGTTTTTGAATCAGATATTTTGTTTGCTACGGTGCTCAGAATATTTGCTTATTGCATTCATGTAAGCTTTCATTACTGTGAGGCATAGTTTAAATATAAGGCAGCCGTAAACTAAAATGAGAATCAGAAAACAAAAAAGAAAAACTTATTGATCCGACTTGTGCCAAAAGGTAAAATGAAAACATGATTCTTTGTTTATGGGAATATTTTGATAATTATAGTCTTACATGAAAGGTGTAGGCTTAGAACCATTTTATCCGTTTAAAAATATAACCCGGTCCACGCGTTTATGAGATATTAACTCATTACTGAATACCAAGTGAAACGGTCAAGGACGCCCCTTACTGCGATACGTTTGTTTTGATCGTGTTAGCGACACTGCCTTAACAATTTTTCGTTTTGGAATATTGGAATACATTGGTAGACAGATGTGAACGACTTTTGTTATCTGGTTGTCACGTAAAATGTGAAGCACAAAAGTAGACAATGTCTTCTCATAAATGAATGGGTACTTTTTTTTGGCAGCGGTTACATTACAACCAGGGACAAATCCAGCGTCCAAACTGCTACTGCAATTTTTTTTAAAGTTGATAGGTCACTGATTCACTTTTTTAGTTTCTCCGATTCAATTTAGTGGCAATCGTAAACCATAAAGAAGAAGATGTAGTCACTAATATAGAAAAGAAGCAAAGCATACTTACTTCGATGGTTTGGCCACGTTGAGAGGATGAATGAAAGGCGACTAAAAAAGGTATTTGCAAGGCCGGGAGTGGACGCCCTAGAAGGTCAAACATGGGTCGCCGATAAATTTGGAACAGGGTTACCGCAGCCCTGGCATAAGCAACAGAAGGAATACTGGAGGGTTTTAGTCAGTAAAAGTTTGGCATGCTTTACCCAGAGCAGGCGAAGTCATTGGCTGATTCACCAGCCCAATAAAAAAAAACCGGGCAAGTGCGAGTTGGACTCTCGCACGAAGGGTTCCTTACCACGCATAAGGCATAAAAATCACGTTTGTTGTATAAGCCCCACTTGAATATTTATTTTATTCTGTTTTTAATGTGTTCTTATAGCGGCAACATAAATACATCATCTGTGAAAAATTCAACTGTCTAGCTATCACGGTTCTTGAGATAAAGCCTGGTGACAGACTGACAGACAGACATACGGACCACGGAGTCTTAGTAATAGGGTCCCATTTTTACCCATTGGGTACGGAACCCTAAAAAAGAAGGTAATAAACGGATCTTATTGGAAAACGTCCTTGTCTAAAATAGTCGAAAGATTAATAAACCAACGCTTAGTTAGATATTTATCGAAACATAAAATAATAGCACCCCCGCAGTTTGGCTTTAGTCAAGGCAAGTCTACAGAAGATGCAGTCATAGCGCTTGCCTCCATGGTTACTGAAAAAGTAGACTGTGGAAGTAAGTGCCTAGCAGTTTTTCTAGACCTCAAAAAAGTCATTGACACAGTCTAGGTTCCCACACTTCTACGAAGGTTAGAAGACATTGGTGTGAGAGGAGTCCCACTTAAGCTTTTTCAGGAATATCTGAGCGGGAGAAGATATGTGGTGAAAATAGGAGTGGTCACTAGCTCTGAAGAAATCGTCACATACGGAGTAGGACAAGGTAGTGTCCTAGGTCCAACATTGTTGTTCCCCACCGAGAGTGTCTCCACGTTGTCGTCGTGGTGGGGCTTGCGCGTCTCAATGATCTTGGGGCTTCGCCGGTAGAGTTACTCATGCCGGAAAGGCCCAAGTGAGAGACCTGACTAAAAGAGACACAAGGAGGGGTCGCTCCTGATCGACCGACGGTCGTCGGTTGACAAAGGATGCGACCAGACCGCAGCGGTGCAGGCGCACCAATGCGGCAGGCATATCTCTCCTCGAGGGGATTCCTTTGAGGAGAGGACTTTCGACGGGTTTGCTGAGTCGGGTTGGCCGGACAGCGAACAGAGGCATGTCTAATGCCGCCGTCGGGGGCTTGGCTTAACCGCCTGGCCCAGAGGAAGGACACCTCTAAGATAAAAAACCACCTAATCCTAAGCATGAGGCGCGGCGGGAGGATGAATGGCTGGAGGGACTTCAGTCGTTAGCGGTTCACCTGTAGAGCACCTGCCGCACTCTGCAGTATGTAGGCTTACCTGGGTAAAAGGCTCTGCCCAGGTGGACGTTAATTGGGGAACCCCCCCACAGTGCTTACGTCCCCGTCGTGTTCCCCGGAAACGTCCCAGTCCTGACCACCGTAACGGAGTGGCAGGCTGGGTACGGCCAAAGTGCACTGTGCGATCGTTGCGAATTTTATCTGTCTTGTCGTGAACGATACCTGCGGAGAATTTTATTTTAATTTTATGATGTCTTCATCAAAACCCCCGCGGGATGCCCTCGGGCATTTTGTTAAAAAAGGCCCTTCTCAGGGCCAACCCAAAGGCCCTTCTCAGGGCCAACCCAAAGGCCCTTCTCAGGGCCAACCCAAAGGCCCTTCTCAGGGCCACCGCGACGCTTCAGCGTCGGAAGAAGGCAGAGCCTTCTACGAAGGAAGGGTTGACGATTCGGACTCCGACAGCGAGTTCGTTGCGTCGAACTCTAGCGCGAAGGTGACCGAGTACTCTCGGTCACGATCGCGATCGCGGAAGCGATACTTCCTGAAGGAAGTGTCGGATGGCTCCTCGGGCTCGGGTTCGGCGAAGGAGCCTTCGAGGAGGGCTAAGGCCAAGAAGGTGACGGCGGATACCCACGACGTGGGTCTGGAAGACGCCCAACGCCAGTTGGACCTAGCCCGGCGGGAGCAGTACCAGCAGGACCTGGAGGAGCAGGTTGCTGCCAAGGAGCGGCAGGCGCGCCTTGCTCGTGCCAAGTCCGGGTACGGCGCGTCTGTCGTCCTGTACGCGGACCACTCCCTACTGGAACTGGAGCGGTTGGCTGTGGAGGACCAGGACGGGATCGTGGAGGTCGCTTCGAAGTCCTCCAAGTTAAAGGGTACCTTCCAGAAGGCCCTTAAATGCCGGGCCGCGAGCATGCGCGGCATCATTGCGGAGCTCGTGCAGAGGCAGGCGACCGACGAGACGCGGCAACTGCAGGCGAGGTGTGATCGCCTGCAGACGGAGGTCAGCCAGCTTCATCAGAAGCTGGCCGAGGCCACGGCCCGGCCAACCCAGGCTGAGCCGAGACCTGCGGCAGAGGGCCCCTCCTCCTCCTCCAGCCTTGAGGATATCATCCGCAAGGTTGTGATGGAGGAGAGGGCCTTCACGAGGGCCTGCCTAGCAGGCATAGAGGACCGGCTCCTGCCCGAGAAAAGCCTCCGACCACCGCTTGCGGCAGACAAGAGGCGCAGTGAGCCAGGACCGACCTCACAGAGGTCAGAAGAGGACCCTCTCCTTCCTGCCACCACCCCGACCAACCAGCAGGGCTGGACGAAGGTGGTCGGCAAGGGGAAAGGAAAGGGCAAGAAGACGGCAGCTGTCGTCCCTGCCGTACCCGCCACCACCCCTCCCGGCCAGTCGCAGTCGACTGGCAAGGGAAAGGGGAAGGGAAAGGGGAAAACCTCCTCCCCAGCCGTCTCCGCCACCACCCCTCCCAGCCAGTCGCAGGCGACCGACAAGGGACAGGGAAAGGGGAAGAGCTCACCCCCAGCCGGCAAGAGGAACCTAGTTCCTCCCAAGACCGCAGCCGTCGTGGTGACGCTCACCGCGGAGGCTGTGGAGCGGGGGGAGACCTACGCGTCCGTTATGATGCGGGCGCGTGCCAACGCCGATCCCACAAAACTGGGGATCGGCAAGGTCTCCTGTCGCCGGACACAGGCTGGGGCTCGGCTCTTTGAGTTCCCGGGGGCCGAAGGTGGCAAAAATGCGGACCTCTTCGCAGCTAAGCTGCAAGAGGTCATCGCAGATGCGGCCAAGGTGGCCAGGCCGGTGAAGACCGCGGCCATCGAGGTGACCGACTTGGATGACTCGGTCACCAAGGAGGAGGTGGTGGCGGCGGTCGCAGCTGTAGGCGGCTGTGGCGTCGCAGCGGTAAGAGCCCGGGACATCAGGTCCGGCCGTGGCGGCATGGGCACCATCCGCATGGAGTGCCCAGTCGCCGCTGCCAAAGCCGTCCTTGACAAAGGACGGCTCAACGTGGGCTTCAGCTCGGGTGCGGTCCGGGCACTTGTGGCACAGCCCTTGCGGTGCTACAAGTGCTTCGGAGTCGGGCACACCCGGCCCCTCTGTCCGTCCACCGTGGACCGGACAGAGAGCTGCTACCGCTGCGGCAAGGAGGGCCACAAATCCGCAACGTGCGAGGCCGCCAAGCCGCACTGCGCCGTCTGTGCAGCCGTTGGCCGCCCGGCAGGGCACGTGATGCAGGGGAGGATGTGCAATCCTCCCCCAAAGAAGGGAATAGCCCAGGCGCCGAGAAGGCCTGCCGCTACCTCCGCCGTGGCGGAAGATGGCCTTCCGGCTGCTGCCGGCCTGGCTGAGGAGGAGGGGGGTGCGATGTCCGATTAATGCCAGTCGAACATCGCATCCTCCAGGCGAACACCAACCACTGCAGAGCGGCTCAGGATCTGCTGATCCAGACCGTGGCTGAGTGGTTGGTGGACGTGGCGGTGGTTGCCGAGCCTTACTCGGTCCCCAGTACCTAGCTGGGCGACCGAGACGGCTTGGTGGCGTTGGTGGCGCGGTCCTCCACGGACTCCCCTCCCCTCTCGCTTTTAGAGAGGGGACCGGGATACGTGGCCGCCGCGTGGGGGGGGGATACGGCCCTGGTCGGGGTCTATTTCTCCCCAAACCGCCCTCTAAGGGATTTCGAGGACTTCCTCGAAATCCTAACGGCAGTCGCCGGGAGGGCGGCACCACGCCAGGTCGCCATATTGGGCGACCTCAACGCCAAGTCGGAGGCTTGGGGCAACCCGGCTGCCTCCTGCAACGTCCGGGGACGCGCCGTCGAATTCTGGGCGGCGTCGTGCGGCGTGTCCCTCCTCAACAGGGGGGCGGTCCACACGTGTGTGCGGCAACGGGGAGGATCGGTGGTAGACGTTTCGTTTGCCACCCCTGCCCTGGCCGCCCGCGTTGTGAACTGGCGGGTGGAGACGGTGGAGACTTTGTCGGACCACCGGTACGTGCGGTTCGACATCTCCACCGGCCCCCGGGAGGGGACAGGCCGCGCTGGCCAATCTCCCTTCCCGCGGTGGGCTCTCACCCGCCTGGACCGGGAGGCAGCCAAGGAGGCAGCCTTTCTCCAGGACTGGCTCTCACCCCCTGTCGAGCCGGTCCTGGACGTAGACCGCGTGGCGGTCCAGCTCAGGGCGTCCCTGACCGAGGTGTGCAACGCCAGCATGCCTCGGTCACGCCGGCCGGCTCCCCGTCGCGCCGTTTACTGGTGGTCGGAGGAGCTGGCAGGGCTACGGGCCACCTGCGTGGCGGCCAGGAGGGCCTACACGCGGAGTCGGCGGCGCACTACCCGGTCTCAGGCCGGGGAGGACCGCCTCTACGCCTCTTATCTAGAGGCAAAGACGGTCCTCAAGGCGGCTATGTGCGCCGCCAAGGACTCGGCGAGGGCCGAGATGCTGGAGGGCCTCGACAGGGATCCGTTTGGGAGGCCATATAAGGCGGCGCGGAACCAACTGCGCCCCTTTGGTCCCCCAGTCACGGAGACCCTGGAGCCGGCGTTGCTGGATGGGGTGGTTCGGTCACTGTTTCCGCGCAGGACCGACTTCGCCCCACCAACAATGAACCCCCCACTGGGGGGGGTGGTGGCTTCGCCGGAGGAGGAGGTCCCTCCAGTATCGGTGGAGGAACTTCGCGCGGGGGTTCTGTCCCTCCGCGCGAAGAAGACGGCCCCTGGGCCAGATGGCGTCCCCGCACGGGTGGTTGCCATCGCGGCGTCCCTCATGGAGGATAGGTTTCGGGACCTCTTCAGCGCGTGTCTGACGGCTGGGAGGTTCCCGAAACTGTGGAAGGAGGGGCAGTTGTGCCTCCTCCGGAAGGAGGGACGCCCGGTGGACTCCCCCTCGGCATACCGGCCCATCGTTCTGCTCGATGAGGTCGGTAAATTATTCGAGGGGATCATCGCCACCCGGCTAAATAGCCAGTTGCGGGAGGTAGGGCCTGACCTGTCGGACGCCCAATTCGGTTTTCGCCGAGGGCGTTCGACGGTCGACGCGTTGGCCCTACTCAGGGGCCACGTGCAGGAGGCGGTCGAGTCGGGGGACGGAGTGTTGGCGGTGTCGTTCGACATTGCCAACGCCTTCAACTCCGTGCCCCACTCGACCATATTGGAGGCACTCCGGTACCATGGAGTGCCTCCATATCTGCGGGCGATCCTGGCCAGCTACCTGGAGGACAGAGAGGTCCTCCTGGTGGACAAGACGGCCAGGATCAGGCGCTACGGAGCGGAGTGCGGTGTTCCACAGGGGTCGGTGCTAGGGCCCCCCTTGTGGAACATCGCATTCGACTGGCTCCTGCGGGGCACCCTCCTCCAGGGCACGAGTGTCATCTGTTACGCAGATGACACTCTCCTCGTTGCCCGGGGGAGGGACTTTGGGGAGGCGGCCTGTTTGGCCTCGGCTGGCGGATCCTTGGTGGCAGAGAGGATCCGCCAGCTAGGATTGAGGGTGGCGCTGAACAAGACCGAGGCCGTGTTCTTCCACGGGCCTCGGCAGCGCTGCCCTCCCGACGGCCACATAGTCGTAGAGGGCGTCAGAATTGAGGTGAAGGCCCAGATGAAATATCTGGGCCTAGTGCTGGACAGCAGGTGGCGCTTCGGCCCGCACTTTAGCGGGCTGTCGACGCGCCTGCTGAAGTCCGCGGACGCCCTCTCATGGCTCCTCCCCAACCTCGGGGGGCCCAGTGCACGGTGCCGGCGATTGTATGCCGGCATCCTGCGGAGCATGGCGCTCTACGGCGCACCCATCTGGGCGGACTCCCTCCACAGGAGGGAGAATGCAACCGCCATCCGCAAGCCCCAAAGGGCTATTGCACTGCGGGTGGCGAGGGCCTACCGCTCAGTGGGCTTTTCTGCGGCGTGCGCTCTGGCGGGCACCCCTCCCTGGGAGTTGGAGGCATGGGTGCTCGCCAGAGTGTACGATTGGACGGCGCGGCGGAAGGCGCTCGGAGAGCGCCCCGCCCCTGAAGAGAGGGAGGCCGTGCGGCGGGAGGCGAGGGACGCCATCGTCCTCCATTGGACGGAGGACCTCGCCTCCGCCACCTTTGGCCGTCGTACGCTGGACGCGCTCGGTCCAGCCCTGCAGGGCTGGCTCGAGCGACCCCACGGTTTCCTCTCGTTCCGTCTAGTGCAGGTGTTGTCCGGACATGGGTGTTTCGGAACGCACCTGCATCGGATCCGGAGGGAGGAAGCCCCGGGGTGCCACGACTGTGGCGCTGCGGAGGACACGGCGCAGCACACCCTCGAGGTGTGCCCAGCCTGGGCAGAGCTGCGCCGTGCCCTGATAGATGTGATTGGGCAGGACCTCTCACTTCCCAGTGTGGTCAACTCCATGCTGGGGAGTGAGGAGGCCTGGGCCGCGGTTGCCTCCTTTTGCGAGGTCGTGATTTCGCAAAAGGAGGCGGCGGAGCGTGCGCGGGAGGACGATCCTCTCGCGCCGCCGCTCCGCAGACGAAGAAGGGGTGGGAGAAGGCGGTTATAAGACCGTCTCCTCCCACCTCCCGGTGGTGACTAGCGGGCGACAGGCGCGGGGGCGCCTGTCGTCTGCATTGCACTAGTCACCACCCTCGACGGGCGGGAATGGCCGAGCACGTGGTCATTCCCGGGCCCCTCCACTAAGGGAGGGGCGTGAAGGCCCCGCTGTAAAGGCGGGCGGTCGTCGGCGGAGGACTGGGCGTAAAGGCTGTGCCAGTTTCCCAGTCCTCCTCCAAACAGACGATGCGGGAGTGCCGCTGGGTTATTTTAGTGGGTATACCGGAACATTCCGGGGAGTCCCACATAGCCCGTCCCCATTCCCCCAAGGGGCGGGTATGCGTAATGCATTTTTTCCCAGCGAGATCAAAAAAAAAAAAAAAAAAAAGGTGGACGTTAATTCCTATACTACTCGTGGGAACAAAAATGGACACAACAAATAAAAATAATGAAATCGACGAAGAGGTGAGGAGTGATGCAGGGTCGGAGTCCGACGCTGCATCTGGCTCAAAGGGCTCACAGAGCTTGGAGCGCGAAGTAGAGGGGGCTGCTGCGAAGAACCGAATATTCTTTAGGAAGCGCCCCAAACCGGGGGATGGCCTAGGGTCATTCTCTGATGACGAGCTTGCCTCGGCCCGGAAGATCCCTACCAGTATGCGGGGTGGGGGCCGAGACAGACGAGTAGGGAGGAGGCTTACCGCCCAGGAGATTGCCCGGCGAACCGCGAGGCTTGCCGCGGAGGGGCACCACCCTGGATCGATCAGCCGCATGGCTGTCCTTTCGGGGTCCTCCGGTGGTGAGCTAGATTCGGAGCTGGATCTGGATTCGGAGCGAGCGGCCAGGTTCGCAGAGGTCGTGGGAGCCGCAATCCGAGATGTGGCTTCTCGGTTGCAATGTCCGAGATGCGGGTGGAGGTCATCCGCTTGAAAGCCGATATGGAGCTTCTCCAAAAGGAGAACGAGAAGCTCCGAGCAAACCTGGCCGGGCTCCAAGGAGATGGCCCCCGGGAGAAGCCGCAGGGACAAGGCCAGCCTCTGCCTGCAGAGGACCGGTTTCTGAATCTGGTGCGGCAGGAGCTGGCTGCCTTCCAGAGTCGTTTCTCTGTTCTGGAGGCCATCGTCCTGCGCCCCCCCGCTAGCAGCGAGCCAGGTGGCTTTGGGACAGCAGAAGGCGGCCTCATTTGCTGCCACCGTGGCTGCCGTGGACAAACCGGGTTCGTTGGGACAGGCCAATCGTGGGGCGGAACCCACGAGGTCGGCCCCGGCGAAAATGGTAAAATCGGCACCCAAAACAGGCGGAGCGGCTGCACAGGCAGCGAGAGCCCCAGCCCAGGTGACGGGACGGCCGCCCCAATCTTTGGCGCCTTCTGAATCACCTGCGGCCAACGCCGAATGGCAAGTGGCTGGGGAGAAGAGGAAGGCGAGCAAGGCAGCAAGGGCGGCCAAAAGGAAGGCGAAGCGGCAGCGGCGAAAGAAGCAAAGCGTCGCGGCTAGGCTCCACGCCCCGAAATCCGCAGCTGTGGTGATTACACTACAGCCAGCAGCGGAAAAGAAGGGCATGTCCTACCGCGACGTTCTCGCCAAAGCGAGGGCGGCGGTGAACCTGGAGGAGCTTGGCGTCACTGAGGGCATCCGGGTGAGGGTCACCGCGACTGGGGCCCGGATGCTGGAAGTTCCTGGTGCGGCCAGTGGCTCGACCGCCGATGCTCTGGCCGAAAGCCTCAGAGCTTCCTTAAATGCGGACGAGGCGCGAGTGTCCAGGCCCATTAAGTGCGCTGACATGCGCATTCTGGGCCTGGACGACTCTGTGACGGAGGGAGAGGTGGTGGCCGCTGTAGCTAAGAATGGGGGATGCTCTGCCGAACAGGTGAGGGCGGGCACCATACGACCTGACGTCATGGGGATGTGGGCCGTTACGGTGAGCTGCCCCGTCTCGGCGGCCCAGAAAATAGCCGTAGAGGGTCGTAGGCTCTTGGTGGGGTGGGTTTCCGCGCAGGTGAAGCTACTGGAACCCAGACCTCTGAGGTGCTTCCGCTGCCACGTGGGCAACCACGTGGGAGCTCAATGCACCTCGGAAGTGGACCGGAGCAACCACTGCTTCCGCTGTGGGCAGCCCGGTCATAAGGCCGGCTCATGCAATGCCACGCCGCACTGCTTCGTATGTGCGGCAGCTGGCAAGCCGGCCGATCACCGGGCTGGGAGCAAAACCTGTGCTCCACCCGCCAAGGCCAGAGTTAGAGGCAAGCCCTCCACCGTCGTTGTCACTGCCAAAGCCGCAGCCGCCACCACTGCTGCCGCCGTTGCCGCCCCTACAGCCGTCGTCGCCGCCGAAACCACCGCGGCAGAACCCTCACAGGGGGCTCGGGAGGAGGCGGAAATGGATTGCCAATAATGGCCCCATTACGCCTTCTTCAGGCGAACATCAACCACTGCGCAGCTGCTCAGGATCTGCTATTCCAGAGCATAGCGCAGTGGTCGATTAACATCGCCGTGGTCGCTGAGCCGTACTTCGTCCCGCCCAGGGATGACTGGGTGGGGGACCTGAGCGGCTCAGTGACCCTAATTTCGTCGGCCGCCGCCGGTACCCCGTCCTTCGAGGGTGTCAAGAGGGCACAGGGTTGCGTGGCAGCAAGGTTCGGAGAGATTGCCGTGGTGGGGGTATACTTCTCTCCGAATCGAACTCTCGCCGAGTTCCACAACTCCCTTGCAGAATTGAGAATCGTCGTCGTCGGGTACCGCTCCCTCCCTGTGCTCGTCGTCGGGGACTTCAATGCCAAGAATGTGGCTTGGGGTTCCCGGTATACGGACGCACGGGGCAGAATGGTGGAGGACTGGGCTCTGGAGACAGGCCTGGTCGTCTTAAACCGGGGTTCTGTCCCCACGTGTGTTCGGATGCAGGGCGAATCGGTGGTGGACATTTCGTTCGCCAGCGCCGCTCTGTCAACACGTGTAGTCGACTGGCGCGTCATGGAGGAGGTGGAGACCTATTCCGACCACCGGTATATCCGGTTCAACGTCTCCGCCCAGACCTCGAGCGTGCCGGTCCGACAGACCCCGAGTGGTCCGCGGTGGGCGCTGAAGCAGCTGGACCGGGAGCTACTCCTGGAAGCATCGATCGTGCAGGCCTGGGTGCCATCACCGGACAGGCCTGCCGACATCAACGACGAGGCGGAGTGGTTCCAGGAGGCCATGTCCGAGATATGTGACGTGGCAATGCCCCGGGTCCGGCCTGGACACGCCCGGCGCCAGGTGTACTGGTGGTCGCCGGCACTTACGACTCTGCGCCAGGCGTGCATTGCTGCGCGACGCCGGTACACCAGGCACCGCAGGCTCCGTATCCGTCCCCCGGATACGGAAGCCATTGAGGCGGAGCTATATGAGAGGTACAGAGCTGCGAGGATCACCCTCCGAGCGGAGATCAAGCGGGCCAAGGAACTGGCCCGTGAAGAGTCACTGGGGACTCTGAACCGGGATCCGTGGGGACGCCCCTATAAAATGGTGCGAGATAAACTCCGCCCATGGGCTCCCCCACTGACGCAGAGTCTCCGGCCGCAGCTTGTAGAGGACGTGGTGAGCACTCTGTTCCCTTCGCGAGGGGAACATACTCCCCCGTCCATGGCTCCGCCTCCTGCGGTGCCCGATGCGGACCACACCGCCGACGACGACGAAGCTTTGGAGGTGACCGAGGTAGAGCTGAGAGTGGCGGTACGCAGGCTGAATGCCAAAAATACCGCCCCAGGACCCGATGGATTACCTGGAAAAGCCTGGGTCCTGGCCTTGGAGGCTCTCGGGCCTCGACTAAGGGGGCTCTTTAGCGCATGCTTGGAGAGGGGCCAGTACCCACTTCGTTGGAAGACGGGGAAACTGGTCCTCATTAAGAAACCGGGGCGCCCTGCGGACTCTCCGTCCGCTTACCGGCCCATCGTGCTGCTCGATGAGGTGGGCAAGCTCTTTGAAAGAGTTATTGCAGACCGCCTCGTCGGGCAGTTGGTTCGGGTGGGTCCGGATCTGGCCGAGAGCCAGTTTGGTTTCCGCAGGGGTCGCTCTACGGTGGACGCCATCATGCGCGTGCGAGCCCTCACGACGGGGGATGCAGTGGCCCGTGGTAAAGTCGTCTTGGCGGTGTCTTTAGACATCGCCAATGCCTTCAACACCATGCCATGGAGCTGCATCAGGGAGGCACTCCAATACCTTCGGATGCCGCCCTACCTCTGTCGCGTGGTCGAGGCCTATCTGACGGACAGGGCCGTCATCTACCCCGGTCACCAGGGAGAGTGGAACCGGCGAGAGATGTCGTGCGGTGTCCCACAGGGATCGGTTATGGGGCCGCATCTGTGGGACATCGGGTACGACTGGGTGCTGCGCGCTGATGTCCCTATTGGTGTCAGCGTGGTATGCTACGCTGACGACACGCTGGTCCTGGCGCAAAGGAGATCGCACCAGGCGGCGGCTTAAATAGCGACACGCGGGGTTGCGATAATCGTCGAGAGGATCCGGCAATTGGGACTCGAGGTGGCCCTGCACAAGTCCGAGGCCATGTGTTTTCACGGTCCTCGGAACGCGCCACCACCGGGATCCCAAATAACGGTAGGAGGGGTTCACATCGGCGTCGGGTCGACGATGAAGTACCTGGGACTCGTCCTCGACAGCCGGTGGAATTTCGTTGAGCATTTCCGACGTTTGGCTCCCAGACTGGAGCGGGCGGGGGCTGCCCTCAAGCGGCTGCTGCCCAATCTAGGGGGTCCAAACGCCTCCTGCCGGAGGCTCTACGCGGGGGTCGTGCGGTCCATGGCCCTTTACGGGGCACCGGTATGGGCGCGTTCCCTGAGGCGGCGACCAGCCCGCCGGTTGAGCGCGTCCCAAAGGATCATGGCCATCCGGCTGATCCGGGGATACCGCACGGTCTCCGGTGAGGCGGCGAGCCTCCTTGCCGGATTGCCGCCATGGGATCTGGAAGCAAAAGTCCTCGCGCAAATATGGGAGTGGCGCGAGGAGGCCAAATGCCGGGGCGAAACTCCGTTACCGCGACAAATCGCGGCTCGGCGGTCAGAGCTCCGGCAGGATCTCATGGTGACATGGAGTGGGCGATTGTCGCAACCCAGCGCTGGGCACGCCACAATTGCGGCGGTAAGGCCCCTCTTTGAGGAGTGGCTAGAGAGGCGTCACGGCGTCCTCACCTTCCGCCTGACGCAGGTCCTCACCGGACACGGATGTTTTGGGAGGTTCCTGTTCAGGATTAGGCGGGAGGAAACGCCCGGGTGTCACCATTGTGTGAACCGCCCAGAGGACACGGTGGAGCATACGGTGGAGATCTGCCCCGCTTGGGCGGAGCACCGCCGTGTCCTCGTAGAGGCGATCGGTGGTGGCGACCTCTCGCGTCCGGCCCTGGTCCAGGCCATGGTACGGAGCGAGAGGGCATGGGAAGCTGTCTCCTCCTTCTGCGAAGCAGTAATGCTCGCAAAGGAGGAGGCGGAACGCGTGAGGGAGACGCCCTCACGCCCCTAGCCACCGCAGGAGACGCCCCGGGCGTAGGGAGTCGCAAGCCGATTCCCGGCCACCGTAGGCACGGGCTTGCGGACGGCAAGTTATGGGTAGCTTACCGTCCGATAAGGACCAAGCCCGAGTTTACGGCGCGTAGTGTTCCACGCGCGCCTCAAAGAGATGTCAGCAAAAGTGACGGGGCCTGATAGGACCGATGCCTGTCTGGGTCGCGGATAAATTTGAAAGAGAGTTACCGCGGCCCTGGCGCAAGCAACTGAAGGAACACGGGTGGGTTTTAGTCAGTAAATGTCTGACACGCCCTCCCGCTTCACCCAGAGCGAGAGAAGTCATTGGATGATTTCCCACCCAAAAAAAAAAAAAAAAAAAGATCCAACATTGTTCCTCGTTAATATAAATAGTTTGTCTATTGAAGACTCTCATATATTTTCTTACGCTGACGATACAACAATGGTCTTCTCGGGAGAATCGTGGGACAGGCAAGTCTACAGAAGATGCAGTCATAGCGCTTGCCTCCATGGTTACTGAAAAAGTAGACTATGGAAGTAAGTGCCTAGCAGTTTTTCTATACCTCAAAAAAGACATTGACACAGTCTAGATTCCCACACTTCTAGGAAGGTTAGAAGATATTGGTGTGAGAGGAGTCCCACTTAAGCTTTTTCAGGAATATCTGAGCGGGAGAAGATATGTGGTGAAAATAGGAGTGGTCACTAGCTCTGAAGAAATCGTCACATACGGAGTAGGACAAGGTAGTGTCCTAGGTCCAACATTGTTCCTCGTTAATATAAATAGTTTGTCTATTCAAGACTCTCATATATTTTCTTACGCTGACGATACAGCAATGGTCTTCTCGGGAGAATCGTGGGACAGCGTTAGCCGCACTGCTGAACGTGGCTAGTCTACGATAGGTACCTGGCTCGATCGCAACCTTTTAACATTGAATCTATCAAAAACTAATTACATCTGTTTCTCCATCTACCGTTTCCAGCCATCACAAGACCGCCAGATTATAATCCATACATGCTCCGACTCCTCCAACACCTGCACTTGTCTAAAAATAAATTCAAATTGCTTCGGCATGTGGCTACTAAAGATCTTATCAGGCAAGTCTACATCTCCTTGGGTCAATCAATAGTAACTTACTATTTACCAATCTGGGGTGGTGCAACAAAAACCAAATGTTTTGGAACTGCAGAAGGCGCAGAGAGCGCTACTGAAGGTCATGTTTTTCAAACCACTGAGATTCCCCACTGAAAGCCTTTACTTAACCTCGAATCTTTTGTCAAAGTCAAAGTCAAAGTCAAATATATTTATTCAATTAGGCCAATAAACGGCACTTTTGAACGTCACATAAATTAAAACTAAAAATTAAAAGTAATAAAATAAATATTTAAAAGTAATAAAAAAAAAAAAACAAGTTAAAAAAAAAAAAAAAAAAAAATATTCTACCGTGCATTCGGAAAGTAGATTGTTATGGAGAAGAACGCACAAGAAACTCCATACTTACACTTTAAAAAAAATTGGTGTTTTACAATATTAACATACGTACATCCATTAATATATGTGAGGACGATGCACCCAGAATAGCTCTACACACAGGTATGAAGTATTAAAAAGCATTAACAGGAAAATTAATTAATTTGATAAGTAGGAACATGGTTCTCACATACTTACAAATATTACAAACATAGGTAAAATACCTAATTCAACAACAACGGAACAGTGTGTGAGTCAATTTCAAAAAAAAAAAAAAAAAAAAAAAAAAAAAAAAAAAAAAAAAAAAGTCAGTTAGAAAGCTATATATTCTTCAGATTACTTCATTAAAAAAAAACATAAATCACTACCCTTCACCCCTTCCAGGACACAATCTAGGAGGAAGAATAATGACGCTCCAGAAACTTCAGTCGAAACCACATTTGCCACGAGACAATATACAAAACAATCATCACACATATACAATATTCTAAATAAAGAAAAAAACATTTATTTTATGACATACCATGACTGCAAAACAACACTCACTCAATGGCTGGTAAATAAAAGTTACGAAGAAATCGAATCAATCCTACATACGATCACATAATTCTAGAGACACATTGACGCAAACAAACACAAACACACACACAAACAGCCGGTGCGCACACTATATTTTGTTAATTAATTTTGATGTTAATCGTGATTATGTTTTGAATTTTGATTATGGTTTTGAATTTGGTTTAATTTTGATTATGATTTTATTTTAATTATGATTTTATATTAATTAGGATTTTGATTTTATTTTAATTTTAAATTTAATTTTGAATTTGATTTTATTTGATTTTGATTTTGATTTTGATTTCGATTTTAATTTTAATTTTGTTTTAATTAATATTTTGCCTAAAATTTTTATTTTAGTACCAATTGATTTTGTATTTTAATTTATATTTTAATTGAATTTATAGTTTAAATTTCTCACTTATGTATTGCTTATGTAAACCGGAAGAGTGGAAATACCTAATACAAGCATTTTTTTGCTTAAAAGGTACTTTCTATCATTATATTGTAATGAAGTATATAAGTTGTAGAAATAAAAGATATATTTTATTTCAATTTTTTTTTATTGGAGATATTCTACAGATAGGGCAGGTGCGCATTTCTCATAACCAGCGTGCTTGTATATGTATATATATAAATTTATTTATTTATAATAAGCACACCAACAGCACTGTCACTTGCAATTCACATAAAAGAACACCTAAAATCGGCATTTCAATAACAATGCAAATAACAGGTATGCATGACATTGACATAATGAATATTAGATACAAAGAAAAGTTAAAACTATATCCAGTAGACCTAAATCCAGAACACTACAAAAACAAAACAAATGAAGCTATATAGACGTACATTCTTCGCATTATTTATATAGGAAACGTCTGTATGAAGCGAAAATCATAGAAAAACTTCGATAGGGTAATCCGTCAAGTTGGTCCTTACACTATATAGCCTTTCCATAGGGGTCAGAGGACTATTAAAAGTTGTATTTAAGAAAAATGTAGGCAATTGAAAAATGCGATGATATCGCTTGCTACGTTGGCTAGTCCCAAAGATTAAATAGTCAATCAATTGCGCATCTATGGAACCATTTATAATCGTGTGCAGTATAAGTAAGTCAGAATTGATCCGTCTTTCTTTTAAGCTATTCATCTTATAGTGCCTTAAACTAGGTAACCTGGGTGTGACTAGATGTATGAAAGTTATTGGAGCGAAAGGATTGTAGCAGGTGACCTTCTGTAATTTCTGCCTAATCCCTATGGGAAAAAGTTAAATCAGAAAATCAAAAACACCCGACTGCTTCAAAAGCGAACTAAAAAGTCGTAAACAACGTTCGCTTTTGAAGCAGTCGGGTTTTCTGATTTTTAGATTTAACTTTTTTTATTTATAACTTTTTTTCGAATTAGATACATTAAAACATATAAGTGTCATATATTTTTGAAATGACCTCTTAAAACCCTTTATTTTGATACCCCACACGATGGATCTGGAGAAAAAAACAATTTGGGCCCCCACAATATGGCGCCTAAAATCCGGCATTTTTCTAATGTCCAATTTTAATGTAGCCTATGACCCTCGCAGGGTTAAGACGAATCGATTGACGTATGAATCATCAAAATCGGCCAACGCGTTTGGTCTCTGGAACGCCATATAGGAACAAACATACATACATACATAAATACATAGACTGATAAACACATTACCCTCCTTCGGCAGTCGGGTAAAAAGGCGAGAGTATAATAATATATTCATATTTATATTATTTATTGTACACAAAACAAACATATACAAATACAGAAGGATAACTTATGTACAAAGGCGAACTTAACCCACAATTGGGTTCTCTTACAGCAAACCTCAGTGTTATAGCGTTATGTATGCATATTGTAAACCATACATTACCAGCGTACCCAAAACATTACTTGTAAGCAATCGATTGAGCTTTCACTCTGTGACGTCACTTGACTAGCGCGTGATTGATTCACTTCCTCGCCGCTGACTCAATGGTTGCCAATCTTACGACACCTACCCTTAACGCCAGGGGTGTGTGATTTGTTGTGGTCGGAAATGGCACAGGAATGTAACAGCCAAGTACAAACTGGTGTTTATGGACCGGTTCCTGAATTGAGTATTTGGAGTTAAAAACCTTTTTGACAAAATAAAAACCGGCTTCTAAAGCAAAACATTAAAAACTGCAAAAATTACTTACGTTTCGAAAGGGCCTTTGGTATATCTGGTTTTTATCGTTTTTCAACACACAAAGTTTTTATTTCTTTCTTTTTATTTTTAGTACCCTTTCACTCAAAAGTGAGCAAATTATTTAGTTAGGTACTTAAAGGATTGACAAAATACCCAGAATAACTTAATTTACACATTCATGCTGTTTGTCGCTAAGAGGTTCGGTTGTATGTTTCATATCTTGAAAACTGCTGAACTGATTTTGATGAAACTTATACTGTTCCCGAATTTCCATTTCAGTGTTTTGCATACTTTATTCGCATCTTTAAATTTAGTTACATTGCTGGGCAGGACATATGCTGAGAGGGAAAACGGAGAAATGGACTAAACAATAACAGAGTGGTACCCCAGGGATGGTAAAAGAAGTAAAGGTCGACAAATGAAACGTTGGGAAGATGACCTCAAAAGAGTTGCTGGTCCAGAATAGATCAGAATTGCGAGAGACAGAGATAGGTGGAAGTCTTTGGAGGAGGTCTTTGTCGAAGGACAAGCTGTTGTTGGAAAAACCGATCGTTAGGAATAAATATAATATTGTATTGTAAATTATGATAAAACAGCAATAAAGGCTTATTTTATTTTATTTTTATACTGTTCCCAAATAGATATATTGAAAGATAAATAATCCAATAAAAAAAGAATAATCACGATACAATTACTAGTTTTGGAGATATGCGTGGACAAACATATATATATGTACATACAAACAAACATACCTTCACTTATGACATTGAGCACACGTGTTAAGTAACCCATACATGTGAATATTGTGCAATGCCAATAATATTACATACATACGTGTCAAATTGATTACCTCCTTTATACTTATTAAAAAGAAACTTTACCTGAGATTTACCTGTTTAAAAAGCTTAGCTGGAGACACGAGCACTACAGCTACTCCGCCCGTTCCACGTCCAAACCGCTCTCGTTACCTCGTCGTGGGACTACAGCCTTCAAGGGATGCTTTAATCATGCCGCCACTCGCTGCTGGAATGATTTGCCACCTCCCATAACATCGCTGAAAACAAAACAAAGTTTTAAATTTAATTTTAAATAAAACTGTAAGAAGAACAGAAGGTTGAGCAACTTATATTTTATAAATAGAATCTTTTAGACTTTAAAATTACTCACTTAAGGTTCATAATCCATTGGCATCGTATCCAGGCGGTTCGAGGCGGCGACATGAGGACCTTCACAGGCAGCAATGTGGGGGCATTCTTTCATGAGGCATCACAGTTTCTCTTCTTCCTTAGTTGTTATTGTTCAAGATCGAGGGTCGGACCACGCAGACTACACACACACACATGACCGCACACAGCACATGACTCGGGCGCCGCTTGACGTCATAATGCCCCGGCTGGCGCGCGTCTGTGAGTGGCGCGCGCCCGGACCGGACGCTAGTGCACGACGTCACGTAGGCTATCAAAATAAGGCTATACAAAAAAGAGCGCCACGCGAGTGCGGTGTGGGAGCGAGATAAAACATGGTGTGCCATGTTTTGCGGGTATTACTTTTATGTTACGTCAAGAATTCTAGCTACTCGTTTTGGTTTTTGTCACAACATAATTTTCGGTGGTTTTTTTTTTATTTATTTAACTTAATGTATTTATTTTATGTTCTGTGTATTTATTTTATGTTCTTTTTATATATTTTAACATACACAACAGATTTGGTTTCCGTACGTCACGTCCTAGGCAACCACTGAAAATCAGCGCCGTGCTGTGGGTCCCCACGGCACAGCATTATGCTGAGTGGAAGCCTTCTTGCCACAGTCACGACATGCATCTGCCTGACATATTCCTCACCCTATTTCTATTATATCATAAAAAATGTAGGTTATGTATGTAATTATTGTTTGATTTATTTCTCGTCTTTACTAACATAATTTAAGTACTACTAATAATATTTTAAGGGTTTAGCATAAGTATGTTCTTATATTGTATGTATGTCGTGTTGTGACAAATAAACACTTTTTCTTTCTTCTTTCTTCTTATTCTTATTCTTTATTGTACTCGTACACAAAACATAAAAACATACAAATAGAATAAGACATTTTATGTACAAAGGCGAGCTTAACCCATAGTTGGGTTCTCTAACAGTAACCTCAGTTTCGTAGAAATAGGCATTTCCATGTGTGTGGAAATGAAACATCCATGTGCACAACAAAATCTTATTAAATAATAATAATAATATAATCTTAACAATTTTCAAATACTTACTCACTAAATAAACTAAACAAATACGTGTGCAACACACAATGCATAAAAATAATACATACCTATATAATATAAAACTAAAACATTACAATTGTTAATACATAAATTAATGAGTTATGTTGATAGGAAATATTCCCTAATTCTTCTCCTGAAAACCTCCAATAAAGGGCTATCTCGTCTCCTTTTTTTTTGAAGTCGGTAAAAACGTGTCATACCTTACTTTAGAGCCAAATTTTGACAGCTTTTCAGGCGAAGCTACAATTAGAAGGTCTTCCTGAAATCCTTCTAGGTTTTCTTTTCGTGAGCCACCACGAACCAACTCTTGCTGTGGACGTCAATATCGCTTCCTACCCTTCTATTCTTGTTCCAATTTATTTGAGGTCAGTATAACATGTCATCTTCTTTCATAATTTTCTTCAAACTTCCTCTGGTCATCGGTACACCTAGTGGGAGGGCTTCCAACGTAGCGTCTTCCAGTTTGCGGTCGCCACTCCAGAACTTTTCTGCCTCATCAGCCATCCGTTCTGCGAGCAATGTGCCCTGCCCACTGCCACTTAAGTTTGGCAATTCTTCGTGCTATGTCGGTAACCCTGGTTCTCTTGCGGATCTCTACATTTCTGATTCGATCACGCAAGGAAACTCATTGCTTATATTTATAGTAATTAGTCAAATATTCGAATTGTGACATTTGTAAATGCAACCTAGAAATCTACAGACAATTTAATCACAATTCACCTGACGAATTTGAAAGCTAAATTACTTCTCACTACATTGTATTGTCTCCGTCTCATTGAGATTGCGTAGTTGACTTCGTAGCATATAATTTATGACGTCATCCGTCTTACGACATTGTTAGATGCACTTTACATTGCTTTATGTAATTTTCTCCGCATATAGATGTTACTGTAAAACCCGAACTACGGTAAATCTTAAGATTTACCAAGTCTAACTGGGCAAAGCCTGGAATGATCTCTGACCAGTAATCCCACGCTACATCTTAGGATTTACCTCAGAAATCATATCAAATAAAAAAAACGATGAATCTAGTTGCACATACGCAAGCTTCAGTTGGTCGCTATGGAGAAGAATGTGCAAAAAACTCTACGGACACTTATTTCCAACAATAAGTTTTAAGTACAAATATTTGGTTACATGATTCTTGTTGGAAAATTACATTTATTTGAGAACGATTTAAAAGACGTGAAGCGTGTAAAGTAAAATAAATAACCTCAAAGTACAATAATTAATTAAAAACAGGCTGAGGCTACCATGTTATGATCCATCCCAACTGATAGATTCACGAATATGACGCACTCAGCTCAGCCATCATGAAGGGAAACGAATGATAAAAAAAATGAATTAGACAACAGTTCACAATTTGGATTATTAATAACTTAAAACTACGTGCGTTTACAATTACTGTCAGGTGGGATCATCTGCAGTCAAACTAGGTGAGAGCCTGTATTTCGGCATGCAGCTCCACCTATAGGAACATAAACGCAATAAAATTAGTATAGAAATACATTAAAAAGTAGGTCAAAAAAATTGTCGTATTTAACTAAAAATCGAAATCACAATTATAAATTAAAAAACTAGAATAATTAATTTAAAAATTGGGAATTAAATAGTAAAATTAAACACATCCAACACATGTGCCACCATCAGAGAGACATTTGAGACAGAATGAAAAAATCAACTGCCAAGACAAACACAAGTCAACGAACGACATACACGTATAGGTACAGTGAAGGGTAGATTTATAGTCGGAACATAGTACTCACACATGTGCTGTGCAATCATCATCATCATCATATCAGCCGAAAGACGTCCACTGCTGGACATAGGTCTCCCCCAAGCGTCGCCACATGTGCTGTGCAATACTAAAAGAAATTGAGTTTATACAATACACATATGTTCATACACTCTTGAGATTGGTAAATGTTGAAAATTTTAATGTCGATGACACACTATGATAGGAAATGATGAGAATAACAAAGGAATTATTGATTAGCTAGCGATTAAACTAGCGAGCAAATTAGATCATTTCGGACTTTTACCAGAGTGTTGGTAAATCCTTTGTTTTGCCGTAGTTCGAGCTTTTACAATAACATGTAGGTTGATATGGTTAAGGTGACGATTTGAGGCAGACTTAGAAAATGATGGTGTGATACCTATCTTTCACTAACTACCTAAGGAAGGATCAAATAGTAGTGAGAATGAGATAGAATATAATGACTATTGATAACTTAATCATTCATTTTTCTACATAGTTTCTGAGTCTCTATACACACCGCGTCCAGCGCCTTTCCAAGGCTTCAATCCCTTTCACAAAAAAAGTTTTGTCTTGGTCCTGCAAAAAGCTCTCCACGGCATCCATCACCTCGTTCTCGTCTTCGTACCTGTTTCCCCTTAAGTATTTTTTCAATTTGGAGAACAGATCAAAATCGCTAGCCTTCAGATCTGGTGATTATGGGGGTGGTCAACCAATTTGAAGCCAGCTTACCAGCCATCGCAACTGCCAACCTGTGCGCGGGTGCGTTGTCGTGATGAAACAGCACGCCCCTTCGAAGTTTCCCTCTCCTTTTCTCTTTGATGACATTCCTCAACTTAGGAATTAAAGCTGTATAATATTGGCCTGTAATAGTGGTTCCACGCTCCAGGTAATCAATCAATTCTACGCGGGGGTCGTGCGGTCTATGGCCCTTTATAGCGCACCAGTGTGGGCGCGTTCCTTAAGGCGGCGACCAGCCCGCTGGTTAAACGCGTCCCAAAGGGTCATGGCCATCCGGCTGGTCCGGGGATACCGCACGGTCTCCGGTGAGGCGGCGAGCCTCCTTGCTGGATTGCCGCCATGGGATCTGGAGGCAAAAGTCGCACACATTTGGGAGTGGCGCGAGGAGGCGAAACGCCGGGGCGAAACTCCGTTGCCGCGACAAATCGTGGCTCGGCGGACAGAGCTCCGGCAGGATCTCATGGCGACATGGAGAGTGCGACTGTCGAAACCCAGTGCTGGGCACGCCACAATTGCGGCGATAAGGCCCCTCTTTGAGGAGTGGCTTAAGAGGCGCCACGGCGTCCTCACCTTCCGCCTGACGCAGGTCCTCACCGGACACGGCTGCTTCGGGAGGTTCCTGTTCAGGATAAGGCGGGAGGAAACGCCCGGGTGTCACCATTGTGTCGATCGCCTGGAGGACACGGTGGAGCATACGGTGGAGGTCTGCCCCTCTTGGGCGGAGCACCGCCGTGTCCTCAGGCGATCAGCGGTGGCGACCTCTCGCGTCCGGCCCTGGTTCAGGCCATGTTACGGAGAGAGAGGGCATGGGAAGCTGTCACCTCCTTCAGTGAAGAAGTAATTCTCGCGAAGGAGGAGGCGGAACGCGTGAGGGAGACGCAACGGAGACGACCTCACGCCCCTAGCTACCGCAGGAGACGCCTCGGGCGTCGGGAGTCGCAAGCCGATTTCCGGCCACCGTAGGCGCGGGCTTGCGGACGGCGAGTAATGGGTAGCTCGTCGTCCGATAAGGACCAGGCCCGAGTCGACGGCGCGTAGTGTTCCACGCACGCCTCAAAGAGATGTCAGCAAAGTTGACGGGGTCCGCTAGGGCCGATGCCTGTCTGGGTCGCGGATAAATTTGAAAGAGAGTTACTGCGGCCCTGGCACAAGCAACTGAAGGAACATGGGTGGGTTTTAGTCAATAAAAGTCTGACACGCCCTCCCACTTCAAACAGAGCGGGAGACGTCATTGGATGATTTCCCAAACAAAAAAAAAAAAAAGGTAATCAATCAACGATATCCCTTCTGAGTCCCAAAATAATTAACCTTGCCAGCCGATGCCACGACACGAAACTTCTTCGGGGTCGGTGATGATGGCCGTTTCCATTGCGAAGATTGCTGTTTTGTCTCGGGATCAAAATGATGGACCCATATTTCGTCCATTGTTACGAAACGAGACAAAAAGTTTTCAGAATCTTCTTGAAACTTGTCCAAAAGAATATTATGTGCAATTCCGGACTATTATCTACCTCCTTGCCAAATTTCAACCAGATACGTCCAGTTCTTTGGGTGTGAAGAAGTAACAAACATACAAACACAGACACACACACTCTCACAATCTTTCACTTTTAAAATATTATGGCGTGATCGAAGACAAAGACAAAAGTTTAGAGTATAACACAATTACTTTATTCCCATTAATGTAAAAGAATCTTTCATGTTTCAAAGACTCTATACCAAGAAATAGGGTTCAAAAACCCAATATTAACAAGCTTTTTCCTTTACCACTTTGTGTAATTATTTTGAAATGCTTACAAAGAATAAATAATCGAATCAACCAGTAATTTATTTATTTACGAAGTGGAATCAGCATTATTGGTGATTTTCTTTTCATTAACAGTCGGAGGAAACCACAAGGTTTATTTAAAACTGTACGTTATTTACGTTTTAACCGCAAAATACGATTATGGTACACAAACTGGCGCTGTGATGTATTTTCAGGATACAATTTAATCGAATATTTGATTATTACTTTTTTTTTCTGAATCAGAATGCTTTATTTGTAAACATTGGTCAAATTACAATAGTGTGCGAGATGTTACAGATAGGTAGATCCTCTATATTTTGCACAGAGGCGTACAAATCTATACTAATATTATAAAGTTGAAGAGTTTGTTTGTTTGTTTGTTTGAACGCGCTAATCTCAGGAACTACTGGTTGGAATTGAAAAAATCTTTTTGTGTTGGATAGTGCATTTATCGAGGAAGGTTATAGGCTATATAACATCACGCTACGACCAATAAGAGCGGAGCATAAATGAAAAATGTTGCAAAACGGGCAAAAATAATCCTTTTTGAGAGCTTCCGTTGCGTGCGCTGCGTAAACGGTTTAAGTTATGCAAATATCATGTATGATAGAAATGTTCATTATTAAAAGTTCTAGAAAAAGTCCGCGACAGCATATGTCTATCTTTTAAGATTGACTCACTGTAAACTTTTATTATGGTAATCAAATTTGTTCATTTGCAAAGGAGATTTATCAACATCTATATTTATACTAATATTATTAAGCTGGGGGTTTCTTTGTTTGTAGGGTATGTAGGGTAGATAGGGTAGGTAGATAGATAGCCAGTTGACGGGAACGAAGCCGCGGGGGTCAGCTAGTATATTATATTTAACATTATCGAGTTTAACATACAATCAATTCTATATAAAATTATATATAAATGTCAAATAGATTACGTAACATGTTATATTAATGCTAATGTCAAACAAAATACAATTAATGTCAAATAAAATTTTATAAAAATGACAATTACGTTACATGTCATATAAATGCTAATGTCAAACAAAATTCAAAATCGTCAAAATAGGTGAGGTGATGCACAATTTTCTGAAGCAGTAATTATAGAGTTGTCGTCCAAATATTCCTGTAGTAAGTACTAGCATTTATTTATCAAAAATTAATAGCAGTTGAATATCTTTTTGTCCATACAGAAGGTACTTTAATTCATTAGTGCAGTTTTTTCATAAGTAACTTCGAGTTCTGACTTATTTTTATCGCGTAATTTTCTGTAGTTACTTTTAGTAGCTATTTTGTATAATGAAATGTTAGATTTGACAAACATATTTGTTTCGTATATGTAAAGTGATGGCAAGGTAAGAATTTCTAAGGCCACACATAGCTCTGACACATCTTTTTTACTTTTATAACTGTAACTAAAGAGATTCCTCAATAACTGTATACAGCAGCATACAGTATTTTACATGAAGTTTCCGAAAGTGTTCACATTTTTTCAAGGATATTGAAACAAAAATAAAATAATAAACTAAAACAAAACATTTATATACAATTGCTATCAGCATTGCTATCCAACGTGGCAATGCTGCTAGCGTTCTGGGCACGTTTCCAGTTGACAGCGATGTGGACGAGTTCTTAAATAGATATTTTTTTCATAAAGTTTTAAGGCATAATATTGTTCAGCATAAAGTTTTCGCATTACTTTTAATACTGTGGCCACCGATAATATAATACTAGCCTACATATGCCTCATCCCATACAAAGAAACCATGCCGACGTAACTAGCGTTTTTCATCTGATTATACCGATTATTTTTTGTTAATCGATCGCGTTCGGTCCCATTCCACGGTGATAGATAAATCACCATATATATCCGTGGAACTGAACCGCGATCGTTGTACAAAAAATAATCAGTATAATCAGTACAGTACGTCGCCATGGTTTATTTGTATGGGATGAGAAACCACTGCTCTGGCATAATAACATTTCAGTATGTCACTGTAAATTATGCTTATAATTAATAAAACATTTTTAAAACACAATGAGCCCTATCATTTATAGTCGTTTCGGTTTTCGGTCAAATCGGGCAATGTAAAGAATACTGATTTAAACTTCTATATTTATCACACTGTACGGCCATTATTAATATTGCTACGTAACGGTTGGGCAATTTGATAGTTATGGTCAATGAATTAGTTCAAAAGCGAGCGAAGCGAGCTCGGGAGCTTAGGGCACCTTAACACGAATAGGTTAAGTTCGAAGGAGATAACGGGAGCTGATATGAGCGAGCAAAGCGAGCGAACTCAACTCCCGTCATCTCTTTCATGTTATTTTACTTTAGACCCTGCAGACAGAAAATGGAGTCAACTTTATTGCTCTAAAAGTAAACGTACTTACCTATTCTTTCTAAATATAAAACCAATATCAAAATTAAAAAGCAATTTCTAAATTAAAATATAAAATTATAATAGTTTGTATCACGTTGTCTACTCATATAGGACATTGTGCTCATCAATTTAGAGCATTAGTTAAGTCTAGGATTTAACAAAGGCATTTAGTAAAAACTAATTTTATCTAGAGATAACGCGTTCTATCTGTAAACTGGTTTTAACTGTAACATATATAAGTATTTTACATGGGGTGATTGCCTGTTTGACCTTTACAACCATGTTACTGGCTAACACGATAACCTCATGGTAAGACTGGTATTAGGCTTTTGGGATTTAGTCTTTCTATAGACAATGCCAATTATGACAAATGAGTACATTTTTTTTAAATTTGCGTATATTTGTACCTATTATCATAATAATTGCCAAAAAACATTGCTGTCCGTAAAAACAAAGGAGTACTCAGAAAACAATATCCACAAGCAACCAATGAACGGTGCATTCAATTGATTCGTAGACGCTTGTAGCAATTCGTAGCAAATCGTAGCGGCTTGCTACGAGAGCGTAGTTCGTAGCAGCGTAGCAGTGACGTAGCTTACATTTCACCCAGGCCACGTAGTTACCCGCACTCATTTATCTTCAAAGCTTGAATTCTTTGAAAATTAGTGATAAAGTATGCTTCTATAACGAAAACTAATTTAGTGAGGTTCGAATAAAGCTTACTTGTAATTTTATTGGAACCCTAGTTGTTTTGAAAATCGACTAATTTAGTTCTATTAATTGAGGCTGTCGCAGAGTAATAAGGTGTGGAGTGATAAGGTAGGTTTCTAATTCATCATCATCATCATATCAGCCGAAAGACGTCCACTGCTGGACATAGGCCTCCCCCAAGCGTCGCCACATAGACCGGTCCCGTGCGTCTCGCAACCAGCGGATCCCCGCAACCTTCACGAGGTCATCGGTCCACCTGGTGGGAGGCCTTCCAACGCAACGTCTTCCGGTTCGCGGTCACCACTCCAGAACCTTTCTGCCCCATCGGCCACCCGTTCTGCGAGCAATGTGCCCTGCCTACTGCCACTTAAGTTTGGCAATTCTTCGGGCTATGTCGGTAACTTTGGTTCTCTTACGGATCTCTACATTTCTGATTCGATCACGCAAGGAAATGCCGAGCATAGCCCTCTCCATTGCCCTTTGAGTGACTGTAAGCTTTCTGATGAGGCCCATTGTAAGCGACCACGTCTCAGAGCCATATGTCATCACTGGCAACACACACTGGTCATAGACTTTTGTCTTGAGACACTGTGGTAAGTTGGACGAGAAGACACCGCGCAACTTCCCGAACGCTGCCCAGCCGAGTCGGATTCGACGGTTGATCTCTCTCTCGAAGTTGGCCTTACCCAACTGGATCGTTTGTCCCAGGTAGACATAGGTTTCTAATTACCTAATTAGTATTATCTTTTACTACCAATTAGTTAGTATATACATTTATATATAACTTTACATTTTGGTCGTTGTAATCCCGTGGAGGATTGATCCGGTGCATGAAACAGTATCGAGTTGTAAAAATAAAATGTAAAAATAATAAAATCTTAAAAAAAATAACTAAAATTGCCGAAATATTTGCACTTTTTAGTGTTTTCATTGAGAAGTCGGTTTATTTCTTTGTTTTTTTATTATTTTCAATTTTATCTTTAAAATCGACACTGTTTCATACACTGGACCGAACTTCCACGAGATTAAAAACAACCAAAATGTAACGGTGTATTCGACCCTTCTAATTTTTACAAGCTTTTATTTAACATGCAATGTATGTATTTTTGTATGTGTGTAAGTGTGTTCGGGTCAAATCTTACTACTGAATTTTATAGCAGTTATCCTCCACCGCTTAAGATGAAATTTTGTTACCATTTAGCGTTTAGTTTAGATGACAATGCATGGTTAGCTTAAGTGACGTCATTTAAAATCCAGTATGGCAGACGGCCCAAGATGGCGGACTAGTTTTTTTTTGTGCACTGCCGTGATATGGGTGTCAGATGAAAGAGCTAGTTTAAAAAAAACTGACCAAGTGTGAGTCGGACTCATGCACGAAGGGTTTTGTACCATTATCGGAAAAACGGAAAAAAACACGTTTGTTGTATGGGAACCCCACTTAAATATTTATTTTATTCTGTTTTAGTATTTGTTATTACAGCGGCAACAGATATACATCATCTCAGAAATTTTCAACTGTCTAGCTATCACGGATCATGATATACAGGCTGGTGACAGACATACAGACAGATGGACTGTGGAGTCTTAGTAATAAGGTCCATAAAAAAAGAATTTTTAATAAATAAATTTACTAATAATTTATTTTAGCATTGGTATTGCTATGGAAATGTCACGTGAACAATCCCTTAAATTGTGGCATTTTGACCATCACCGTCGCTGATAGAAAGAGACGGCTAGAGCTTCATGTGACACTTCGGTGCCATGTCATATCACTTTCAACAATGTTTTTCGTTGATATATTGTCACATTGTAAGGCTCTTGACCCCAGACTTCTCTCGTTCACCGCAATCTAGTACTAATTTGTTCCTCCGTTAACAAAATAAGTTTTGCCAAAGACTTCGCGACATATTACTGTAATACATTATAATATAAGGCCATAAGTTTTGGATCAATTTAATATGAGATCAGGCGTAACTTCTCTATGTGGGTTAAACAAATAGCGGAGCACAAACTTGTATGGGTAACGAGTATTGTAACTGAGAACTTCGATTAGCAAACTTGTCTGTTCAATTAAATTGATTTTAGGAATGTGTGGGTTCTTATTCATCTCTTTATTATATTTTTACTCAGTTACTGGGTTGTGAAGGATAGATAGGAAATCGCTTCATGTAAAATACTGGTGTTCATCCTCATCCGATTAGACTAAGAGTCAACCCAAACATATGTTTTTTTGTATTTTTAATTTATTTAAGATGGGTTTGCTCTTGACTATAGTCTAGTCAGAGGTGACAGAGACAAAGTCTAAGATGGAGTGAGAAAAAGAAGAAGAAGCCAGTTCACTCTAACTTTGAAGAGATTCAGGTTGTATGCGTCCGGAAACAATTTCTACTCTTTTGCTGTGCACATTATGAAGGATGTTTGGAAGCGCTATTGGAAATAAAATAATTAGGACAAGGTTAGATTCTTTATTTTATTTTATTCTACTCTTTAATATAGCTACATCAATAAAAAAAGATGAAAAAGAAAAGTTATTATTTGCCACAAAATGACATACAAACATTCATAAATTTTCCTTAAACTAAGCCTTTAAAGATAGTATTTGTAGTACATAAAAAAGGGAAAACGAATATTACTAATGTAATTATAAAGAGGAAATATTTTTTCGTAAGTTTTTTTGTAATGAATAAATTCAAAAACTACTTAATCGATTTTGAAAATTCTTATATCAGTAGATAGACATTATTCTTGAGTAACATATGCTATTTTTATCCCGAAAACGGGTCCTGTGGAGTGTTTTATAAAACTATACTTGTTTTCATTAACTATATGAAACACCCAAAAAGCTTTTATGCTTCTGGGCGGAGCTAAGCTGGCTAATTTTGCCAAGCCAACGCACAACGAACCAAATGGGAACCTAATTGCGGGTAACGGTGTCCTCATGTGCAACACAAGAGTGAATTTGGTAGTTTAGTATGAAATACACGAAAATCTCTGTTTAGCTCTACATAAAGATATTTTAATGGAGTCAAGATAAAATGAGCTTGTTAGGTCTAAACCCGCCTTAAGATTAGGTAACTTTGAAAGAACATGAGACATTCAAACCATTTATAACACAAATGGGGCTCTGAGATAACTTCTCCGAGCCCGGGATATAACGTGAAACTAAATATACTATATTTAGAAAATGAATTAAGGTAGGTAAATGGCAATCATTATTTAAACTAACATTATTAAAGTTTGTACAAGATATTCTATTTCAGAGAGTATATTTAGAAGCAATTTGAATATTAGCTCATATCGCTTCGAGCTTTGAGTAGTAAGTAGTAATAACTTCTATATTATGATAACTATTTACAGTTTTAATGTAAATAAGTAATAATAAGACAATTAGTTAGTATTGAGAATTACACAAAAATAGGTTTATTATATACTTTATTGTACACCACTTAAAATTTACAGTACAAAGATATATATTTCCATTATTTTGGTTACTATTAAATAGAATACAAAAAATAAACAAATACATAAAGAGATCATCTGTTAAAAAGATCATCTGTTTTTGACAGTAAATAAAGTAAAAAGTAAAACCAAACGTTTGTAAAAACAAAAAGGGTTTTGTAACGTTATATAATTAAAAGTTTTAGCTAATGGTTTAGTTATTAAGTCAATTCACGATACGTTACCAAAAAAATCAAAACCCAAAATCATTGTGGTATTTAATTTAGTCTGAAGGTCAGCAAATTTTCAATGTCAAAAATTACTTAAGTCGACATCCGTCATCACTTTGTAGTGTTGTAGCAGAGCAGTAGCGCAACAAACTCCTAAGTAACAATTACTTTCTGAAAAGTAATAAGAGCAAGAGAACCAAGGTTACCGACATAGCCCGAAGAATTGCCGAACTTAAGTGACAATGGGCAGGGCACACTGCTCGCTTGGGGGAGGCCTATGTCCAGCAGTGGAAGTCTTTCGGCTAAAATAATGAAGTAATAAGAACTTAATATAATATTTTATGACCTGATCAATAAAAAAAATGGAACTGCACTACATTATTAATTATCGATGTCCAAAAGAGCTGCATTTGGATAGTTCGCCACCATCGCTAGTCGAATCACGTAAAAACTACTCAACTTCAGACGTTCGAGCGTGCGCCCCGATGATATAGAGCAGCAATTTTGAAATGAACCGACATAATTTCACCAGTTACATCAAGGGCCCTACCATGAGCTCCTAGAGCGAGGTTATTTCCTTGGTGCATTTCTGCAAAAGGGCAGACGTATGTGACTTGTTTTCATCTGTCTCTTACGCACAATGAAAATATCCTTAGTCTAAGAGCTTATAGTAGGGCCCCAGAACTATGAACATAGTTAAACATTGTAAAAGTATTTGTATCATACGTAGTTATTTAATAAATAAATTATTGTTACAGTTCAGTTTAAGTCCATTTTCCACAACAAGAGTACAGAACTAACTCGACTCTGACACAAGCTCGCAAAATATCATAAAACGAAATCTTATAGCCAGCAGCAACAAAGGCTAAATAACTCACAAACAACAGCTTTGCATAACAGCGAAAAACTTTTACTTTTTTTAACGTGAATTTTCATTTTTGAGCACGTTGAAGTTCTGATATTAAAGCTTCTCTTCTCAGTTCCGACGTTGGAGCATACAAAAAAAAATCAAAAGTGTTTGTTATACGTTCTTTGTTTCTAGCTAGTCGACTGAAGTCAGTCGTTGCCATTAGGTAACGCTTTCATCTACTTGTTTTGCGGCCTTCCTTGTCTAAAGGGCGATTTTAGACCCGATACGGAAAAAGTTGCACCTAATATTATTGCTCCAGTGACGCGACACGACAATGCGATAAATATACGGGACTATTTGGAGATTATTTTTCACACTAAAAATAATCTCCTTTTTCACGTCATCGTACCAGCCTGTGGGAACTCTAGCACACGATTTGTGAAGTTGCGCGGTTGTTAAATCATGTGTTTAACACTGACATTAACTAAGTAATTTATTTAATAGCGCATTATTTTCTTGACATTTTAAAGTCGTATTTTCGTAGCCAACCATCACTAGACCTCCGATTTCTCAACACATACACTCGAGCACCGCCATTTTTCTTAACTAGTGCCACTTGCTGTGGGTGTTCCAAGTAGAAATGTTTTATTCAAAGTTCACAACCATGTCTGAACCGTGAAACGTTTTGGGAAATAATCCATCGGAAGAGAAATAAAACAGCTACGAAAAGTTTCACTTGGTATAAGCACAAAGTACGTAAGCGGCGGCGGTATAAGGCAGCAATTCTTTGTAATTTCTTAATGTCAGATTGTTGCAGATATCAACTGGTATTTCATGACCACCGAAAGTTCTTAGGAATTTTTTTTCGAGGCTTATGCTTAGGGGTGTTTAGCAAAACCGCTAAAGCGAGCAAACACTTGAAAATAAACTTATTTTTTTAAAATCTATCCTAAAAACTTTGATCTTCTTCTTCCTTCCCTTGTTCCATTATTTGTGGGAGTGGTCTTTTCGGGCAATTGGGATTGCTTGAGGGCTCTTTCTATAGTGGACCACCAGGTCAATGGCGGGCGGCCTCTCCCTCTTTTTTGTTCCGGTAGGCGTAGGCAAAGAGCTGTTTGCACCACATGGTCCTCATTACGTCTCTTGATATGCCCATACCAACGAAGGCGGTCTTCGTTCATTTTATCGGTGACATGTGCCGCTTTAAAGCTTCCTCTTATGTGTTCATTTCGCACTCTGTCAAGCCGAGTCACACCTCCCGCCCATCTTTGCATCTTCATTTCGTTGGTATGGACCTTTTGTTCTTGCGTCTTCTTTGTCGTCCAACATTCGGACCCATAAAATAACGCTGGACGGACTGCCTTTTTGTACACTTTGCCCTTTGTTTTAATGGAAATACATGGGTCACACAGTACACCAGTAAGTGACCGCCATTTTTGCCATGCGACGCTGATTCTGTGACTTACATCCTCGTCGACGTTAGTGTCTGTTGTGAGCATAGAGCCGAGATACTTGATTGTCTTCTGTGGGAATAGGCGTCGACCCAATGTAGATAGTCTCCGATGTCGCGTCTCCGCTGAAGGGACATTTCAAGTACTCAATTTTTCTCCTGCTTACCCCCTGGCCGTACCGTTCCAGGGATTGTGTCCACGTATTCGATAGAGGTCCTGCATATGTCACGAGTTGTCAGCGGACAGAACGATGTCGTCAGCGTAAAGACGGCAGTGGGGACGGTATAGCCCTGGTGAGATAATCCATCACCAGGTTAAACAAAAGCGGAGTCAGAGCAGAACCCTGATAGACTTGACTTGACTTCGAATGCTTTAATAAGCCCCGCTAGGCTTCGAACTCTTGTGCTAGCCCCGTTGTACATATCCCTGACATAATACTCTGGTATGTTCTGAGCACGAAGAGCCTGCCACAATATCTTACGCGGTACACGATCGAAAGCTTTTTCTAGATCGATGAATGTTAGGTGTAGGTCTTTTTTGTTGGTCCTATATTTTCCATTAGTATTCTGATAGTCTGAATAGTGTTAGTGGTCGATCTGGATGCAGTAAAACCAAACTGATTTAGAGATATTGAAGAGATTTCGGTGAGATGTTTATTAATGTTTCGTTCCCATATTTTAATAGTGTGCGAGGTCAGTTTTATTCTTCTGTAGTTTTCACACTGAGCCACATCGCCCTTATTTTTATAAAATGGCAGCAGATGGCTTTGACGCCATGACTCTGGAATGCATTTGGTGGTTAGGATGATATTGAATAATTTAGTTAGCCAGGCTAATGCTATCGGGCCAAGACGTTTCCATATCTCCATTGGGATCTCGTCAGGGCCCGTAGCTTTTCAGCTATTCATTTTAGCCACCGCATGTATGACTTCCGCTATATCTACTTCGGGTATTGGTCCACTTGTGGGCTCGTAGCTTTTGACCAAAAACCAATATTTCAGAAAACCAACTAACGATTAAAAAAACTGGTCAAGTGCCCGTCGGACTCGCGCAATGAGGGTTCCGTAAAACAGCTACATTCCCCAGAATAATTAAATAAAATTACTGAAGTTCATAAATTATGAGGGCACCGAACATTGCTCTAATGATAAGATAAACAGAATTGAGGGACAAAATTAACTTTGCCGTTGGAAAACTGTAGTCCCCGTAAA
The DNA here is from genome assembly GCA_949775005.1 of Orthosia gothica. NCBI lineage: Eukaryota > Metazoa > Arthropoda > Insecta > Lepidoptera > Noctuidae > Orthosia > Orthosia gothica. The sequence goes on along the minus strand of OX459044.1, from coordinate 22,877,522 downwards.
TCGACTTAAGTCGGGGTCAGCTTACCAACTGCAAATAAGTTAATAATCTTTATTTTATGTAGGTACAAATTTACGGTTTTAGGACTTGTGCTATAAGACATCGCTTCTTTCCAAATTTAAATAGATTCTAGGTCAACGGGAAGTACTCTGTAGATTTTGATTCCCTTGTGAGTGTAAATTTATGCGTCATTAACGGCTATTTCATTGCGTAGATCTAGAAGTTTGATTTTTTCACAGCTGCAAGGAGTTGCAAACTTGAGTATATAATATTACATAAAATAATTCAACTCGATACCACGCGTTCCCGAGGTCTTGATAGACAGATGGACAGCAAAGTGATCCTATAAGGGTTACGTTTTTCCTTTTGAGGTACGGAACCCTGAAAACACTGCATAATCCTTATTGCACAGATCCACAATCATTGCTGAGAAAGTAATGATTATAGACCTGTGCAATAAGATACACAATGAATCAATAAAAAAAAACAATTATGAATGTACACACGTAGCTAGTTAAAACATTGCAGTAGCACAAACATCACGACGAGCCATTGAAAGCAGTCTGCGTCGAGTTCTCTCCATTTGCATAAGTAGATAAATAGTCGAAACTCTGCCGTATTTTCTTTCGGTATTCCCGTCCTGACATCAAAACTGAGATACTTTACACGGATTTGTAAAATGGAATGTTTATTTATTTATTTATTATTTATTTATTTACACTTTATTGTACACCAAGAGAAAACATATTCAAAAAGACATCCTATATCTAAAACCAAAATACGTTTACTATGATCTAAACTTCTACACTTATTATAAAGAGGCAAGATTTGATTGTTTGTATGTTTTTTGTTTGTAAGTTTGATTGTAATGGATAAACTCAAAAACTACTAAACCAATTATGAAAATTATTTCATCAGTAGAAAGCTACATTATTCCTGAGTAACATAGGCTATTTGTTTACCCCGAAAACGGGTCCTGTGTAGCGGACTACGGAAGTAAAGCCGAGGGGAAAGCTAGTTCATATATAAAAAAAATCTTTAAATAAATATGAGATGACGAATCGTATAGGTACTGAGTGATTTATGTTTAGTGCATTAAGTTTAATGTTTCCGTCAGACATTTTTGATAGCAACTAACTCTGAGTAAAGTGTTTGGCGCAAGTGAGTAATAAACCTTCAACTGTCAATTTCCAGACACAATAGAAATTACCATTGTTTTAATCCGATTCGGATGAATGAACAGATGACCGGAGAGCTAACTTGAAGTCTTGTATGATATGAATGAATACACATTTTTATATACCGAACACTCAAATGGAACTCCTAATGTGTATACTGGCAGGGTTGAAAGTATAAATAAAATAACGATATACTAATTTGAGTAAAGTAAGTAAGTATATTAGATAAATCTCACTAGACCCTATAACAAATCGGGAAACAATCTTGCTTGCGACTACCAATTCGACGCCAACGCCATCTAGTTCCATCTTTGTACAACTTAACAAAAAACAATGTTAATGAGCGACTATTGATCGTTAACACAGATCCAACCGCAAGACTTGCACAGGAAAGTCACTTCAATATTTATATTCTGTTTTAAATATCTAACATCGGGGAAATTACTCATGCTTCCAATAAATTCACACTATTTGCAATACTCTATCAAAGACAAAATTTCTTGAAAATTCGCCAAATGTAAAGAAGAAAATACATTACGTTTGGAGCTCATAAATATTGCTAATGGTTTAACAGAACCAAATAGAATTTCGAGAAATAAATCCATTATAGTAGTGAAGTAAATCTGGGGCAATACGCCAAATACTGACTTATTCTATTGCATAAACCTTCGTTTTATATGAGCGCTTTAATTTCTAAATTCAGTTGAAAAGATTGCCGGACTCATTAAACTTATCATGATGTCTAGACATTCTAATTCGAATTATCCTAACTAGCTTTGGTCTTGTCCAGACGGGTGAATTTCGTGCGAACCGTACCATGAGCCAATACATTCCTTCCATATGCACGCGTACCGCTTACGTTACTGCGCACGGTTCCAGAAATCCATGGAATGCCTTGCAATGGTCAGGGCCTACTCGAGCGACGCTTTGTATTTCGAAAAACTTTTTTAAACTTTAGATCCATTATTTTTGCACCTCGTATACAAGACATCAACGGTAATATATCAATTCTTAAAATCGTAATTAACTAACATAATCAATTCACAACAACATTTTTCTCAATCATGTGTACCGTACCAACCTACCTAAACACCAAAAAATCATAGAAAATCAAACAATAACACTTTAACGTACGCACAAAATTCACCCTTAACAAACAAGACGCCAAAACAAAATCGCAGCATGAAGTTGTCAAATAAACGAGGCAGATTAATTCAAACCGCATATCGTATATATTATATTAAAACATACTCGCACGTCGAAAATCCCTCGGCATTCAACGTTACGACACTACAAAATCCCGAGAAATATTATCGAGAGAGAAAATTGTCAACGCGCAAACTTCTTATTTAGTTATACGCAAATTCCCAAACTACTGGGCTTTGCAAGAAAATAAGGGTGCCACCACAAAGCTTTCTGTCGGACCAAGTTATTAAATCAGATGGAATTGAGTTACGAAACTGAAAAATGTTGGGTCATAGACCCAATTTACCGGTTGTTAGAGGTGACACGGACTTTTAGTGTGGGTCATCTGATAGCTGCTTTTAGTTTATAGGTCGCTACAATTAATATGTTGAGTGTATGTAAATATGACGTAGCGTTATTAAAGTGCTTTTTGTGATTTAACCACAATAGATCCCAATGGGTCGAAGTGTCCGAGTTGCTTCTCGGCCCCTCCATAAGATAAGAAGATATTAAAGTGCTTTACTTTTGTTACGAAATTAGTGTCGTCATATTTTTTCAGTAAAGTGGTTATCTTTGGACTTACATGGTTCTATTTTGAATCCCGGAACCGTAGCACTACAGGTAGCTCTAAAGCACCTCTTTATTCAGAGAAGAAGTGCCGACTCCTGCCCGCAGTTTACAAAAAATGTTTTAGTGATAATCTTAATTATAATTTAATTTGATGTGCGGGCCATCGCATAAAATTACACACTATAGTTACATAAAAAGATAACAATAATGTAGACTCCATTACAAATAATTTTGGTTATGGAGCAAACGATCCAACTAGATTAAAAGTAGAATGGTTAAATTTACAAGTGTGTACTCTAAATAGAACAACTTTCGAAATGCAAACTCTTCTAAACCTAAAGAAACGCAAGCAAACTTGGTCTTTCATACTTATCTTTCATTGAATTAGATAAGTTTGCGTCTGCAGTCTACGACTGGCTCGATGTACGGTGGTGCGGTTTGCTTAGATTATGATACATTTGCTTACGAGTTTGCGGTTCAAGTTTATTTCAAAGCTTCTTGGATATTAGCGTAGGAGATGTTGAGCGATCGGGTCTTGGGGAATCAATAACTTTAACGAAATAAAGAAAATTAAATTTGAATTTAAAACAAAACTAGTAATTGCTATATATATTAACAGACATGCACGGTGCATGTCTCAGGATGAAGCTTGTATGTTTTACTAGCTAAAATTGGCAATTAACCTAACAAATGGATGATATATTGATATTTTCTTATCAAATCTAACCCATACAACCAGACCTTAATAGAAGATCCCAATACCTATAAAAAAACCCTAAATAATTAAGATAAGCTTTCGGTTAAAACACAAAAAATATACACCCAAAAAACTGCAAAAAATAAAACACTACCGGCGAAAAAATTAACAGTCACAATTGATATATTTAGAGTTGCCTCCCTCTGGAGACCCTTCGTCATAACCTTCAACAAATCTCCGGCACAAATGAAGGTCACATTCCGGGAAAGTGCCAACTCAAGGCGAAGCTATAATGGAACATTTTTTATGCACACTCGAATTTCAGGCCATCGACCCGAAAATTCGAAAGGGCTCGTCAGAATGAAAAGTTGTCACGACTTTTGGAAATTTACATGTTTTCCGTTGGCGAATGGATTCTCGAAACCCGAGCTCATCATAAGTGCAGTCGTTTCCTTTTGGGTCGAGTGCCACTTTCAGGCGTTATTTTTACCTTGATATCACGCTCTCTTCGCTCAATAAACCGACGATTTATCTTTAAGGGGGATTACTAAATAAAGGATAAAGAAATGCGTAACGATTTATTGCATCAATTTATTTTAAGGTAGGAGTATGATATTTGACAATGATGTATATTTGCGCCTAACGTCGATAAACGCGAGGTGCTGTGCTAGATTCGATTCCTACCCTCTTTCCTGGATGTGCTGGATAGCACATTGCCACAAGTGTGCGCTACAGCCACACTCCACCTGAATACGTTCGAAACGTCAAACCAGCAGCTATATATCGGTCTGCGACTTCCGCGCAGGCCCCTTCTTCTTCAATTCGTGTCGTCAGCAAGAACGCTTCTTACTTCATTGCTGCTGCTAGTCAACCGTCGTGGAGACCAGTCGAAAGCACAGCACGCGGGCCGAGCTCAAGTCGAATGAGAAAACCTCCTAAAAGGTATTACTCAAACCGGATAAATAGTCCTCTCACAGAGAGGAGGCCTGTGTTCCAGCAGTGGGAACATTAATAAGCTGATGATGTGATGTGATGATGTGTGGATAAATAGTTACTTACTTAGTATAATAGTCTTCCATTCAGTATATTTTTCGCCTGATTAATAAATTCCCTTTTAATTTCAGAAGTAAGTATTAGAACTATACTTACTAGACTTAGAACTACTTACCTACATTATTATTATTTACATATTTGCCTCTAAAACAATATGGGCACTAGAGCTGTTAGACCAATATGAATATTATGTACTTTCAATGTTATTTAGTTGCATATCATAAGAAGACATTTTCATACTTTCTACTAATATTATACAAGTGAAAATCTGAATGTTTTTTTTTTTAATCAATCATGCCACAACGGTTGAGTGGTTTTGGGAATAACTGTGGCAAGCTTGTAAACCAAGAACTGGATTAGGAGATAGGATACTTTCAGACCAAGTAGTAGGTTTCCAAAAGATGATGATCTGGTGTGAAGAATACTTCACCGTTGCTGATTGGCCCAGAGGCAGTGGAACGCGTCCACAAGTTTACTTATCTCGGGAACGGCGTGTCAGAAACTAGAGGTAGTGAAGCGGACATCGCTTCACGGATCGCCAAAGCAGGAGCTACCTTCGCGCAGCTGAGATCTGTTTGGCAATCGCGGCAACTAAACCTAAGGATTAAACTCAAAATCTTCAGGTCACGGGTTTACGAGTTTGAAACGTGGAAGGTCACAAAAGACATCTGACGCCAGATCCAAGTCGTCGTCAACCACTGTCTTCGTCGCATACTCGGCATCTACTGGCCCGAGACCATCAGCAACGTAGACATGTTGGAGAAATGCAACGAGAGCCCGATCGACCGCCAGATCAAGCGTCGCTAGTGAAGTTGGATTGGCCACACGCTGCGAAGGGATTCTCATCATATACACAAGCAAGTGCTGGATTGGAAACCCCAAGGTTAAAGAAAGCGTGGCCGTCCCCGTCGAACCTAACATCGCACCGTGTTGGCAGAAGCGACGAGCATCGGTATGACGTGGAGCGAGGTGAAGCGTGAAGCTCAAGATGTGTATCACGATGGAGGACTACTGTAGATACACTCTACCCCATCCAGGAAACATAAGACATTAAGTCAAGTAAGTCAGTAGGTTTCCTCGGGATGTTTTCAACTTACTCGCGTCAAGCCGCTGGCAAGTGCGAATATAAGTTTGCAGAATCAACACAGAGTTAATTTGTTGGATTCGGTCTCTCGTTAACATTATTTTTTATGTATGTATGTATCTAAGTATATATTTATATATATATATATTAAATTGTTTTGTTAAATTTCTTTTCTCTATTTGTTTTTTCATTAAGTTGCACCTGCCATATTTTATCTCTGCACCACCCTAAGGTCGACTGGTAGAAAATGCCAAAGGCATTAAGTCCGCCTTTGTACTTGTGCATAAAGTTTTATAAATTAATAAATAAATATGCCTACTGAAACTTTCAATAACATTAAAGTTTTCAAACAAAACCTCTAACGTTCTGTAATATAACGACCAATCAGTTTTAGGATAACTCTCTCTAAGCTGAGCCAGCGAAAACCACCACATCTAGCTAGATATAGTAGTAGGTACCTAGTAACATTCTCCAACACCCTTCACTTTAAGTAGTTACCTCGTTCACCCACTTTAATTAATTTGAGTGAACCAGTAACAGTAGCTAGTTACTAACTGTAAACCTGCGTCAGTTACGACACGAAGATTATCTGGGCTTATATACCTTATACAGAGTGACTTTTTAATTCTTTGGTAATGGTTCATGAGATGAACGTACCCATGAATAAAAACAACTTAATAACTTTTTCTATAAGGGATTATCCTGAAATCTTGTAACCAAACAGCCTTACTTTTTAACCGACTTACCAAAAAGGAGCAGGTTCTATGTTCGACTTTATGATTGTTTTTTTTTTTATATAAATGTTCACCGATATCTCCGTCAATTGTGGACCGATTTTGAAAATTCATTTTTTGCTTAAAAGAGTATATTCCGAAATTGGTCCCATTTTAATTTGGTGAAGATCTGATGAACAACTTTGGAGGTATACAACATAACTCTTCAATAAATAGCAGCAAATCGCTCGGGATTGCTGCAATCGCATGTCTGTTTATTGTTTATACCATTTCATAACATAACATCACGCCAGTACGCTCTAAAGGGGTACGCAGATGTGTACAGTTCACCTTGGTACACTCTCATTTAACCGGTTATGTTCATTTTCATGATATTCGGGTAATCTAGAATAGATTACGCCTTATAACGCCTTACCGCTTAACCATAACCATAACCATTATAGGTCCCTTACGTAACTACTTGCCTATTACAGGAAGGTACAACTAAAAAGTTTTTTTTTTAGTTCATTCCTCACCCCATAGTAAAATATGGTTCGTATCTACGAGAACATATAATCCAATTGTATTACAAGTCACGTCCGCATTATTGGTAACAAATGAAAAGTCACCCTATACATTTGTATATAAGGTATCATTCTCCTCAAATAAGTCCTGAAAGCCACGATCCTAATCCGTTCGCTCTTTTATTTAAGATGTTTAATTAATTATGAAGTTTTTGCTCCACTAACTAAGATTAAGTAAGGATGAGGCGGTTCTAATGCCGCGTCAAATTAGCATTTTAACTATGCTAAGTTGAGACTTTTAGACATTCTTCTGTGATCTTGAACTTGATGAAAAATGTAACGCTTTTTTGTTCTTTTAGGATAATGATTAATTTAAATGAAAGCTATATGCTTTGTGAATGATGAAGAAATATGTCTGAATCTTACTTATTTACATAAATTTTCATGCGAAAAGGTACAATGGCGAACATAAAGATTTAGTTTGGCATTCTCTTTCAAGCCAAAGGGTAGTCAACTAAGGGTAGTGAAGAGATAACATGTTAGATGCAATTATTTTAGCCGTGAAAAACAAAATATATGTAAGACTCTGTACCAAAACGCCCTATTCGTAAAACGACCTATTAGCTGATCGACCTATTCTCAAAATGACCTAGAAGCAAAACGTCCTATTAGCAGAACGTCTTACTGTCAAAATACAGTTATGCAAAAAATTTATATTTTATATATAAATATCGTATTTGTATTGTTTTTGTTGGTATTTGTTTGTTTTATATATATTATATATAAAAACAACTAATTATATCATTTAGATTTTTCTTAATTTTTTATTTTATAGTTGAATATAAGTAGATTTTCCTTAAAAAAAAAACATTTGTTGGTATTATTGTACCATTCCTATTCTTTTGTTTTTAGGACGTTTTGCTACTAGGTTATTTTGATAATAGGGCGATTTGTTCAGAGGTCGTTTTGCGAATAGGGCGTTTTGATACGGAGTCACTGTAAAAGCCTCAACTACGATAAAACCTAGGATTTATCGGTAAATCCTAAGTTTCACCATTACCAAGTCTTACTGGTAAAAGTCTAAAATGATATATTATAACCGCTAATTTCGGACTTTTACCAACAATCACATGGTTAATCTTGGGTTAACCTCAGAGACTGGTAAATGTTGAAAAACTTTTTGACGAGTTAGTTGACGCGGATGACTTCGCGGGCAACAGCTAGTCCCTTATCATAATAATATAGCCATTTATTCCCAAAAATACAAAACATATTCAATTATAACTATAACATTCCTTAGTATCTAAACTATTTCATCACATACAAACTCTCAATTTATATTTCACATTTCAATTATCCATTAATAGCAATACGTGTAATTCATGATTTTAGTAAAATTAACGTAAACAGCTAGTCCCTCATTAAATCTAATACTTAATATTAATTATAACAGACGCAGTTAATCAAAACGAGAGTTCTCTCAATCAGTGAACAATGTTTGGAATAACTTCAACACAATAGACTAACAAATAAAACCGATGGTAACTCGTTTAAAACAAAAGCTTTTGTTTGCTGCCTACAGTCAGTAATTATAATATTATCACGAACTTATTAAAATATGAACGTTAATGCCGACGTTATTGATTTCAATATTTCCGAATTGATTTTCATGCTTGATGGATTTATCACTATGTCTGTGGATTTAATGGTGAAACTTTTGACCACTGTAAGCGTTTGACCACTGTCTCACCTGTTAGTAAGCGATGATGTGGTCAACGGTGAACCACGCTTGCCTAAAAGTATCCTTTTCTCACTTGACTTAAAACCCCTAGGTTGTAGCTCTCAAGGAACACAGACTCCGGCAGGGTTTTTTTTATAGGCTCGCGCTTGACCACTATCTCACCTGTTGGTAAGCGATGATGTGCTCGACGGTAAGACACACTTGCCTAGAAATAACCTATTCACTCTTGACTTAAAGACCCCTAGATTATAGCTATTCGGGAAACACAGATTCCGGCAGGGAATTCCACTCCTTAGCTGTACGCATAATAAATGTGTTTCCAAAACGTTTTGTGCGTATGGGTAGGATGTCTACCATGTACCGATGGCGCATCGCCGTACGTCTGGTAGTCCGATGATGAAACGGCTGGGTGGAATTAGATCGTGCAATTCCGTCGCACTCGCCCCGAAATATAACCGATAAAAACCGCCAAGCTGGCAACTCGGCGACGGTGTTCAAGGCTCTGGAGCTTTGACTTGACCAGTGCCTTATCACTGTTGAGCCTCTTGGCCCGTTTTTCGACCTACTCTAGTGCGTCAAACTGGTATTTGGCAGAACCGTCCCAGAGATGAGAACAGTACTCCATGCATGATCGAACTGGCGCTTGAAACAAATTGAGGAGCTGTTCCGGCGCGAAGTACCTTCTCACCATCGCAAGGATCCAACTTTTTAGCAGCCACCTAAGTATTTGCCTCAATGTAAGGGGCAAAATTGAGTGTCTATGTCAACGTAACGAATAAGCTCAAGATGGTCCGTTAATGGCACGGTCACGGCTACTAGCGATGGTATTGACATTAGGATTTTACTACACGTTTTATTATCTAGGTATAGATGAGCGACGTTACTGATAGCGCGAAACAATTTAAATTACAACTTGACTCACGCTCAACTCCAACTGGAACTTGAAAATGACAGTAATTATGGCTTGTTTTTTTTTACATTAATGGATTCGACTGACCAGTCAAATTTCAATCAGCTTGGCAGATAATTATTCAGCTTGGCATGTCTAAACTCAAGTTGAGCATAACAAGCTTAATTGTTAATATGAGTTTTCGAGTTTGAGTTGAGCTCCGGATTGGAAAGCGGAACGGAGCGGAGCGGAGCGGAGCGGCCTACGGGTCTCCGTGTTATTTTTGAACACAATGGAGGACACCAAATAAATGCACTATCTCCCCGTGGTAGTGCTGTATGCATGATCATTTAGCCACGAAAAAAAAATGGTAGGTAGGGTAGGCAGTTGCAACGAACAGTTGACGGGAGCGAAGCCATGGGCTGGCCACAGCTAGTAAGTAAAAGTTCAGTCTGTATTCTATATCGACACGAAAGAAGAATTCAGGGCAAGGGTAGCCCTTGCTTTTCCTAATGTCCAGTCCAGTATAATGTAGACCAATCCCACCTGTTTGAGTCAAACTCGTCCGACCAACTACGCCTGGGTTTGCCACGATTTTTTTTATAGATATGCGCGAGCCTTGACTGACCACTATCTCATCTGATAGCGAGGATGTGGTCGACGGTGTAACACGCTTGCTTAGAAGTAACCTATTCACTCTTGACTTAAAGACCCCGAGGTGTAGCTATCTGGAAACACAGACTCCGGCAGGAAATTTGACTCCTTAGCTGTACGCATAATGAAAGTATTTCCAAAACGTTTAGTGCGTATGGGTGGGATGTCCACCATGTACCGATGGCGCATTGCCGTACGTCTTGTAGTCCGATGACGAAACGGGCTAGGTGGAATTAGATCATGCAATTCCATCGCACACTCCCCGAAATGCAACCGATAAAAAACCGACAAGCTAGCAATTCGACGTTGGTCCTATATTTACCTAATTGAGTATATTTATTTACTCAAAGCCAAAACAAGATTAACCAAGCTCCTTGTGAAACTAATCCTCTTACGGTCTTCAGTTTTAGTACAAGTAGTAGGTAGCGGCAAGTCTAATTGAGATTATCAGTTTAGTTTGAGTGAGCTGGTATAGCATGGGCTAATTAATGACCGCGCTATTTTCATTCAATCAGTTTACTTAATGTCAGATTTTTATCCGATTTTTGTACGCCGTTAACGGTAAAACAAAGCGATCTCTGTAGGTACTTATTTTATTTACAACACCTATTTACACACCTATATTGTCATCATCATCATCATCGGCAGCCTATTAATATGCCCACTGCTGGGACACAGGCCTCCTCTTTGTGAGAGGGGATGGGCCGTAATCCACCACGCCAAACGTAATCCAATATTCGAAGACATGAGACATTCACCTACCCGCACCTATATTGTACAAATAAATATTTGAGGTGGTTTTATAAAATAGGCGAAACAAGAGGATAGACCACACTAAGACTCCAATTTGGTACGTTGTGCGTGCAGGTTACCTCTCTGTGAGAGCTTCAATCCACCACGCGGGCTCAATGAGGGTTGGTGGATGTCACAAGCCTTCGAATTTTTGTTCTAAAACCCATAAATTCGAAGACATGTGCCACACCACTGTTACACCACTACCCTCAAAACGGTAAAGGTAATATTTTCAGGAAACCGCCATGTCGCAGAACTCAATATTCTAAGACATGGAAAGGATGACAAACCAACAACCCGCACTGGACCCACGTGGTGGATTACGGCCCATTACCTCTCACAGAGAGGAGGTCTGTGTCCCAGTAGTGGGATCATTAAAAAAGGCTGATGATAAAATTTCTTATCCACAACCTAAATAAACTCAAATTAACCGTCAAAAAACCTTCCATTCCTATCTTCCACGCCATATAAAAACGCAGACCTTCCTTCGAACGCCAAAAACACTATTTTCTTTCCCGTAATGCCCATAAAGTTGATAAATCCATATTGACATAGCCATTTATTCGACGACGCCTGATTAAAGCCATCAATAAGCCGCCTGCGAGTCAAAGACCTTTGCAATCCTTCCATATTTCACGGATGTTAGCTGCATTTTACTTATTTGTTTTATAGGAACGTTTATGTATGTATGTATTTACCTAAAGTTATGACGCGCTTTGTAGAAAAGGCTGTAGTTGTTACGTTGTTAATCGCTAAGGCTTCGAGAAAATTGTATAACCCACACTTGTGTTAGTAGATTGATTAGTTTATTTAAGGTAATTACTAAAACATTGCTAGTTTAAGGTCCATCCACACATATCAGGGCCGTGCCCTGGACGTGACATGACCGGGCCCAGGCATTGAAGATCTGTCACTGGCCCGTGCACGGACGTATGTGAACGAGTTCATATAAAATGTACACACCGATATTGTTTTGAGCCCCTGACGGGGCCGGGTCCGTCCACGTTCCGGGCACGGCCCTGATATACGTGGCTATACCTTTATTTCTTCCAAAAATACACATTGGAAAGTAATTTCGCACCCCATTCGCTATTTAGGTACGTTTTTATAAAAACAGTTAGTTTCATATACATGAAATACTTTGTGATTTCAATAAAAACAAGCTTTGGGCTTGTTTTTATTGTAATCGCTACACAATTTTATAGTGATCATTTTTACAACGGAAAAAAAAACAATTGCAAAAATACTCCGATTAATCAAGGAATAACGAAATTCATCAAAGTGAAATAACCAAGCGAGTAACTAACTGTTATTCTGGCGTTACAGTTTCATTTTAAAACTACATATTCACAAACGTGCCGAACTGTTTTTTTAAGCATATAAATCGAGTCCATTTCTATTTGAATAAATATACCGCGGCCAACCCTAGTTTTATAAAATATACACTTTTTAAAAGTCCACCGAATGTCTTACAAAGTAGAAAAGTGCTCACAAAAAAGCTACGTGTGTTATTTACAAAATCGCTCGGCATTATTTGTGCTAGCGAACAAAATCACCAATCCAGAGACACATAAAAACTTCAGCATCAAAGTAATATTTTTTTAAGTAAAACAAAATATCTTTTTTATTCGAGATGAATTTATATTGTGTCTATATATCTCATATAATATTTAGAATAAAATTTTAGCTTCGTTTATTATCGCTGTTTCGAGAGGTCAAAATTGCTTCTCTTAGCATTCCTTGCTAGTAGAGACGCGAGCAAAAACTAGCTCAAAAATAAATCTAACTTCACGGTGCGAGTAATGAGCGGCTTTGTCAAAAACACATTATTATAATTAAAAATAACGACACCATTTTTATTTAAAGCTTTTAAATAATAAATAAGACAATAACCGAATACATTAAACAAACATAAATTACGTGGCAGTGTCCACCCGTTTCATTTTCAGAAATTTAACACACTCAACTACACATTATTTTATAAATTTATCTACTTACCCATCATTATTACACCACCAGACAATTATCCGTTCAGAATATTTTTCTTAAAATCCTCCACTACCGAGTACACTCCTCCAATCTATTCATCACAAAAACTCCATACAATACCTTCATAATCAACAAACGCTTTCTCCTTTCCACCCTCTCTTAACTCACACCACAGTGTAAAGAAACATTCTAGAGGCGTCAAAGAAAAATCGTAACAATTTATTTGGCGGGGTCGCGTCCAACTCTGAATAGAGAGAATTTTCACTGGCCTCCCATTATCAGGCTTTTCACTCACAACGCTGCCGCGGTATTATGTAATCGCCATCATTAATTTGATTCATTTCAAAATTTTTAAGCCTCAACTTCTGACAACTTTTAAACTGTGTGGTCAGTAATAAAAGTTAAATAGTCTTTTTGTGAAATGGCTCGTTTATTTTAGAGGATGCCTCGCTTTGTCAATTGGACAAGTAGGTATTGTATTTGTTGCGTTTAGCAAAAAATAAATATGTACTTATTGTATTTCATTAGGGGAAAAGCTCGAGGATAGATTACGATTCAGGACAGCGTTTCTGTAATTAAGAATGTCAATAAATTTATGTATTTCATTGATTACTATTGTCATGCCAAAACGCAACAGTCCTATACCTATGTACAGTCGACAATATTGAAATTTGACCCAAAATTTGCTAAAACTTCTACAAATATTTTAATGTATTTTTGTTTGAGCACATATTTTCTTAGAAACAAACTTGTCGTCAATTTTATTAGACAGTGAGTCGTCGAGTCGAGTTGTTGAACTCGACTCCATTTGCCATCTCTGACATGGCGACACACTTATGAAATAACGTTTTATTTAGTTGCAGTTTTATTATTAGTCAAACGTTTCTAAGTTCGAATAAGTCAAGCAGCAAGCTTATATGGCACGGAGGTTTTCATTGGGTCACGATCTGAAATATTTGATCACCGACAGCGCCACCCCTCCCTGCCAGTGACTTACTAGGCTTGCTACTCTTATACTATTTTGTCCAAATCGATAGAATTTATAAATGCTATAATAGTAGTTGTTTACCTATAAAAAATTTTCCTTGACTCCAAATTCATAACAATTTCTGCTTACCAAAAACATATTTTTTCAATACACTCACTTGAAAATTGACACCTACTCCACCGCTTTTAAGCACGATATGAAGTGTATTTCGTGCGGGTATCCGCACGTGTACCATATGGCCATGTGGTGGTGGCTAGCCCCCATCTTTTCAACTTATTGGCTAGTCGCCGGGCGAGTATGGGGGCTCCATACTCGCCGAGTAAAAAAAGCGCAATGATGAAAAAATATCACGGGCCAAAAAAAATCACACAATAATTCAGTAGTAAATTTTATATTGCAATGATAATAAAGATCGAAGGTGCACAGACTTCTGACCTGTATTGACTGTAACAGCTTAATAACAAGAAGAAAACTTGACTATTTAGACAATTTCAAACCATTTTAACTGAATTGGGTCATCTTTCAATATTGCTGATTGTACGTGGCCGTAAACTGGTTCATCGAAAAAGTTTGGCTTTGCAGAGCACCATCTCTGTCAGTAAGCTGTGTGACAGAGTTCTCCTAAAACTCGATCTATTATCGGTGGCTTAGTGCTTAGCTTCTGAATAGTCGGTTTTATGTGTCCTAGATAAGTTGAATCTCTAATGAGTCATAGTGAAGAGTTATCAAAGACGGCCCTAGGTTATGTTTTTTGAGGTTTATACGAGTTGTTATATGTAAATTTTAAATAAATGGGTCTTGTGGTGTCAGCACAATCGATAACAGTGTAAAGGCAAAAGCGTAAAGGGCTCAGCTATTTACCATGGTTGAACGAGTTTTGTTGCTATCAATGTTTCTCAGAGCCACTTATCACGATAGACGAACTTTCAAGAATTTTATTTTTATTTGGTGTGTGTTTGTAAATATCGTGGCACAGTATAAAGAGAAATTTCGTATGTATTTCACCCCTCAATGGATGTCTGAGTCAGCGATCATTTTGAATGTTTAACGCACCGTTAGGCGTTGCCGTAGACAATATTTTCAAGTGATACACTTCAAGCCGTCAGCCATTTTTTAACCCCCGACGGAAAAAGAGGGGTGTTATAAATTTGACGTATATGCCTTCGTATCTGTGTGTCTATGTATCTGTGTATTTGTGTATCTGTCAGTAGCATCATATATGTGAGGTATGATAAGAAAGGTGACCTTATCGAGAGTGTGTTTAGCTACATTTGATGAAAATCGGTCTAGCCATTCAAGAGTTATGCGCATTTTAATTTTTTACGCAAGATATCGTGTTATAATTACGTGTTTCGATATATTGTCGATCGAAGCGTGTCTACTACTAACTTTATCATGTAGTTTCAAAAGGATCACCTCATTTATCAAAATATTGCTCGTATTGTTCAATTATTATTTTAACTATGTGTACCTAAATAAATATTAAAAGGGCTAGATGTTTGCGCAAATAATTAAGACATATTTTTAAAGTTATTAGAAAATAGATGACCGCTAGTTACTTTGTTTGTTATGTAATGAGTATATTTTTTGATAATAGGTTTAAGATCTTGCAGACAAATATGGACAAAAAATAACGTTTGGTTATTTAAATGCATTACGTCCAGTATACGTCGGAAGACGATACGTTGGAAGGCCTCCCACTAGGTGGACCGATGACCTGGTTAAGGTTGCGGGAAGGCGCTGGATGCGAGACGCACGGGATCGGTCAATGTGGCGACGCCTGGAGGAGGTCTATGTCCAGCAGTGGACGTCTTTCGGCTGAAATGATGATGATGAAATGACGTCCAGTATTACCTACCGATAAAAAAAAAATGTATTGTAAACATCAATTCAATGCTGCAGAACCAACAATCATATTGTTTTAATACCACCACCATAATACCTACTAAGTACACCGCCTAGAAACAAATAATTTATACATTTTACCAACAAAAGGATCTAAAAACGCCTAACAGAACAAATTTCTACGATGGTCTTGTGTTAATAGGTACAAGATGGTTCCGCCAATACAATTAAGTAAGCCCTTAGCCTCCCACAGGGTGAGTCAAAAGGGAGCTATTTTTAGCAACACAAAATAAATTACTGAGAATCTTCCTACACAAAAAAAAACATTATTATATAAGCATGATAAGTTATTGGGACTAGAAATATTAAAAACCTTATCAGGGCAAACTTGTTCAAAAAATCGCAGAAGAGAGAGAGTTTAGGAAGGAGAAAGTGGAGAACTTTGCCCAGCACTAGGATACAATTTAGGACATAATTTTTATCTGACTAGAGCGAAGCAAAAGGGAGGGTTATATTTTTGACCGGTATGTATGTTCATCTGTTCCCTCATAACTTCTAAACTCCTTATCATAATTTGACAAATGAGGTGTCGTTGGAAGCGTCTGGTTTGTCCGCTGGCTATGTGACGTCATATTAAATTAAATATGGCGCCCTCTAGGGGCACGAAGTCAAGAACAAATTTTTTTTTCGCCTCACTCCTGATACCCCGCTACTTTGCATATTTTGTTTAGTTGCGGTGTGGCATACGACCACGCTTTTCCTCTGAACACCACTATGAATATTTCAGATGAGAATATTTTCTTGTTTCATACTTTTTAGAGCGTGATTTTTCAGCAGTCGGGTTTTTTTGAACTTATTTTTATTTTTCCACCGGTAATGAAGACGTTCGTCTATTCACTTCGGCCAGAAAGCTGCTCTACCAACGTGCAGACTGGCAAATCTTTTAAATACAGCATCCTACTAATAATCTCAGAGTCTGTATGTTTAGGTGTTTGTTAACTAATCACGCCTTAGCGGCTGATCGGATGTAGAACCGACTATGGCTTTGATATGGGATAACTTTTAAACTATAAAATAATGGTGAAAATGTTCCTATGGGTTAATTTTTAACCCCCGACGGAAACAGAGGGGTGTTATAAGTTTGACGTGTGTATCTGTGTGTGTATTTGTGTATCTGTCTATGGCATCAACAGTTCTAATATAAACGGATGAGCCGATTTTGATTTAGTTTTGTTTTGTTTGAAAGACAACTTTGTCGAGAGTGTTATTAACTATGTTTGAAGAGACTCGGTTCAGCCGTTTAAAAATTATGCACTTTTTATTCTTTGAATCGGGTTATTTTCGCAAGATATCGTAATAGCATGTTTTTTACTTGTACCGTTTGTTTTGTGAGCTTGTCTTTCACGCGGACGAAGTCTGTGGCAAAAGTTTGTAGGTCAACAAGATCTATATCCGACATTAAAGACGAAGAATATAAAATAATTTAAAGTATAAGTTATCGTGTAACCCAGGGTTGTGGCGATCAGACAAGCAGTCGGTCCATGCAAAATACCGATATTCTGTTCCATCCGATTAGACTGGAAATCGACCCCACGTAGTTGTGAAAAGAATAGGCAGTCTGATTGTTGTTTAGATGAAAGGCATAAATAACTGGTGACCGCGTACTGGAAGACGCAACGTCGAAAGGCCTCCCACTAAGTGGAGCAATGACCTGGTCAAGGCTGCGGGAATCCGGTGTATGCGAGGCGCACAGAGGTCCTAGACAAGTGATATTCTATCACTTGACAATATTGTATGGGATTGGCAAGCGACATCGAAAAATCACGTAATCAACCTCTTACATTTTGATATTTTGACTATCGCATTCGCTGACATCGAACTTCACTTGTGTAGAGCTTCTGGTGACTGCGTACAGGAAGAAACAACGTTGGAAGGTCGCCCTCTAGGTGGAGCGATGACCTAAGCCCCTAGACAAGTAACATTCTAACATAATTTCCTTCCTAACTGTTATTATTAAGACCTCATATTGTTCTCTGTTATCTCTGTTTTAATTAAATAATAATAATGCATACGTATATTTCGAACCCAGGGCGTGGGCCGACCCGCTCTTGACACGTTCGAACGTGGCAAGCGCACGTAAAACTTCAATACAGGTCGAACTAACAAGTCTCTAACAAGAATTAAATTTAAGAAAAAACCGCCGACATGATATTATAGAATGAATGATAGTACATGACGATATCTTGCGCATATACCCCGAATCAAACAGTTAAGGTTGAACTAGTCGACGGCACGAACTATTTTGTGCGCGGGGTTAAAATGCATGCTATCTTATCCGACAACACGTGCGAAATAAATAGATGCTGTGATGAGCAGCAAGAAGCTAGTTCGTGTACGAATTAGCACTTTTGCATGTTTGTAGCGAAGTGGATGATGATGATTTAGGACGAAAACGAGCGCGCGGTTTTTTATAAACAGACCTTTGGTAGTCTAGATATCATGACAAAACTAATAAATGTATATTTTCAAAATAAAATTATTTGCACTGTTGAATTACTAATCTAAATCTATCTAAGATTAGTACCCCTGTGTGGAGGCTGTTTTGCAGTTTTCCTTCTTATGGTATTTATTTCCGCCCAAAGATGCGTTAAAATTAGTGTTGAAATATGGAACTTTCGACGCTCATAACTTTCAAATATATTATTTTTTTACATTTTTGTTTCCACACAGGACTAGACAATGATGAGCCAAATCGATAAATTTTTTTTATTTTGAAAGTACATTGTCAAACAGTGGAGTAATCTCTAGACTACGTTTGTATGGAATAATTTTCGACTAGAGTAAACTTAAACGCCCTTATCTTTTGAATGGCTCATCCGTTTAGGAGCTGACAGATACACAAACACACAGACACACACGTTAAACTTATAACACCCCTCTTTTTCCTTCGGAGGTAAAAAGTAAACACATTGAAACTCGAAACAGCAAAACCAATCAATAAGGCCGAAGAGTAAAGCCGGGTTTACACTAAATAGAAGCTCACTTTGCACGCTTTTGTAGACCGATTCAATTGATAAAGTTGTTCATTAGTATCTTACACAATTGCCACCTAAACATGGCCAATTAGTAATAAATCAAAATTGAAAGCCGAAGCCCCAATTATCTGGAGTCCTATTAGATAGTTACTGTTTAATTAATTGCTCTGATGGCCTGACTGTATAATATGTACGTATATTAGACAGATGTATTATCTCGTCTAGATAAGGCCTGTTTTGTGAGTATCTTGCGTCAGATCTGTCTGTGGAGGCTGTGTAGGCGTTAATGCGATGAAGCTGTGATCTGTGTTGCTCTAAGATGTGTAATAGTAGTCCGAAATGATGAGATAAAGATTAGTTTTGGTAAGATGTTACGCTCTGGATTATACAGTTTACTTAGGGCCGATTACACCAATTAAACTAATCGCGATTAGTTCATTTAAACTCAGTTTGTTCAAATACAGCGTTCTGATTGGTAGCATCTCAGCGGTCTCAACTAATCAGAACGCTGTATTTGCATAAACTGAGTTTAGTTGATCTAATCGCGATTAGTTTTATTGGTGAAATCGGCCCTTAGTGTTCTTAAACATTGGCGTTAAGCTCCTTCAGTAATACGAGCTCTTCGGAGAACAGCGCGTCAGACCAGAGATGTAAACTCTAGAGGAACAGACATCCTACTCCTCCACACTTGATCACTCTGCTAGTGCATCTCCCACCTGGGCACGAAATGCAGTTGCCAATCTGGTAATCTCTGAACCGATTGCGAGTCCAGGTTGGTCGCTGGTTGCTGCAGAGATAACCTGGTAAAATGGGGTATCCTAGACCCATCCAAAACACCCTTCACAGGATATACACCTCCTATCCTGCCGAGCATGCTCAACCTCCTGCACTTTCCAAGACGTGAACGACGCCGACGACAGAGCTATCCAGGTGGCTGCATTTTTGTCGGCTAAAATTTAGTCATATCGAAACGCAAAGAAGAAGAAGTATCACGGGGTAGTGAACTTCTAGTAAACTAGTATTCGTATTGTTGTGATTTCGATATTAAAAAAACGTTAATTTGATTAAGTGCTGTGATTTTGATATTAAAAAACGGTAATTTGATTATGTATTAAATAAATAAGTAGTGATTCTGAACGACACTTCACCGCCATTTGCAACTTTATAAAAAAATATTAGAGGGTAAACGGAAAAAAAGAACGGGATGGCGGGGAAGTGCCGCGGCGAACGCATAATGGCCGCTTTGGTAGTTTTTGTCAACAGTGTTAGCGAGAGGTCAAGTTGAGAACTAGTGTAAATCAGTACCTATCACTCTTTGTCTACAACTTAAGCATTGTGTTGCCTAATTAAAGGACAAGTAATCAACGGAAATAAGGTGTTTCATTTCAATTCAGAAGTGTGCGTAGCCCGCGCGCCATGTCGGACGAAAACAGTAAGTAATTTTGAATATCCTTGTTATCAGACAGTTACATGGCAATATATTAGTGATCGCTCAAGTAGGTACCCGAAAACGGCCACGTAGGTGTGCTGTTCAGTATGAGTGCGGCCACGTAGGTGTGCTGCTTATAAAGTGAGCTAACGGACACGAAGGTGTGCTGTTATGCGTCAGTGCGGCCACGTGGGTGTGCTGCTTATAGAACTATCTAACGGCCACGTAGGTGTGCTGTTCAGTATGAGTGCGGCCACGTAGGTGTGCTGCTTATAAAGTGAGCTAACGGACACGAAGGCGTGTTGTGTAGCGTGAGTGCAGCCGTGTAGGCGTGCTGCTTATAGAGTGAGCTAACGGCCATGAAGGTGTGCCGTCTAGCGTGAGTGCGGCCGCGTAGGTGTGCTGCTTATAGAGTTAACGGCCACGTAGGTGTGCTGCTTAGCGAGTGTGGCCGCGAAGGTGTGCCTCAAAGTCGTAAGTCGAAAGTCGAAAGTCGATAGTCGATAGTCGATAGTCGATAGTCGATAGTCGATAGTCGATAGTCGATAGTCGATAGTCGATAGTCGATAGTCGATAGTCGATAGTCGATAGTCGATAGTCGATAGTCGATAGTCGATAGTCGATAGTCGATTGTCGATAGTCGATAGTCGATAGTCGATAGTCGATAGTCGATAGCCGATAGCCAAGTCCAAGTCCAAGTCAAAGTCAAAGTCAAAGTCAAAGTCAAAGTCAAAGTCAAAGTCAAAGCGAGTGGTTCTTAGGAAAGAACATAAAATGCGCTTAATAATTTCAGATGAGGCGAGTCATACGCCGAAACGTCCCAGGCGCAAACGAAGGCGGCGTTCGGCATCAGAGGAAGCCGACGAGACTCCTGCACGGCGGAGCCGAACAGGACTAACTGCCGATGAACTGCTGAAGATAGTGTCTGCGCTGCAAGGCGTACCAAGTAAGAGTACTTCATCCAATAATGTAGTTCCGGAATTCGACCCCAATAATAAAGCACAGGATGTCAAACGCTGGCTGAGAAAGGTGAATGAGTGCGCAGAAATCTATTCTTGGGATGAGAAGCAGATAACCCACTATGCATTGCAAAAGTTACGCGGTTTAGCCAAAACTTGGTACGAGTCCCTTCCGTCACTTAGTTACTCGTGGGAGGTGTGGCAAAGTAAAATGATGAAAGCTTTTCCGAATGACGTTAATTATGGTAAATTGTTAGATGAAATGCTCAACCGAAAATCTCGCACGGACGAAACCCTTAGAGACTATTTCTACGAGAAATTAACGCTATTGAGTAGGTGCGAGATTGTCGGTCGCAAGGCAGTTGACTGTATAATTTATGGGATTAATGATAGTTCAGTTAGAAACGGTGCGCAAGCTCTCACATGTGAGGAACCAGAAGACCTGTTAAATTACCTAGCGTCTCAACAACCATCGCAATCTTAGGGACGCAACACGAGGCTCGTTATCATCAAGCTCGGTAAAGAGACGCGACTTTCGCGGTAACGGTAGGGATGCCAGTGGTGCCACAAGTAGCAGAGGAGCAGGTTCTACTTGTTTTTATTGCAACGAGCCGGGTCACATTTATATAAATTGCACCAAGCCCATTGTCAAGTGCGGGAGGTGCTATAGAGTAGGGCATAATAATGAGGACTGCAATAGGAGACCGTTACAACAACAAACACCTAGTGAAACCAGCAGTAAGAGCAATCAGGTAGCTGACAGGAAGGTGTTAAAAATTGGAGTAGATGCGGATAATTTTTTGCCCGATAAAGCCAAGTCAAATCAGACTTACAAACAAGTAATTCCAGAAGGTCACTCTAGCCATGCTGTTCCACTTTGCCATGGCACAGTCAATGAGGCAAATGGTAAGTTCCATAAAACTGTTGACGCTAATGGAAAAACGCTGAACGCCTACCTTGACTTCGGGAGTGACTGCAGCCTAATTCGGCATTCGGATGCAGTCGCTTTGGGGTTAGTGGAAGGTAAAAGCACGCCATTGCCCGCAATAAGAGGCTTTGGCAATTCTATAGTCATCCCGAAATTCAGGGATACTGTGCGTGTTAGAATTGACGAAATCGAAACCAACTTAGATGTTTTGGTGGTTGACGACGCGTATTTGCAGGTTCCATTGTTAATAGGACAAAATTTCACCGAAATGACGTCAGTTACCGTATTGAAAGACAACGAGAGGTTGTTCTTTTATCATACTTCCGCCGATCCCTTCTTGAGCAAAAGTAAAACCCTTGGTCTTTATGTTTCCAAAGACGTTACTTTAATTAGGGGAGGATTAGTGGAAGTGTACACCAAAGAGGCCTACACGGGTAGTGTTTATTCGGATGGAGGTACAGAATGAGTCCCCATCAGGAGTATCATCTCCATCAGGGTTGTTACGAGGTGACCGAGAATAAGGCGGTAGTGTTCATTACCTCGTTGACTAGAATGCGGCTTACCTTCAAGGCAGGGATGTTAATAGCTAGGGTGAACCCGATAGGAGGAGTTAAGGCTCTACTGATGCAGACTGAGCAAGGCGAAAGGCCGATGACGCCTGTTGATGAGTCAGAAATAAAAGTAGGCGAAAGGTCGTCTGGCGGTGGTCTGCTCGTTGAAAAAGTTTCGTCCCTATCTTGTGGGACTAGTTTTCACGGTGTACACGGATTGTAATGCACTACGTACCACACTTACAAAACGTGACCTGATCCCGAGGATTGCGCGCTGGTGGCTGACAATAAGTGACTTTACCTTTAATATCGAATACCGACCGGGATGTCGGATGAGTCATGTAGACGCCCTTAGCCGCAATCCTCAGGGAAATAGGGGACCACCACTGCCGACAAGTGTTTTACACATAAATACTGATGATTGGATTCTTACCCAGCAAATGGCAGACCCTAAACTCGAAAGAATTTTCAAGATATTGAAACCGGGTTTAGATCTTGAGGTTACAGACGTTAAAAACAACTTCGTTGTTAAGAATCATGCACTGCACAGGAAATTGGAGGATGGGTTGCGGTTGGTAGTTCCCAAAGATGGCAGGTGGCAGATTTGTAGGGCGAACCACGACGAAATTGGACATTTTGGGTTTGCCAAGACTTTGGAACGCATTCAAAGCCGGTACTGGTTCCCCAAGCTAAGACGTTTTGTAAAAAAAAAAATACGTGGCAGCTTGTATAGATTGCGCGTACAATAAAGACAATGCGGCTCGAACGAGGAGTGGCTTCTTACACCCGATAGAAAAAGTGGCTAAACCGTTTCACACCTTGCACTTGGACCATTTGGGACCATTTATAAAGAGTAAAGCTGGCAACAGCTATATTTTGACTATTGTAGACGGCTTTACAAAATATGTTTTTGCTAGGCCGGTTAAGGATACTAAAACGAAGAACGTAGTTAAAGTTCTAGATGGCTTATTTCACGACTTTATGATACCGCATAGAATTATAACGGACCGCGGGACTGCATTTACGTCAGCCCAATTTAAAGACTTCTGTGTGAACAAAGGTGTCAAACATGTGCTTAACGCAGTCGCTTGCCCCAGAGCAAATGGGCAGGCTGAGAGATATAATCAAACTATCCTCACCGCCTTGTCTACACAGAATTTTGAAAGTGATGAACGCGACTGGGACAGGCGACTGGGTCAAGTACAGTGGGGTATTAACAATACCATCAATGCCACAACTAAAAGGAGTGCTTCCGAATTACTTTTTGGGGTTAGGTCGAACTGCCCCATTGATAATAAGTTAACAACGGGTCATAATGACGTAACAAGTTGCGAAGGCATGGTTTCGGCTGTAACGAGGGGCATGGGGAGTGAAGAAGTGCTTCCACAGCGTTCCCCTGTAGTTAACGAGATTTTGGATGAGGGTCATGGCAACATCTCGCCTCCAATTGCTGACGGAGCAGACGAATCTGTGTCTGTTATAGAAGAATTGGGAAGGCGGGTCGATGAAATTAGGAAAAAGGCTTCGGCCAACATTGAACATAGTCAAGCAAGGCAGAAGGAAACATACGACGCAAAGAGAGTGCCAGCAGTTTCGTACTCGGTCGGTGACTTAGTGAAGCTTACGAAGACCAGCTTTTCCAACACTGGAAAGAGTAAAAAGCTGTTACCTAAGTTCATCGGCCCGTTTAGAGTTACTAGTTGTCTAGGTAACGATCGTTATAGGGTGGCTAATGTACCAGGGTTAAACACAAGAAAATATGATAGTGTCATAGCATCTGATAGAATGCGTCCCTGGATCGGTATACAAGCACTGCAGGTAAACAGGTCATCTGGGTCCGAGTCATCGGACTCTGATTCGGGTTCTGAATAGGTTTTGTAAAAGGATAGAGGAAGGAGGTGAGAATTATTATTGAGATTGCTGTTGTTTCACGAAATTATGTATAACAATAAGTAAATACATGAGTCAGAATGGTTTATATAATGTTTAATATGAATAATATATAATGTGTAATAAGAAAAACATATAATGTGTAATATAAGTAATATATAATGTGTAATATGAGTAATATATAATGTGTAATACGAATAATGAGTAACATATGTGATCTTTAATATGTAGTGAAGGTAATATGCTAATGCTAGCGATTGATACAGTATAAATGAGAGTTACATTGGGTCTGTTAGGATTTATTAGTATGTTCGTTTTCCTTCTCTCTTTGTCCCTTTTCCTGTATGTTTATTTTTGTATCATGGAATAAGGACCAACTAACGTGTTGTGTTGTGATTTACGCGTGCTCCGGAGATAGCACGCAGTCGGATGACCGAGTGTTGTGATTTCGATATTAAAAAAACGTTAATTTGATTAAGTGCTGTGATTTTGATATTAAAAAACGGTAATTTGATTATGTATTAAATAAATAAGTAGTGATTCTGAACGACACTTCACCGCCATTTGCAACTTTATAAAAAAATATTAGAGGGTAAACGGAAAAAAAGAACGGGATGGCGGGGAAGTGCCGCGGCGAACGCATAATGGCCGCTTTGGTAGTTTTTGTCAACAGTGTTAGCGAGAGGTCAAGTTGAGAACTAGTGTAAATCAGTACCTATCACTCTTTGTCTACAACTTAAGCATTGTGTTGCCTAATTAAAGGACAAGTAATCAACGGAAATAAGGTGTTTCATTTCAGTATATTAGGGTTCCGTACCCGAAGGATCCAACGGACACCTATTGCTGTCACTCACGTCTCTGTCCGGCTGTCTGTGAAAAATTTTTTAACTTCCCATTGACCTGTACTTGAAATATGGTGATAATGTTTGTTATTTTGCTAACAAATACCATATATTGAAAAATATATTTTTTCTTTGGTGCGGAACCCTAAATGTGCGAAGTCCGACATGCACTTGGCCGGTTTTTAAATCCTTTCTTTGAACATTTAAGAGTGGTCAGAAGCCCAAAAATCAGAAAACCGTCTGCCTTTAGATATCGTGTTACCTAGTTACTGGATTGTGGAGGTCAGATAAAAAATCACTATATGTAAGATACTTGTGTTGAGCTGCATCCCGTAAGACACGAAGCCCACCTTAACCATAGTTGGGGAAAGGCTAGGTGATGGATGTAGTGGGTATATAAGATTGAGTGTCTTTTGCACGAATCGAAACAAAATCTGCGAAATTAAGTATCTCATCATCAGCCTCTTAATGTCCCCACTGCTGGGACAGGCCTTCTCTTTGTGAGAGAAGGAATCCATACTTTGGTACATACCTAAAGAAAGAAAGAAAAAAAGAAAACATTACCAAACACTGTATATTCTCGACAGTAATATTGTCAAACAAAAATGTGGCAATGGAGTACATCCAGCGTAGTACACGAAAAATTAATATAATACCCCCGACACATTTTTATTTCATGCTACATAATTTATCTAGTAGTAGACAGGCTTCGATTGACAATCTATTGAACACGTAATTATGACATAATATCTAGCGAAAACACCCCGATTCAAATAGTAAAACGCCCACAACTTTAGAACGGCTGACTGAACCGATTTTCATCAAACTTTGTTAAGAACACTCGAAAATCAGTCACCTTTCAAACAAATAAAAAGAAAATCAAAATCGTTTCATCCTTTTAGGAGCTATGATGCAACAGACAGATACACATATACACAAACAGACAGGTACACTCGTCAAATTTATAATACCTCTCTTTTTCCGTCGGGGCCTCGGTCACAACGCTGGTCAACGCTGATTTACAGCCTACCCCCTCTCCCTCAACACTTAATATAATACAATATAAATAACTTAACTAACCTTAGTACTAATTAATCATATTACATATGAGAAACAGAAAATAAAAAAGATGAATATACAAATTTAAAATACTCATTTACATTATACATTCTTATATTATTATTATACATTCATAATACATATTTTGATAAAATAATAAAAGCCAAAAACATTAATATTTTATGAAGCCGAGCCCAAATGAAATACAGTTCGTAGCAGTCCATTACTTATTACATTTCTGTTTGAGGAACAATAACTTTTTAAAGACTATTTATTTCCGTGAATGGTTAAAGAAGTAAAATAATTAAAATCCGCCCATGAAGTACCCCCGAATCCCCCATTCAACACTTCAATCCCACAAGCCGATTCACCCATACATTCCCGAGCTAATATTAAATCTCAATAATTTCGTTACCCTGATCAATAGATAATTAATTTGGGCGTAAACAAGCCAGGCTTATGACGTCACACCCGTGTCAAGTGTGAACTCTATGTGTTTGGACGTTCATCGCTAGGTTGATAAGGTTGCCAATAACAGCATCACAACTTTCCCGAAGTACTTTCAAGTTGGACGGGCCATGAGAGTTTCGGTAATAGTGCTTTGACAACCCTGTTACCTCGTTCAGGGGAAGTAGTTGAGATATTTTTGGTAGTTTTGAGAAAGGATTTTTTTATTGGAAGACCAAGGGACATGATAGGGGTGTTTCCTGGGTAGAAAAATGATAATTCTATTTAGTCCGTCAGTGAGATTATCAAATAATATTTGTCCCGTATTTTTTGCTTTATCAAATAAATAAAAAACCGGGCAAGTGCGAGTCGGACACGCGCACGAAGGGTTCCGTACTTGGTAAATTGCGGTTTACGATTTATTACGCATTAAAAAAAAACGACGAAGACCTATCCATAAATACTCCACACGGATGGGTTTGATGAAAAAAAAAAAATATTTTCATTTTCAAGTATAGGAACCCCCAAAATTTATTGTTTTTTTTCTATTTTTGTGTGAAAATCTTAATGCGGTTCACAGAATACATATACTTACCAAGTTTCAATATCATAGTTCTTATAGTTTCGGAAAAAAGTGGCTGTGACATACGGACGGACAGACAGACAGACATGACGAATCTATAAGGGTTCCGTTTTTTGCCATTTGGCTACGGAAACCAAAAAATTGACAAAGATACGCATCAAAGTTCAGGAGTGGGGGCTTGTGACGTCACTTTGTCAGTATAAGTTATAGCACAACCGCGACGTCACACGAGATTTCAACGCACTGTTTCGTCGTAATTCTTTGTTTACGTACCAAAAGAAAAATACTATTTTTTTAGGTTATCTAACTGACGGACTAAACAGATATTTATTGTCAACTACTAGGCACTACTAGGGTAGTTGACAATAAATATCTGTTTAGTTGTTTTTACGTCACCTTAACCAATTATTATAAAATCAATGGGGAAAATCCTAGAAGTAATCAATGAGCCGAATGAGCTGAGTGTCTACGATAGGCTACTTTTCATTCTGAAAAATAAATACTGTTCCTGAAGGATAGGCCACGCAAAGCCGTGGAAAGAATTCACTAAGAGATAAACAGTTTATTTAGAAGACGAGTAGGTGTATTAGTTGTGTAAATTGCATAATATTATGGGTCTGCGTTGTGTGATGCAGTACAGTCCCACTAAGAGAGAGGATGCCTTTTGTCCTCTCGTCAATAATAAGGAAATAAACATCCTGAATAGCTTATTAGTCTTCATATCTTATAATGCTAGAAACGAATTGTCTTATGCTTGTTAATCCCTCAAACGTGTGACCTAACTCTCTCTATAACATAATTATAGATAACAGTAGATCTTGCGACCGTCCCAAGATACGATCAATAAGGGATTATTATTTGAAGGATAATCTCGTCGTATGACGTCATAATAAAATCAAATACGCTAGGAAAACTGGATGATAGTCTCAAAGACCAGCAAATGGGTAAAAGTTAATCCCGGAGTTTTTATAATTTTATAAATCGAATCGGAAGATGTTGAAGTGTCAAAAAAATGCCGCATTCGAAAAAAAATGCGTCGGTGTTTTTTTTCGGGACTTTAATGACCTTTCTGCTTTAGACGTTTAGTGTGGTGTCTACGTCTTCTTGAAAGTCACTTATTTTTTCTGCATTATACTGCGGATGGAACACATTGTAATGTGTTATGTAGTATTTGGTCAGCCAGTCAGTCATCTCGGCAAACTTTACTGAGATAGTCAATACAGGGGGGTGACCATAAGCTCTTAGAGTAAGGTTATTTTGAGTGTGTGTAAGGGACAGATGTATATGACGTGTATACATCTGTCACTTACTCTATCTCAAAATAACCTTATTCTAAGAGCTTATGGTCCCCCCCCTGGATACAATTAAATCACACATCATTACACTATCGCAATATTGCGCCTGTTTCAGTGATAATACATATTTTCTATACTCTTTGCGCTGTAGCATGGTGCGGGTGACAGTTTCAATAATTTTTTTAACGAATATACGTATAGGTACGTATTTTTTGTAGTGTAACGTCATACAGGCAACTATGGTATATGGTATAACTATGGTATGACGTTAAACTACAAAAAATGCGTATACGTATATGCGTTTTTTTTATATTGAAACTGTCATTCGCACCATGCTACAACGCAAAGAGTGTAGTTGTATAGACTCTTGAGTCACAAAACTACACCAATTTTTACATCACAATATCCACTAGGAATCAATTCGCAAATAAATTAAATCAGTTACTGAACTACACTCCACACTCGTGGCTAAGTAATAACAGTCGCACGGATCGATCTTCAAGGTTAAGCAATGCTTGCCGAGGTCGGCCCGTAGAAGGGTGACAATTTCAACATACCGAGTTTCCTCCGTGCTTCGGAAAGCACGTTAAGCCGTTGGTCCCGGCTGTCATTTGAAGATCTTTGACACGTCGTTACGGGTAGTCAGAAGCTGAGATCTGACACCAGTCTTGCCAAGGGGTGTGGTGTTACCCAGTTACTGGGTTGTGGATGTCAGATAGGCAGGCGCTCCATGTAAAACACTGGTACTCAGCTGAATCCAGTAAGACTGGAAGCCGACCCCAACAACAATTCGGAAAAGGCTAGGCAGATGATGATGATGACTGAATTACACTCCACAAAAACCCGCCTAAAACTCCAATAGATTCGATATTCTAATTTCTAACATCACAAACCCCATTAATCTTTTTACTGACTCATACATAACTCTACTCCCAATCGAATTGACTCTGACAAAGCTGCCAGTAAAGCTTTTCATTCATAATATTAAAATAGAATATGAAACTCAAGAAGAAAAACACGATTTTCAATTTCTTCTGTAGAAAGAACACAAAAAAACTACGTCTTCTTTTTTATAAGTAAATTAAAACAAAGATCTCCGCAGGGCGGAACGTTTATATCAATCCGTTGAGGAGTGGAAGAAAATAAGACAAATTGAATGTTGCCTTTGTTAGAGGACAAAGGCTATATTAATATCACTTATGCATGTTATGTCGGCACATATTGAGATATTAACTTTCAGAGCATTTCACGTGATTGAGAGTATTGTGAGGTCAAATATCATTCAGTTACCATGTGAACAGTCACATGGAAAATTCGACAAACTCGAAACAACGTCACCTTTTCCCCATACCAAAACGTTTTGTCAAACATTTAAGAGCATAAGAAGTTAGTGAAAGGACAAGGAGAATTCAAAGTTACAGGAAACTTCTTTTCTTGAATCGAAATGACGTGTCGAACGTAAGAGAGATAGGTAAGATGGCCACGACAGCGTTCCTTATGCAATTAAGCAGCAAAACAAAGCTTACTCAGAGCACAGATTAAATAGATTAGATCAGCTAATTGAGAACGCGCAGAGCGAACAACGCGAGCGCTTTGTTTCATTCGACACGCAACGAATCGCTCGCTCGACGATTTTGCAGATCAACTATGTATTCGCCGCTACATTTGTGATTGCTACACCGATTAACTGTGAACGCCACCATTGAAATAGTACGCATCGCTTACAGTCGACCGCTAACTACGAGCCGTATGTACGCAACCTAATAACAATTACAGCCGCGTTCCAAATAATGACGCGCACATACTAACTACGGATCGCATCGCAACTCGTTCGCTCTCAATCGGGCCATTTCCCAAAACATACAATCGCCTCTTTTACTAGTTTCCAGGTGTTTACTATTTAATTTTATTACGTATCCTGTCCGATGTATAAAACTTTCAACGTTTGCGGACAGCTCCATTGAATGTTAATGCGGTTGCGGCGCTCAGCAACAACAATATTGTTTTATGGGACAACCAACCGAGTGTTTTCCACAGCACTGTTTTGATTGCTCTGTAAATTACACACACGGAACTATTGTGGGCTACAAATGCAGATGAACATTTTTGACTAACGACGCAAAATGTCATAACGTAGTCAAGAGCCTGTTAACATATTAATTGCAAAAAGGATTTTTATGAAGCGTTGTAAATTCAGTTTTTTTTTTAAATTTGTATGGAAGGATTAAACATGATGCCATCAACCTATGGTGGCATCAAATAGACTATTTTCGTCAGTGAAGTGACATTTAGAAGTTACCCAAACCGACTTTATTTACGGACCGTCCTCATGTATAAAAAGCTAAATCGGAGACTGCCTTTGCCACTCATCCGGAACGCATCTTGACATTCATTTAATTTCGTTTTTCCCGCGCAATTCCAAGACGGTACGGAGACTATTTTGAAATTGGAACATGCCAAGGCCAACTCTCTTTTCGTTGAAGTTTGAAAATGTCAAACAGTCCAAACCACAGTTTGTTTTATTCAGTGTTTTTCTTCATTGCCTGCTTTTTTCACGATTGTGGAAATTCAACTTTTATTTTGTTATTTGAAACCAAATTTAATCATATATAAATGAAGAATTGAATAAGTTAACTAATAATCTAAAGTTCTCTTTCCCCAGTAGTTTGAGGCGAACTACATTAGTTAAGGCAATTTGCGATACAACAAGTTTAGCAAACTTCTTACTTCTTAGCGGTACTCGAACTAAGCTAGGCGGAACGTACGGCTAATTATTGCTATCGACCTATTTCTATGAACTAGCCTGTTCACGAATATTAAACTTTCCTGGTTAACCACGATTTCACCTGGGATTTAAAATGTTTTATCCTGGCAAGGGGTTCACTTTACGTAGGTGTATTTTTGTTATTATATATTAAGTCATTTAACGTATCTTATGGTAAAATAATAATTCAACGAACAATTAGAAACACACTATGGTTCATGTGGTATGTTTTATTTTTTTATTTCTCTGTTCATTTTGTTATAGCACATAAAACGAAATATGAAAGTTATATTCATATCAGTTTATTTTTTATTTCAGTGGTTATGCAAATAGCTATGAATCGCTCAATGGAGTTACAATTAAATTTTATCGGTCGTTTCAAATAAAGCCCGAACATTTGAACAATTTAAACTAATATAGGTACGTTTAATTGTTATCGGCAAAATGTAATATGATAATGTATATAAATAATGACTCATGGGCTTTAGATAAAACTTAGATACTAGTAATCTATGCTATGGTCAAATTGGCTGGCCTACTTTTTATTTTATATGTCAACAATCAAACAGCATTCTCAATATTTATTCTAAAAATAAACATATTCCTTATTAAAACTCGTAAATCGTTGGCTTTCATACTGAAGTTATTAGCGAGCGTAAGAATATGTACCAGGCAGTTATAAATTGTAAGGTTTAACGGAAAAACTTTGTTATCGTCGGTCGCCTACCACCGCCAGCCGATTTACCTTCTCGAGATAACGAGTTCCGTACAAACCTAGTACTTACCGACCTGTTGGAGGATATTTTTTAATTTTCTAATCAATATGCAGGGAAAAAAGCTTAATTTTCGTCGGAGACAACACCTTTTGTGGTGAACTTTCCTATAGGCTGATAGGACGGACAAACTTGAAACTTGGAGGAAGGTACGAAAACAATGGAGAGATTGGAAGATAAGCTGACGGAGGGTTATTAAGTAACACCGCGAAAGTTATAATTTTCGGATCATACCCGTTTTAAGGCTCGACGCGTGAAGCCTTTAAATTTAACATTTTATGGAGTTTGATACCGATCAAAGAAGAGTTAGCACTTAACTTTGACTGTGTAGCACATTCATAGTTTTTATGTAATACTAGCTTGTGCAGCGGCTTCGCCCGCGTGAACAGTGTTTTCTTATCCCGAGGAAACATAATTATATCATAATCTATCTCTGTGCCAATTTACATCAGATCCGTTCAACGGTTTTAGCGTGATCGTTTAACAAACATTCATCCAAATTTTCGCATGTATAATACTAGCTGCCTTCCGCGAAGCCGTTCGCGTAGAATAAGTACTTCTATACAATATCTCTAAAAATTAATAGCTTCTGCCAGCGGCTTCACCCGCATGAAAAGTGTTTTCTTATCACAAGGGAACATTTTACCGGGATGAAAAGTAGCCTATGTGATATTCCAGACTATAATCTATTTCTGTACCAAATTTCATCCAGATCTGTTCAGCCGTTTAAGTAACAATTATGGTTTCAGACATTTATTTCTCAAAAACAGAATATACATTCACTTGCAATGAGAAACACAAGTTATTTTTTTAAAATTAAAAACGATTAGCGGAAACAGTTCGTTATCAATTATTATGTACAGACAAACAAACAAAACATTTATAATATTATTTAGATTCATAAGATATTATATGTAAGTGTGAGCTATATTACTGTAAATTTTCGTCAAAATCCGTTCAGTAGTTTTTGCGTGAGAGTACCATACATCCATCCTCACAGACTTTCGCATATATGGTAGTAGTAGGATTAGTAGGATATTCGGCAGTCATTTTATGTAGATAGACTCTAAGTTAGGGATAGGGTTATAAGTTCTGGAGTGGTGACCGCATACCGGAAAACAACGTTGGAAGGCCTCCCCTAGAGGGACCGATGACCTGGTGAAGTTTGCGAGAACCCGCTGGATCCGAGTCGCACGGTACCGTTCGATGTGGTGACATTTTGGGGAGGCCTATGTTCAGCACTGGACGTCTTTCGGCTAAAATTATGATGATGACTCTAACATTAAATTGCAAAAAAAAAACGGCCAAGTGCGAGTCGGACTCGCGCACGAAGGGTTCCGTACCATTATCGCAAAAAAACGGCAAAAAAATCACGTTTGGTGTATGGGAGCCCCATTTAAATATTTATTTTATTCTGTTATTATAGCGGCAACAGAAATACATCATCTGTAGAAATTTTAACTGTCTAGCTATCACGGTTCATGAGTAGTACTACAGCCTAGTGACAGACAGACAGACGGACCACGGAGTCTTAGTAATAGGGTCCCGTTTTTTCCCTTTGGGTACGGAACCCTAAAAGCATTGGTGGTCAGAATAATGTTTGTTTACATTCACACGCAAGTGACAAACACTAGCTGTCTCTTTTTCTTGTTGGTTTTATCAAGCCATCCCTTTCGACTTGTAGTGAAATGTCAGATGCATGAAAAGTGTGTATGTGTGCTGCCGCTGCTGTGTGGAACACTTTTTTCGGTTGTTTTGTGAGTGTATAACGTATCTGTTTACTAGAATATCATTGACTAGAAAGGTATAATTTGGCATGGATATACATGTCGCATCAAGGCTGGCCGATAGATGTAAACCATCGGGCAGTCAGGATGTATTCCCTTAAGTTAAGACATCGTTTGTTGATCATCATTTGATCATTAACTTCACACTTACGCCTTATCACACACTGGTGGTTGGACCAATTACTGCGACCTAGCTGTGGCATAGATATATAATCTGTTATTGCAGCGTATTCTATAGATAGTTTATGTCTTCTTTGCGCGCGGCTCTATGTGTGGGTAAGCATGTGTGGGTGGTTGTTTGCACTACCGCGTCACTACCACACAAATTAAAGCTGTGTATCTACAAGCGTACGCACAGCGCACGCACACATGGCACCGCGCGCAAAGATGAGTTGAACTATCTATACACAGTTATAGGTTTTCTACATTCAGTAATATGTTCCAATAAATTTGAGTATTGGTAGTCTGCGAAATGGTACAAGGATGCGGATGTGAGACAGTATTGCAGAGTAAGTATCAAACCTTCATATGATAACCGACGACGCGACGCCGTGGAAGTGGCGAAGTATTAGGGCAGTAAATGAGGACTAGATCATCGGCAAGAAGTAGAAAAAAATTGGAGAAAAAACGAAAAACATTTTTGGGACGACAGATCATGAGGTACAAACAAATAAAAAAAAAGTGACACTAATAAAAAATAACATAGTGTGTGCCTTACGGCTGAAAAATTGTATTTCAGCAATGTTGCCAGATAGATGCTCTCTGACGCTGTTGTTCCAAATAAGGGTAATAAGTGACGAAGCAAACAGTTGTTTAAACATAATAAAGCTTTAGTCAGTCTTTACAAAAATCTATCCGACATGATAGATCTTTAAAGTTTAATACCCATTTTATTAACCACGTTGAACGCAACGGATATCTGGCTTCACTTTTATAATCCACAATAATAATTTTAAGAAAATCGAATGGATACCGGGTAGGAAGGTATTTTGCAGTAAACCGGTCAGATAGCTCAGTTAAGCACTTTTACATTTTAAGAGTTTCCTTCATAAGAGTGAGGGTATATTCTCGTATTTATACGGTCATGTACTTTACCCACGTATTTTATTTGTATATCTCCAGGTTGTAAAGATATAAGTCATTCAAATATACGCGTATAAAAAATCGTATCTACTTATCAACCACAACCAGACGGGCTTTTCAGCGACAGATTTTTTATTGTTTTGAATTTTTGTTTCAAGAAAACATAGATACTCCAATTAGAGAGACTTTGAACAAAAATTAAGCCATTTTTCGAAAGTGATATTTTTATAATAAAATAACTTTGCTAAAAAAATAACTTACAAAGTTTTATTTTTATGTAATATAAAAAAAAAACGAAAATTCGTTAGCAAGTTATGCTAAAAGTACGTTAATATTTAGGGAAACACAAGTCCTTATTTAATCTGTATCAGTAGAAATGGAGCACAGTTCCATGTTCTTTTAATTAAACATCTCGGTGCCGCACTGATTACCTAATATTGTGTGCTCTGTAAGCCTTGACGTGAGTAAGGGTACATGTGAGGTTTTCTGCTAACAATATGTCACCCTCCTTCTTGCTATGTGGTTAGATTGTTATTATCCTTATGTGTTTTCCCTGAAAAGAATGTTACCTTCGTTTTATATGAAAGATATTATGAAACTTCAAAGACTGGCTCCCATTTCTGCAAGAAAATTCGTAGCAAAAAGGTTCTAGGCATATTAAAAAAGAAAGTAAAAACATGAATTGGAAAAAAACAAATAACAATTTTAATAAATGTCTCCTTTCTTTCAAAAGGATTCGCATTCCACAACAACACTCGTATCCTTTTAATGCATAATAAACATTCAATTTAAACAATAATAATTAAACAAACCAAGAACGGCCGTTTTTGGTTTGTTTCCGAAATATTTCTGGATATTTCACAGAGATATCCTGAAATATTTCGGACATTGTCGAAAACGTCCCTGCTTCTCTTAAATTGCCTTAAATAAGTGCATTCCTTCTAACGTCGGTTTTACCTATTTCTTTACGCTCTATTTGGAACCCCGGGCACAAAATAGATAGGGTACAAAAGGCCTACCTACCTATGAAAAGAGGCAAATCAATCCTGTGCACACATAGACGTATCCATACGGGGATTTTAGAGAAATGACAGTCGCGAGTGCGCTTGCCTCGCTGTACGTGAAGCTTGTCTATATGTGCGTCAGATTTCGCTCATCACATAGAGTCAACCTTCTGTCCACTTACCTTATGCCCCCATTACCCGTAAAGTCAATATGTGCGAGGAATGGGTGCGCCAAAGTTCACCTAAATTTTCAACTCCGACAATTGGAAATCCGAAAATGTTCTTCCTAACATTTTTCATCCTAACAATCACAATTCCTAACTACTCTGTCTCTAATGTTCATAATTCAGAAGCATTCAACTTCATAATGTCAGTAGCAATAAACATTTATTATACTTTTATTTTTTTTCCTATATTTTCTCAACATAAATATCTTTTACACTATTATTCAAAGTCATATATTTTTTGTTTAGATTTCTTTTTACCCGACTGCCGAAGGAGGGTAATGTGTTTATCAGTCTATGTATGTATGTAAGTATGTATGTATGTATGTATGTTTGTTCCTATATGGCGTTCCAGAGACCAAACGCGTTGGCCGATTTTGATGATTCATACCTCAATCGATGCGTCTTAACCCTGCGAGTGTCATAGGCTACATTAAAATTGGATAATAGAAAATGGCGGATTTTGGGTGCCATATTTTGGGGGCCCAAATTTTTTTTAATATAAACCCATCGTGTGGGGTATCAAAATAAAGGGTTTTAAGAGGTGATTTCAAAAATATAAAACACTTATATGTTTAAATGTATCTAATTCGAAAAAAACTAACTAAAAAGTTATAAATGAAAAAACTTAATTCAAAAAATAAAAAAACCCGACTGCTTCAAAAGCGAACTAAAAAGTCGTAAACAAGGAAAAAATCATGCTGTGCAGGCGAAGGATACACCAGATTGGTCAGCCTGCCCGCGAATATGTATCCTCCGACTGCATGCGAGCGAACGCAGCTCCCGTCATCTCCTTCATGTTAGGTTACTTTAGACCCTTGTGGTATTTACTCATCTACCGACCTGCTGACTAGGTGCACATACTGATAGTGCACCATCAGCCGTACTATCACACCGTGCCACGTCCTGTCTGCTGACCTGCCTACCTGCCCGATTGCCTGCATGTCCGTCGTTGCTGCTTGATCACCTGCCTACCTCGGACATTCCACGACTTCCTGTCCGAGCTGCTGCCTGGTTAGCTGCCCACGACGTGCGAAGCCGACCCCAAAGTTCTGTACTCTATATCATTTTAATTTCATAGCTTTAATTTAATTTTTATCTTTTTAACTTAATTTTATTAACGTGGCTTACGTATAGCTCTCCGGCGCTATACGTAACGCTACACCCTGCAGACAGAAATAGGAGCGCCGCGCCGCGGGGCTCCGTCGACTTAGTTGCTTAAATCTTCCATAACCATGGGGTTCCGTGGGGTTAGGATGTTACAGTGAGGTAGCCCCTCTACCCTCCTTTCCCTTTCCCCCTTTCGCGCCCCTTAAATCGATGGAAATTTATGGATTTTTTTATTCTAACCTGAAAACTTTAACCATGGATATCTCCATAACTATAGGGCTCCGAGTGGTTGGTGTGGTACTGAGGGGTAGCCAAACCTCCCCCCATCTAGGCCATCTAGGCGCGGATAGGGTAGAGGGGGTACCCTATCCGCGCCAAAAATCAACGGCATATAATCGAAATTTTAACCTTACACTCTATTTTTTGTTGCTTCTTAATTCACACGCCCAATATTGTTTATCCACTGTTATTCGGTTTTTTTCATATGTAAATCCATGTACGTCTAATTTTAATCCTTCGCGACTAGTTTTAAATAATTTTTCTCTATATTAATAAAGCATTAACACAAACATGCACGTAATGATAATACACCGACATGAACTTAACAATAGACACAACTCAGTACGTTATGTAAAGCATACCCCAAATAATAATCATACCCTCAAATTAAAACTATAAATATCATCTTCTACCCAAATATATTTTTTATTACACTTGGTAAATGTTTCTTTCTGAGTATGAGTGACAATATTATGGTAATTATGTTTAGGGATAAAAGCGTTATGATAAAAAACAGTAGGAGTTTAAATATATTTACATTAATGATATAATTAATAACAACTTTCGGAAACACGAGTGTTATGAAAATCGCCGGT
Source organism: Orthosia gothica (assembly GCA_949775005.1). Taxonomy (NCBI): domain Eukaryota; kingdom Metazoa; phylum Arthropoda; class Insecta; order Lepidoptera; family Noctuidae; genus Orthosia; species Orthosia gothica. The sequence goes on along the minus strand of OX459044.1, from coordinate 22,838,984 downwards.
AGCACTACAAATAGTATGAATGAAAACTTTAGGATGAAACTTTTTAGGAAGAGTGATCATTCGGATTACAAATCGTTAGGAAGAACAATTTCGAGTAAAGAACTTTAGGTGAGCCAATATGGACCCGCGAGGAATATCGTCTGTAATGGCCCCAATCAGTCAAAAAAGGCACTCAAAACCGAAATTAAGAAAATTTATAGCCACTTATCGAGCGATTAAAGAAAATTAAGGTGTTCGTTTTTTAATTTCTTTTCAACAACAGGTTTTAATGTTTCTTAAGTTTTCGCTTCCGGCTGTTTAATGGTTTAAGTTGAGAACTGGCAACTTTTTAATACTTCAGGTTTAAAGGAGCTATACTGTTAATGAAGGAAAATGCTTATGTGCCCGTAATTTCACGAATACCTGTGAACAGATAATTTAAACTAGAACATTTATTGGATGGACGGAAAACTGCTGAACGGATTTTGATGAAACTTTGCTACAATTTATAAAGATAGAAGTACCAGATAATATTACCGTGGAAGTATAAAAGCAATGGCTCAGCTGGCTGCCAAATAGTTGGGGATCCTTGCAAAGGTAAGAAGGTACTTCACGTCGACACAGCTGCTCAACTTGTATCATGCGCAAGTTCGATCATGCATGTAGTACTGTTCTCTTCTCTGGGACGGATTTGCCAAATACCAGCTTGATGCACGAGAGTCGTTCGAAAGGCGGGCCAAGAGGCTCATCGAAATTGAAGCACTAGACTTGTCAAAGCTCCAGAGCCTTGAACATCGTCGCTGAGTTACATTTCAGGGAATGTGCGAAGGAATTGCATGATCTTATTCCGCCTAGCCCGTTTCATCATCGAACTACCAGACGTACGGCGGTGCGCCATCGATACATAGCGGACATCCCATCCATTCGCACAAAACGTTTTGGGAACACTTTTAATATGCGTACAGCTAAGGAGTGGAATTCCCTGCCGGAGACTTTGTTTCCCGACAGCTACTATCTAGGGGTTTTTAAGTCAAGAGTGAATGTTTTTTCTAAGCAAGCGTGCCTCACCGTCGACCAGATAATCGCTTAACATCAAGTGAGATAGTGGTAAAGCGTGAGCCTATAGACTATAAAAAAATCGGCCAAGTGCGATTCGGACTCGGGCACGAAGGATTCCGTACCATTATCGCAAAAGAAGGGCAAAAATATCTTGTTTGTTGTATGGGAGCCCCACTTATTTTTTTTTTTTATTCTGTTTTTAGTATTTTTTGTAATAGCGGCCACAGAAATACATCATCTGTGAACATTTCAACTGTCTAGGTTTAGCAGTTCATGAGATATGAGAGACAGACAGATGGACCACGGAGTCTTAGTAATAGGACCTGTTTTTACCCTTTGGGTACGGAACCCTAAAAAGTACTAATTCCACGCGGGCGGAGCCACGGGCGTCACCTAGAAAGGTATAAGTAGGTTAGGCTTTCGTCGGTCAATAAAAAAGTGTAATTCTTTAAACGCTAACGATTGCCACAAGTAAAAAGTTTTTGGGATTGACCACGCCCCATGTCACGATACAATATATTTTTGTCAGAAAACCTGAAACAAATCTTGCCAAGGGGTATCGTGCTATAGTTAGTTCAACTCATCTTTGCGCGCGGCGCTATGTGTGGGTATGCAAGTGAGGTTGTTTGCTCGGACGGCGACTGCCGCGTCCCTGCCACACAAATGCATAATGTATAATTACAAGCGCACGCACACATAGCGCCGCGCGCAAAGATGAGTTGAACTGTCTATACTCAGTTTTTGGGTTGTAGAGTTCAGATAGGCAGTAGATCCATGTAAATTACTGGGTATTTAGCTGCATGCGAAGAGACTAAGCCGAGCCCAAAATAGTTGGAGAAAAAGCTGTGCTGATTAATTGTTAGGCCCTCTTAATTATCTAGAAAGTAAAGAAAACATATTCTTCTTTCTTTAAAAACGTTGCCCCACACTAGAAATTTCTTCCTATTTCGTGGATGCGTTTACAAACATATAAACTCACATACACAACACCCAGAGCCGGAACAACTACCTGTAGGTCATACAAATATTAGTTCCGTGCGGGAAACGAACCCGCGACACGCAGCGCATCAGTCAACCGCTCAACCACTGCGCTGTGCGTGCGTGCGCTGTGCGTGTATGTGTGTGTGTGCGTGTTTATTTAAACCGCCGTGACTCGAACTCACTATGCGACCATTCTTTCATCATCTCATTACTTCGAAATAGATACAAATATGGCTGTTGTATAACGTTACCAACACACAATAATCAACAACAACAGACCTTCAACCCTTAAGAGATAAATCAATAGCGGCAAACCGACACCATGTTATATCAGAAGGTCATGATTATTCATACTTATACTTGTTTAAACAAGATCGGCTTGTGTAAACTTGCATCACTTGTTGTTTATCTTACAAAATAAGTATAACCGTTATGTTGGCACTTCCTGCTCCAATATAACGTTCTCTATTAAGTTGGGTGTTACGTAATTAAGGGTTCACGTTTTGATGTTTTGCCCCTGTCGTCTTCAGACTCCTAATTTCGTGATGAGCCCGCTCTTGACCTCAATCCCGCTTGATAGAAAGTGGTGGATGATGTCTTCGATGGCACAGGAGTGCCGGAAGACATTTTATATGTGTGGTAGTGAACACAAATACTGTCAGAGAGTTCCACATGTTGGCTGTGCGCATTATAAATGTCCAGTCATTATTTGTTCAAAAGGTGTCTATTGCTGGATACAAGCATAAGTATACATGGCCACAACGACAGGCTTTATTTCCCCTGTAATCACAATAATATTATAAAGGCGAAAGGTTGTGAGTGTGTGTTTGTAAGTTTGTTACTTCTTCACGCTCAAACGGCTGGACGGATCTGGATAAAATTTGGCACAGAGATAAATTATAGCCAGGAAAAGCACACATTTTTATCCCGGGAATATGTTTCCTCAGGATAAATTTCGCCTTTCACGCGGTTGAAGCCGCGGGCAGAAGCTAATAGTATACCGATATACAAAAAAAGCTTGTCCAAGTTGCCGATCAATAATCTATTACAGCTCAGCTCGCAGTAGCTGTAATAGATTATTGATCGGCAATCGATTGATCCTAATAGCAACGCACAATAACAGTTAACAATTGACACGACTCGAGATTCGACCAAAGATAAAATATTATTTGGGGTAACTCACGAACCTATAACACAATAGCTACTTTGATGAATGTAACGAATTATTTACTCCTTTCTGACCTACACAACCCAGTAACTGGGTAACACGTTACCCCTTCGCAGAACTGGTGTCTCATTTTAGGCGCCTGACTACCCCCAATGACTGTCTAAGATGAAGAAGAAGCCATCATTTATACGTATATAGTATCATTTACCGTCAACACTGTAGATATTAAACACCAAAATATTACAAACGTCGACCCAACTTAAGAGGGAGAATGCCAACAGTAAAACTCAGCTGGCGAAATATTAAACTCCTAGGCTCTGTTCCAAGACGTACGATCAAGACATGTAAACATAGCGCAGTAATGTGCCATACAGGCAACAGCTGCCAGCCTTGATTAAGACATAAATATGCAGCAGCGGTACAAAACATGTATGCCCCGCATCAACAAACCCCATTCCGCCATAGTTCCCGTTTATATGTCCATTTTGAGTTTTATTAATATTTCGTCACTATACACGTGGCGGAGATGACTAGCGTTAGCGAAATGGTGGCGAAAGGTTAGTTTAGGTAATTGTAGGAAAGCAAACTTAATAGATTGAAATTTTGGTTGGGTTTGAGGTGCTTCACGTTATGTAAAACGGAATGCCTGTGGAATGTAATAAGCAGATAGAGTTGTGAGCTAAATTGTAGCAATGTTAGAGGAATTATATAAAACAAGGCTGATTCCATGAACTATTAATTGAATGGCTTTGTTGCGGTCGAGCGTATTCGTGAATACTACACTAATACTAGTTTACTATACGGTAAACTAGGATTGTAATAAAGCATAAAGGAATTTCAATTCTGACGTCACATTACGCCTGTTATTCCGAAGGGTTAGGTAGAGATGTGAGGCCTTCGTCGCCTTCTTTCGTATTTGCCGGATTAGTGCCAGAATCAGAGTTCTGTATTTTGTCACCTAGACTCTTTGTAAATAAATAGTTCTAATTCTGATGCGGGTACAAGTCTAGACTCAGATCTGCTAATATAAAACCATAGCCATAAAACTTTGGCTGAATTTGAAATCAAATCCAGAATCTCGTGCTGCTCAGCACTAGCACTTGGGACCATTAGACCAACGAGGCCATAAGATATTAACGTGATTTAATTATGACAAAATCATTGTAAAGACAAAGAAGGTTGAATAATGTTTACACTATGATACCTCATAAAATTATGAATCTACGAATTATAATAATACTAATTAATACATACATTAATACTTACATAGGGATTTTTTTTTCAATATTTGAGATTCTTGGGCCTTTGACATGTGTTCCAGCGGCCGAAGCCGGGTCCTCAGTAGGTGCCTGAATTGTCAAGGCGGGGGGGGGATCAGTACAGACCACAGCGTACAGTGTGTTCTGATGATGCGCCGTTGATGGGGGGTAAGCCCCAGAGCCGATCCGGTGACGGACAGCCGCGGTGGGTTCGCGGTGAGTGCTAACACGTGCCCGTGTTCCCACCATAAGCGGCACAAGAGGACACCGTGGAGTATTAGTGGGTTGGAATCCCACATAACTGCGCTATCTCCCCGTGGTGGCTCAGTATGCATGAGCAAAATCCAAGAAAAAAAAAGGCGCCGAGACCAACTCACGGAGGCCTTTTTAGGCGTGTAGTATGAAATGTGACACCAACCTACAATTATTCCTGTATGCACTAAGCAAGTGCACAAAAGGACAATCCCCGGCTGGTGCAAAACATGAAGACAAAACTCATTGGGCTATGGGTTTGGGCGATTTTGTGGATCGATTATCTAATATCATAGAGGGAATATACCCCTGCTTGACCATTGTTGATCTATACGTCTATAATGGTACATTACTGCAGCGGCCGAGGCGAAGACAAGGCACACATATGTAAGTCTATCAATGCCTACTTGTGACCAAGGCTGGTATAGTGCTTTTCTCAAATAATGCTCGGTAATTAAAACTAAGTAGTACCTAGAACTCATTTTGTCACATACAATTACTTTTCAAAATCAATGACGAACAGCGGACAAAAATAATTTTACAATGCATGTCCTCGAAAAGAGCGGTTTTCCAAGCAGCCAAACTGTGCGGAAAGTGTCACTTTTTTTCACTAGTGCTTTTTACTTTCCTGTACTTTTTTAATTTTTAACTCCAACGTCAGCCCGACGCATAGAGTTTTCATTATTTGAGAAAAGTTTTGAAAATTAGTTATGTACAGATTATCATTCATATAAAAGGTAAAATAAAACTAATACTTTATTTTAGGCGTTTTTAATTACTCTACATTTAGATTTTGATCAATAAATTAATTTTAAATATTCATTAAATATGTTTGGCAGAACGTATATTTTGCTCGTGCCATAATGCGTTACGATGTGACAGCTATGCACATGCGCAGTAGATATGCCCGAGGAACTATTAGTTAATCTGTGGATATGCTGAACGCGCTTGATTAAGCCCGCCATTTTATTCATTTCATTTTATTAATTTATTTATTTCCTCGCACAATGCATAGTAAAATGTTGTATGATACACGTACGTAAGATGATTTCCGACTCGTGTCGATTTATCCACTCACTCGCTTCGCTCGCTCGTGAATAAAAATGCCACTCATCGGAAATCACCTACCTTCCGCACTTGTATCATAAATAACTATTACAATGCATGTCCTCGAAAAGAGCGGTTTTCTAAGCAGCCAAACTATGCGGATAGTGTCTTTTTTTTCACTAGTGCTTTTTACTTTCCTGTACTTTTTTAATTTTTAACTCCAACGTCAGCCCGACGCATAGAGTTTTTATTGTTTGAGAAAAATTTAAAAATTAGTTATGTACAGATTATCATTCATATAAAAGGAAGAATAAAACTAATACTCCAATTTTAGGCGTTTTTAATTGCTCTAGATTTAGATTTTAATCAATAAATTATTTTTAATAATTAATTAAATATGTTTGGCAGAACGTATATTTTGATCGTGCCTTATTGCGTTACGATGTGACAGCTATTTGCACATGCGCAGTAGATATGCCCGAGGAACTATTAGTCAATCTGTGGATATGCTGAACGCGCTTGAATACGCCCGCCATTTTATAATTTAATTTTATTAATTTATTTATTTCCTCGCACAATGCATAGTAAAATGTTGTATGATACACGTACGTAAGATGATTTCCGACTCGTGTCGATTTATCCACTCACTCGCTTCGCTCGCTCGTGAATAAAAATGCCACTCATCGGCAATCACCTACCTTCCGCACTTGTAGCATAAATAACTATTGCCCGCGTTAAAGTGTTCATTTGTTTTTTTTATTCAGTGAACATCTTTCTATTTGCAAGCCAGTTCGAAATTTGAATGAAGACAGTGTTCGCCTACGTTATAAGCCTACGTGTTTGACTGTACCAGCCTTTGCATGTTCTAACACAATGTGGCCCACCTTCATGCCAGGAGACTATTGTTTGTGAGGGCTAGCTGTATCTCTACGCCCTGTCTAGAATTTTACAATAGCGAAGGTCCATATTTCAGCTGAAATATTAATTTTGAGAGGTTGAAACGGTGGCTGTGACTAGCATAGATTTTCTGATTTCTAATATACAGGCAAATGCCTAGTTTGGAATTCAGGGTTTCACAGTGTTTATATTTTTTCCTTAGCATTATGAATAAATAAATAGTTATATTATTAGTTCTTAATTCAATTTAATCGCTTGGGTAGTCGTTTGGGTATTTTTTTTAACTGAATTCCAAAAAGGAGGAGTTTCTCAATTTGGGTGTTTGTATATAATATATACATATATACATAAGTATTGAATGTAAGTTAGGGCATAACTCCGTCTCATCTATACGGATTTGCGAAATTTATTTTGTTTCAAAGAAGTTTATGCCGAAATGAAGGGACCATTTTTAAATTTGGTAAAGATCTGATGAAGAACTTCAGAGATACACATCAGAACTCTTCATTAAATGATCCTGGTACACTCTCAATCCACCAGTTATGTTCAAGTTACATGTTATTTTGGGTAATCTATTCTGGCATCACTGTGGGCATTATAGGTACCTTACTATAGAACTCCATTATGTACCACCAAAAAGTGAATAAAATAAAACTTTAAGAATTCGATGTCCAAAAACGAAAGAACGAAAACAGGAAAACCGACTTACGAAATTGAAGATATTTTTCACTTTGTAATATTTTTTATTTGTAAGTCGGTTGTAATTATTTGTAAAAATAGTACATTGTTTACCGAGAGGAGAAAGGGACCGATTACCGTCGAGGGTGTCGTTTGAAGCCCGAGCCGTAGGCGAGGACTTTAAAACACCCGAGATCGGGAATCGCACTTTCTCTCGAGTGATACATAGTGCTTTATACTACACCTACGAGGAAAATAAAAAACTAAATCTTTACTAATTGAAATTTATATTGAAATTGTTGCAGTTAGTGAAGCTTAATGTAACACTTTTTCCATTAATGTTTGTTTGAGATGTTTGCGACAACAATTTTCACATGTTCTTTTTTCAAATTGTTTGACACCATCCAACACACAGCTAGTGGCCAGTGTGCCACTTTTGCGAACTTGGAGATAACAACTCACTGTAAAAACTTTTTGGCTTTTGATATTTAGGTTACCAGCGCATAGTCTTACCCAAAATTAAAAAAGAAAAACCACGTAAGAAATGGATTTTCATATACTTTTCTCTCCCGCTCAGATGCGTTTTCTCGCCGCATATTTGTTCGATATGCAATGACGTACTTTTTAATTACCGTAAATTTGATAAAGTATCAAGGTACTTTCCGAGCAGGTGTAGTATAAAGTTTTTTTACCTGTATTTAAAATTGCCCGATAACACGTTAAAACTAGGTGGGTCTAATGTGGTCAAAGTGAACTGTAAACGAGCAACATTTTTCTATTGGCTAAGCAAACCTACTTTCAGCTAATATTATAAAATGTGAATGTCTGTATGTTTGGATGTGTGAATCTGAATCACGCCTCCACGGTTGATCGAATTCGGTTGAATTTCGGGCGATGCCCTTGGAAAATACTAGTTAAAAATAAAAGCTATTCTATTTCTTATACGGTTAAGGTCAGTTAACTCTGAAAACAGATATCTTAGCTTTAAGTTCAAAACGCAAATTAATTCAACGCAAATTAAGCACCACAATACGTAGAAAGCCGGTGATTTGAGAACGAATAGAAACATAAGCAGTATTAACTGTCTTTCGTCTAAACAAGTTAATACTTTGAGCAAGTTAAACTTAATTGACTGGAAGGAGTTGCTTAAGTGCGTTCGTAAACGTTGACACCGTAATCTCTTAAAGTTATTATTTTAAGTTATTCGTGCGGGCGTTTTTAAAGATACATGGAATGGGTTCAAGAAGAAAATGTCTGTGTGATTTCTTCAATAATAGCGTTTTTAACAAAAATAACGTTTTTAGGATCTCTCAAAATACCCTAAAGAAGAGGAAGATGTATAAAAAAGTTAAGACCAACGATAAAAAGATTCTGCAACTTAGGAGATGGAAAGCTTTACTAAAACCGATGCTTTTCTAACGATTGTCATGAAATGAGTACAGTTTTGAAAAAAGTTAACTAGTTTAATCCACCCTTTATGCATCGAAGAGACCTGGAAACCACATTTAACCCAGCGTTTTTCATAGAGTCGTTAAAAATATAAGGCCAATTTAATAAAAAGCTCTTACTAAAGAAAAATCAAATACGAAAACAGTATTTCATTTTTCTATTCGTTCAATTTCTAAAATGAAACATCAAATAGGCGAAATAAAAAGGTTACCACACCACTTACCATATAAAAAAGAAACATATTTGATTTGCGATTCCAATTAATCATTCCCTACTGTATAGAATTGTTTATTTTATTTCGTTACTAACAGAAAATACCAATAGAGCAAATTAAAAGGCGATCTGTAGAATTTAATAACACAAGTCATTTGAGTATTCAAACGAAGGATTATTCAGGAAATGCTCGATATAATCCATTCTGTAGAAAATTGGTTTACAAATTGTTTGTGCACAGGCCGAACGCATTGGTACTCTCGTGCTTGAGTCGCGGGTAATCCAACGACATTGTATAATATCGTACGTATAGACGGACAAGTGCTGAATTTTCCGACTCGAATTATAACTCGAAGGGTTATTCTAAACTTTTAAAATCGATAATTTCTTAGCAGCTATAATTTTATAATTTTCTTTTGAATGAACGATTCTTCATTTAGATTATTTCTGTTTTCTTCTTTAGAATTCTCGTAAGTCGATTTCGATGCGTAAAACTTAAACTGTTGTCATACATGCCTCTATTTTTGTTAGTAATGAGAGATAACTGCGAGTATTACATAAAATCACAAACAACACCATTATTTGTAGGCAAAAATTTTTAATATGTTTTCCGGCTTTTCATGTTTGGTATCCGTTTTTTGCAGATTATGTTAAACAAAGAGTTGCCGCGTTAATTAAAAGTTCTGTTTTCGATTAAAATAATATGCAGGCGCCGCCGACAAAGGTTCGTTAAAAATGCATGTTTTTAATCTGCCATGTGAAAATATTATTTCTGTTTCAGCGCCGCATTGCCACTCCGTATGTCGATGCATGCCATTTTCATCTGCTGTAATATAAGATACGTCTGAATTAATGTTTTTTGATGTTAATTCGTAGGATTTGGCATTTCCTGGGAAGAGTTTAATTTCTGCTTTATTTTGCTCTTCTTTTGTTCAATTGTTTAGATTAAATATACACACGAACATTTTTGAACCCTTTTTTCATCGATGATATATCAGAAATTCAGAATATCGAATTTATTAAACTTACCAAGTTATTTATCTCCAGATATCAATACAAAGGCTTCAAGCCTCATTACTTATTCTTACACATATATTCAAATACCCGATTCATTCTCAAAGTTATACTTGAACACAGCAATACAAATAAATCTTCATTGTACAATGTAAACCTGTGTTGGAACTCGAAATTCATCCGTTGGACGTTTGTATGTATTTGTGTGCTGTAAACATACTGAAGCCTTGCAGTACATGTGCTTGTAAGAACAGAAGTGTAGCTCAGCACGTCTGAAACGGTGAATAGTTTAAGTTACGTTCGAATTAGTGGAACGCACTTGTTTTCTCAGTAGTGTTCGTTGAGAGTCGCACTAACATAATAAAGGTCGTAGCCGACTTATGCGACACCGTTCCCACGCGGCAAAATAATGTTCATTGAAATGTGAGCTTCAGGGCTTCCTACAGAGGAAGCCCTGAAACTACCTGAAGACATACTTAACATTGACAACACAAATTAGTAGATAGCTCGATGTAAGCAAGCTTACTGCCATCGTACCACTGGTACTGATAGATGTAAGCGCGTGGACAGCTGATTGCCTGCTAGCTGTCGGCGCGTGGACAGCGAGCAGTCATCTCCGTTTAAGGCGGTGTTGTGTGGGAACGGTGTTGCAGCGTCGTGTAAGTGAGCTACGAACATAAGTCTTGCTTGAGTTACGTTACGTATGAATTAACTTACTACTTATATATTAATTATTTTATAACTTTTCCTTTGAGAATACAAGGTCATCGGGTTTTAACATAAGCCAGTAATTTTCCATACAGTTATGTAGGCCTAAGATGACATGACATAATCGATGGACACCTTAAACGCCGAAAACTGATACACACAAAGGTGGGTCTTCGCCGAGTAGAGGTACAGAATAAGCCAACGAAAAGAAAACGGTTAGAAACTTATATCGTTGAAAATAAAAGTCGCCTACGACTCTACGAAAAATCGTAGCATGTTCGTAGCGGATAGCTACAACGCGCTACGGCGTAGGCGCACATTTCGATTTATTATACATTCTATTTCTGCTGAAAATGGAAGCGGACTAACGATTTTTTTTAAAGGTTATGTCGTTCTGTGTAGTTTAAAATTGTTGACATGTGTTTGCGAAAGTTCATTTCTGGAAATACCAATCCGGTAACATTTTTTTTCGCTATTAGTATGCTACTTTTTCGATAAGTACATAAGGCCACTTTTTATTTCAGAAAAATGCACTGTTCTTGTAGTATATATATATATATATATATATATTCTGTAGTTGCTTGCACGCTGCACTTAAAATTAAGCATACAATTATCAGAAGTTAACATGCCAAACGATGAAACTGATTCAAATATTTAGTATCAAGTTTGCGTTTGGGAAGCTGCCCAAATGTAACTGGCACTGTTACTATTAACCACTACGTGGTACAGCGTTTGGTTTTGTATTTAATTTGATCTCATTTATGGTTTACTAGCTTCCGCCAGCGGCTTCGCCCGCGTGAAAAGTGTTTTATTATCCCAAGGGAATAGTAAAACGGAATACTTTTGGGGACATTTTTTTGGGGACTGAGTCACCCACGTCCGTAGGAGTATACCCCATTCGATTCCCTACACGTGGTCCCCGGGTGGTGCAAATCAGGTGACACCAACTGGTGGTAGGCTTCGGCCGAGGGCTTGCGACCACCCACCGGGCAAAGACGTACCGCCAAGCGGCCTAGCCGTGTTCCGGTACGATGCTCGGTGTAGCCAATTAGAGGAGTTGGGTCGAGACAGCTGTTCCACTGCATGCAGACCAGCCTGACGCGCACTGGTATGGATGTGTCGGGAGACTGGTCACGGAGGGTAGCGGGATCCGAGGCACGGTGCGCCGCTGGCCGACCGCAGGTAGTTGGGGGCCCAAGTAGTGTGCCAGCCACATACGAAAGGCTGCCCCGCCAACTGTCGAAAAATCCCGGAATGCACCATCGTGCTGGTTGGCGACCAGATGGGAGGGCCCGATGGACATTTCGGGGGGGCTCGGGCGTCCCCGCAGTCTCCAGACTAGTGCCCCAATGATGGCGTCCTATCAGTGCGTGTCTGTAGGTTAACAGCGTGGAACCTCGCCTCACTTCCTTCTCCTCATCTCACCCTTCACTCTTATACATACATGACAAGGAAAAATCAAACTAGAGTTCAACAGCGGCTGCACCCCCTCCCAATCAAAGTGCACCTTACAAATATCAGAGGACTGCACTCCAATCTCGTAGCAGTCCATCATCATCTCGAGACTGATAAGCCGGCTCTCTTTTTCCTTTCGGAGACGCAGATCAGATGTCCGTCAGACATATCGTACCTTACATACCCAGGGTTTACCCTGGAGCACAATTTTAAGCTTCGCGCTGGTGTATGCATGTACGCCCGAGACGACATCTGTTATCGGCGTCTCCAAAACCTTGAGGACTCTAGGTTTTCTGTGCTGTGGGCTTTGGTGGACACAGGCCACGATAAAATTATCTACGCCTGTGTCTACCGTTCGCACAGCGGTGATCAGGAGACAACCAGGCTCACAGAGTACCTTGGTGAGGCGGCTGATATAGCGCAGCAACGGTATCCTTCCGCCCAATTGGTGTTACTGGGGGACTTCAATGCCCACCATCAGGAGTGGTTCTTCCCGTACCAGAGCACTGATCACGCTGGGCAGGAGATGAGAAAGCTTGCGCTTGCTTTGAATCTCGCCCAGCTGGTCCAGGGGGCAACGAGGGTGCCGGATGTTGATTCGCACACAGCCAATTGCTTGGACCTTCTGCTGACAACAGATCCAGACCGATACTCGGTGTCGGTATCTTCACCTTTGGGTAGTTCCGACCATTGTCTGGTGAAGTCTGTATCCGTCCACTCCCCGCCCGATCCCAGCCCAAGAGGCGCAAGGCGGGTTTGGCGGTACAAGTCAGCAGATTGGGATGGGATGCGTTCTTTCTTCGCATCTTATCCTTGGCAGCCCACTTGCTTCGCTTCGGCTGATGCTTCGTCGTGCGCGGACGCCGTGACGGATGTGTTGCGTCAGGGAATGGAGTACTACATTCCGTTCTCTGACGTAGCAATGTCTAGCGCTGACCGGCCATGGTTTGGCGCCGAGTGTAAACGCGCTGACTCGCTTAAACATGAGGCGTACCTGGCATGGGTCGACGCTCGGACGCGCAAAGCAAGCGACGTGAGTCAGCTGAAGAGAGCCTTCAATAGGGCTGCCAAGTCCTGCAAGAAGGTGATGCGAAGAGCCTGGTTTGACCACATAAGCCGTATTGGGACCAAACTTGCCTCACACCCGGCTGGTAGTAAAGCGTTTTGGTCCCTGGCTAAGTCGGTTGAATCGAACTTCTGCCGTCCCTCACTACCACCACTGCTGAAACGCGACGGGTCACTAGCCCACACCGCAGAGGAGAAAGCAAACTTGTTTGCCTCGCTTTTTGCGGAATCTTCACGTCTAGATTCTGGTGATGCGCGGCCCCCTCCTTCTCCTGATGGATGCGAGACGAGTATGTCGGACATTCGCATCCATCAAAAGGACGTTCGTAGGGTACTGCGCAACCTCGACGTGAACAAAGCTAGTGGCCCCGACGGGATTCCAGCAATTGTTCTGAGAACCTGTGCGCCTGAACTGTCTCCGATCCTAACACGCCTGTTTCGCCTTTCGTATGAGACTCGAAAAGTGCCGAATGCTTGGAGGCAAGCTAACGTTCAGCCTGTGCCCAAGAAGGGCAGTCGAGCTGACCCGGCCAACTACAGACCCATTTCGATTACGTCCATCCTCTGCAAGAGTATGGAACGGGTACTCAACTCTAAACTCCTGGCATACCTAGAAGCTAATGACATCCTCAGTGACCGCCAATATGGCTTCCGCCAAAATCGGTCAACTGGGGATCTTCTAGCATATGCCATTCACATCTGGAGTGAGGCCATCGAGAGGCATGGGGAAGCGCTTGCCGTGTCCCTGGACATCTCGAAGGCTTTTGACAGGGTCTGGCATGAAAGCCTTATTGGTAAGCTTCCTTCATTCGGTCTGCCCAGTGGTCTGTGCGATTGGATTGCAGATTTCCTGAGGGACCGGTCCATCCGAGTAGTTATTGATGGCCGCTCGTCTGACCAACTGGATATTATTGCCGGGGTTCCTCAGGGATCGGTGCTCTCAGCAACATTGTTCTTGCTTCACATAAACGATCTGCTAAAACCCGGCACCTTTGGGTATGCGGACGACAGCACTGTTGCTGAGAGAAACGTCTCCGACGCGCGCGCTACTGGGCCTCAAGCCCAGTCTCTGCGAGAGGCCATGGTTGGGCGCTTGAATCTGTCCTTGAAGGCAGTCTCCGAATGGGGCGATGCCAATCTGGTCAGTTTCAATGCTGCTAAGACCCAGGCGTGTCTTTTTTCCGCTAAAAGGAGCCAGTTCCACCCGGCTCCTTCTTTCCGGGATGTGACCGTGCCGATAACGGACCGACTTGAGATTCTTGGCGTTACGTTGACATCGACCCTCAATTTTGGTCCATTCATTGAGGCAAAAGCTCAGCTGGCTGCCAAAAAGTTGGGGATTCTTGCGAAGGTGAGACGGTACTTCACCCCAGAGCAGTTGCTTAACTTGTATCAAGCGCAAGTTAGATCATGCATGGAGTACTGTTCTCATCTCTGGGACGGATCTGCCAAATACCAGCTGGATGCACTCGAGTCGATCGAAAAACGAGCCAAGAGGCTTATCGGCAATGAGATACTGGTCGAGTCTAGGCTCCAGAGCCTTGAACATCGGCGCCGAGTTGCCAGCCTATCGGTTTTTTATCGGTTACATTTCGGGGAGTGTGCGTTGGAATTGCATGAACTGATTCCTCCTAGCCCGTTCCATCATCGGACTACAAGACGTACGGCGATGCGTCATCGATACATGGTGGACATCCCACCCATACGCACCAAACGTTGGAAACACTTTTATTATACGAACAGCAAAAGAGTGGAATTCCCTGCCTGATTATGTGTTTCCCGATAGCTACAACCTAGGAGTCTTTAAGTCAAGAGTGAATAGGTTACTTCTAGGCAAGCGTGCTCCATCGTTGACCACATCATCGCTTACCATCAGGTGAGATAGTGGTCAAACGCAAGCCTATTTCATATAAAAAAAAAAAAAAAAAAAAAAAGATAACAGTAACCTATGTGCTATTCCAGACTATAATCTATCTCTGTGCCAAATTTATCCAGATCTGTTCAGCCGTTCTGGCATGATTGAGTAACACAGATACATCCACACTTCCACACCAACCCGCACTGCTTGATTGTGGACACTGGATTACGGCCCAACCCAGCTTACAGAGAGAAGGCCTGTATACCAGCAGAGGATACATTAAAATGACTTCATTATGCTTATACAGGATTAAATTAAATAGTAAAATTCCGCAGACGTGAAGTCTCAAATCTTTATTTCATCCATAAAACCAATCCAGCTGATTCTTTTAACTTTTACCCGGTCTTCGGTCCACCTTGAGGCCTTCCAACGCAGCGTCTTCAGTACTTTTCACCTTTACCCTTACCTGATACTTCTGTTCTACCTGTATCCTACCCTCAGCCTCATGTATCGCGGGCGGGTAGTAGCCGGCTCGCGCTAAGTATACGCTTGGGATTCTTGGCACCATACCACTGATGTGTTTACGTGCTGTACTCCTTTTATATTAATCGCCGTTTTGCTAATACTTACGAGCACCTGTTATTTCACAGGGAATTCGGGGCTAGCGATGCACTTGTGTTTTATTTTTCGCTGCGTGCTATAGTTTGGTCGCAGTTCTATTTTAGTTTGATCTGGCGCTTTTTTGTGTTGTGTTAACGCGATAGAAATATACGGAGAGTGCGGTATAAACACGACTGGTTTAAAAATGTTAGGTTTAATATTTTCAGACGTCCAAATATCCAGATAGAAAGCAATTTTTCGACAAAAGTTAAAAAATTACGAGGCCGTTACAAATAACCTTGACTCTTAATTTTAAATCTGAGATTAAAATTTCTACAAGAACTACCACAACTCAAGACTTTCAAAGCAAAGATAAGGCAGTTAGCCGCACTTTTCTTAGAACATAAAACGGGTGTGCCAAAGTTCACCTAAATTTTTAACTCCGATAATTGGAAATCCGAAAATGTTCTTCCTAACATTTTTCATCCTAACAATCACAATTCCTAACTACTCTGTCTCTAATGTTCATAATTCCGAAGCATTCAACTTCATAATGTCAGTGGCAATAAACATTTATTATACTTTTATTTGTTATCCTATATTTTCTCAACATAACCATCTTTTACACTATTATTCAAAGTCATATCTTTTTTATTTAGATTTCTTTTTATTCATAATAATCAGTATTTTATACATTAATTTTGCGTGACTTTATTTTCACATATCTTTAATTTTATTTATAGCGGTGTGTACCTGCAAAGATATCGATAGGTTAGGTTAGGTTAGAACTGTGACCAACTACGCGCGAGCCGAGCGAGCGAAGCGAGCGGTACCGCGGCAGCGGCCGGCGAGCGCTACCTCGAAATTGGTCGCGAAATTTTTCTAAGTATTTTTTTCATAGTGCCCCCAAGACGACACTCTGACCTGAATTTCATTAATTTAAGACAAAAATCATTGAAACGACCTTTAGTCATTCTAAACAGTTGATTTTTTAGACATAATTACCCACATATATTTTTATTACACTTGGTAAATGTTTTTTTCTGAATATGAGTGAAAATATTATGGTAATTATGTTTAGGGATAAAAGCGTTATGATAAAAAACAGTAGGAGTTTAAATATATTTACATTAATGATATTATTAATTACAATTTTCGGAAACATGAGTGTTATGAACATCGCCGGTAGCACTACAAAAAGTATGAATGAAAACATTAGGATGTAAAATTTTAGGAAGAGTGATCATTCGGATTACAAATCATTAGGAAGAACAATTTCGGGTAAAGACCTTAAGGTGAGCCAATATGGACCCACATAAAACTTAATCGGCGCTAACACAAACCGAGATTAAAATACGCACAACTTTAATCAATCCGTTAACTGCGTACTCGGCCGTTTGATAAGCAGAGAGATGCGAATCGAGGAAGTTTAATTTAGCTTACAACTCGAACATTTAAACACTCGTTGCAATCTCAGATATCCAACATATTTTAAGCTATTATTTATGCTAGCCTTCGAAAGTTTCTGGTTCTGACAAGTGCCAAGTTGGAGCCGGTACTTACCGTTTAGTTAATTAAAAGTCAGTTAAGTACAAAAACAGTCCAAATGAAGGTAAACTGGGCGAGGCTACGGTTAGACAAATTGTGTTCGGTGTAAAGTTGGCAACTAGTTGACTAGCTGACGGCTTGTAATAAATTGAACGAGAAGTTTTTTAGACGATCTTTGGAGTGTTACGGAATCAACAAGTTTTGAAGCTGTAGAGTTCTGTTGAGTAGTGAATCTTGATCATAATTTCAGCCGAAAGACGTCCAGTTCTGAACAAAAGCCTCCCCAAGGTTTAGCCACATCGGCCAGTGCGTCTCACATCCAGCGGATACCCACAAGCACAACCCTAACCTGGTCATCGGTCTACCTAGTGGGAGTAGTGAATATTAAGCACAAATGTCCAAATACCTGCCGCCTAACATGTTTTTTTATTGATGGCACAAGGTTGAAGCACGTTGACGCCTTTAATATACATTGGCATGACTCAGGGGAGTCAATTGTTCGACATTGACTCTAAAGACTAAAAGTCGAAATTTGAACAGACATAGGTGGAGCAAATGACATATCTCTTCTTCTTTTCGTGTGATGTGTGAGGTGTGGCTACCTCTTGTGTCAGAGTTAATTAAGCCGCCTCTGGGAACCCCAGAGGTCTCTGACTTGGCTATTTCAGACATACATTAACTATATAAGTCCCGGTTAACTCACGACTTTTTTCTTCACCGTTGCCTGTAATGTCCAAGATAAACTTAGAAAATAGATATGAATTTGATAAAGTCACATTGGTACTTGCCCAGATTTGAACCCACGACCTCTAGCACGGCAGGCGAGGTCTTAGCTACTGGGCCACCACGATATAAAGTGACAGATACAGTATACATTAACAAACAGGTATGAATTTGGAAGCAATTCTATATATAGGTTAAGTGAAAGATAGATATTTAAATTATATATCTGTTAAACTACTTTATAACGGTTTATAACGGTTTGGTTATTATTAGTTTTACTTCCTACTAAAGTTTGAATGGATGGATGTTTGTAACTCAATCACGCCAGAACGGCTGAACAGATTTGGATGAAAGTTGGCACAGAGATAGATTGTTGTCTGGAATAGCACATAGGTTTTATCTCTGTATAATGTTCACCTGTGATGATAAAACAAGTTTAACGCGGCCGAAGCCGCGGGCAGAAGCTAGTGATGCGTAAATAACACACTAATCGTTTTAAAGGTATTTTTTAATCATTATTTCGCAGTCATTATTTCTTAGCATTATATTACAAATTTTTGTTACAGTCAAGAGTCAAGTGCCAGCTAAATGGTTGCTTTTGGATATGTGAAAAAATTCACGGCAGTATAATATATAACGAAAATAAAAGGAAAACTATCAAAGCTAAATAGGCTTAATAACGAGTAATAGTCTACCAACTTATAAAATGTACTTTGAAATGTAAAAAAATGTATATTGATGTATGTAGTTCATTTTGACCCTTCGTTAGAGCAATTTTCAGTGAATGTAGCTGTTTATACGGAACCCTCTGGGCGGTTTCCATTATTGAATTTTGAGCATCACGATAGTTGTCGATATTTTTCAGCTTTATTTTATGCTCTCCGTTATTTTTATATTGAGAATATCAATAAAAGTAGAAGGATCAATGACTCGTATTTGCTATATTTAAACGCAACAACCATACACATAGAATGAGGTCACAAATACAGGATGTATCTAAAAGTTTCACACAACATGATTTTTCCTCTTGAGGCCGTCAGTCAACAAAAATCAACTTATGAAAGCGGAATACGGAAACACTTGATTCGTTTTGTGTACGGCTCACCGCCCTTCCGCCGCTAAAATCCTTGACGAAATATAATAGAATTTCCTGTACCTTGTTTCTATAATTTTAAAAGGTGTATCTAGTATCATTTTAAAATTATTTTAAAATTTTCAAATAATCTCAATAAAACCCACTTTCACCACAAACTAATCACATAAATCACTAAATACATGTATAGTTTTGTGAACTTAGTACGTCGTTCTATTTCTAGAAATAATGATTAACAAAATATACTTAAAACGATTAGTGTGTTATTTACACATCACTAGCATCTGCCCGCGACTTCGCCCGCGTTAAACTTGTTTTATCATCACAGGGGAACATTATACAGAGATAAAACCTATGTGCTATTCCAGACTACAATCTATCTCTGTGCCAACTTTCATCCAAATCCGTTCAGCCGTTCTGGCGTGATTGAGTTACAAACATCCATCCATCCAAACTTTCGCATTTATAATATTACTAAGAAGTAAGAATAATAATAACCAAACCGTTACTAATAGTGACCAAACCGCGCTAAATCCTGGCAATATCACCTCTAAACCGCAGCTCCTAGCGTTAAATAATGAGACCACAATCCACATGTCTGAGTACATCAGCAGGCGTTGTATAGAGCTCTTACTGACTGTACAAGCTTTTCGCTAGACATACTGGTGATTTTTATAGCTATACGACGAAGTCTATACACCTTAACCATATGTGCGATGTTTTGTCTGTACACTTGTGATGATGGAAAACCAGGGATGATGAATTAAACCGTGTTGAGTGGTAAAATCACCGATTTGATGCATCAATCTGTTGTAAACACCTCTTAACCACAGCTCCTAGCGGTAAATAATGAGACCTCAATCCATATGTCTGATTACACCAGCAGGCTTTGTATCCAGCTCTAACTGAATAAACAAGCTTTTTCCTAGACATACTGGTGAATTTTAAAGTGAAAAGTTCTTTAGCCGCGCGTCGTTGAGCAATTTTTGGTAGAGGGGGGAAACTTTATAGCTTGGGTTACGACACGCTAATGTGACCGTGTCACCGATATGCTAACATGACGTGTTCCGCCAGTGAAAACTGGCCGCTACTTATTTATTTATTACATCCAACATAAAAGTACTTGGAAGGACTTAATGCCTGAGGCAATCTCTACCAGTCAAACAAGGGCGGTAGAGAAATAGCTTGGCAGGCACGTAAAAAAATATGAAATAATTATAAAAGTAAAATGGGTACAAAAGTATAATTATAAAAAAATAAACATACAGCGGGGTTGCCCGCGACTTCAACTACAGACCCATATCAGTAACGTCCATCCTCTGTAAGAGTATGGAACGTATATTGAATAATAAGCTCCTGGCATATCTAGAAGACAACGACCTCCTTAGTGACCGCCAATACAGCTTCCGCCGAAACCGGTCAACTGGGGATCTTCTAGCGTATGCCATTCACATCTGGAGTGAGGCCATAGAGAAGCACGGGGAGGCGCTTGCTGTCTCTCTTGACATATCGAAGGCCTTTGACAGGGTCTAGCACGAGAGTCTTATTGGTAAGCTTCCTTCCTTCGGTCTGCCTAGTGGTCTGTGTGACTGGATTGCAGACTTCCTGAGGGATCGGTCCATCCGAGTGGTTATCGATGACTGCTCGTCCGGTCAGTTAGGTATTAACGCCGGAGTTCCTCAGGGGTCAGTGCTCTCGGCAACATTGTTCTTGCTGCACATTAATGACCTGCTAAAACCCGGAACCTTTGGGTATGCAGACGACAGCACTGTTGCTGAGAGATACGTGTCTGGCCCGCGGGCTACTGGGCCTCAAGTCCAGTCTCTTCGGGAGGCCATAGTTGAGCGCTTGAACCTGTCTTTGGAGGCAGTCTCCGAATGGAGCAATGCCAATCTAGTCAGTTTAAATGCTGCTAAGACCCAGGCGTGTCTTTTTTCCGCAAAAAAGAGCCAAGGCTCCAACCTTCCGTGGTGTAACCGTGCCGATAACGGACCATCTCGACCTTCTTGGTGTTACGTTTACATCGACCCTCAATTTTGGTCCATTCATTGAGGCAAAGGCTCAATTGGCTGCAAAAAAGTTGAGGATCCTTGCGAAGGTGGGACGGTACTTCACGCCTGAACAGCTGCTCAACTTGTATAAAGCGCAAGTTCGGTCATGCATGGAGTACTGCTCTCATCTCTGGGACGGATCTGCCAGGTACCAACTTGATGTACTTGAGTTGATTGACAGACGGGCCAAGAGACTTATCGGCAACGATGCGCTGGTTGACTCAAAGCTCCAGAGCCTTGAACACCGACGACGAGTTGCCAGCCTGTCGGTTTTCTATCGGTTACATTTCGGGGAGTGTGCGACGGAACTGCACAATTTGATTCCACCTAGCCCTTTCCATCATCGGACTACAAGACGTACGGCAATGCGCCATCGGTACATGGTGGATATTCCACCCATACGCATAAAGCGTTTTGAAAATACTTTCATTGTGCGTACAGCTAAGGAGTGGAATTCCCTGCCGGCGTCTTTGTTTCCTGATAGCTACAATCTAGGGGTCTTCAAGTCAAGAGTGAATAGGTTACTTCTAGGCAAGAGTGCTTCACCTTCGACCACATCATCACTTAACATCAGGCGAGATAGTGGTCAAACGCAAGCCTATTACTAATAAAAAATAAAATAAAAAAGACTGTCATTGTATGTTGTAAATTGTATGTCGTGGTGGCCCAGTAGCTAAGACCTCGTCTGTCGTGCTTGAGGTCGTGGGTTCAAATCTGGGCAAGTACCAATGTGACTTTATCAAATTCAAATATATTTTCTAAGTTAATCTTGGACATTACAGGCAACGGTAAAGGAAAACATCGTGAGTTAACCGGGACTTATATAGTTAATGTAAGTCTGAAATAGCCAAGTCAGAGGCCTGTGAAGATCCCATAGGCCGCTTAATTAACTCTGACACAAGATGTAGCCACACCTCACATGAAAAGAAGAAGAGATATGTCATTTGCTCCACCTATTTCGACTTTTAGTCTTTAGAGTCAATGTCGAACAATTGACTCCTCTGAGTCATGCCGATGTATATCAAAGGCGTCAACGTGCGTCAACCTTGTGCCATCAATACAAAACCATGTTAGGCGGCTGGTATTTGGACATTTGTGCTGAATATTCATTACTCCCACTAGGTGGACAGATGACCAGGTCAGGGTTGTTCTTGTGGGAATCCGCTGCATGTGAGACGCACCGGCCGATGTGGCTAAACCTTAGGGAGGCCTTTGTTCAGAAGTGGACGTCTTTTGGCTGAAATTATGATCAAGATTCACTACTCAACAGAACTCTACAGCTTCAAAACTTGTTGATTTCGTAACACTCAAAAAAACTTCTCGTTCAATTTA
This sequence comes from Orthosia gothica, assembly GCA_949775005.1. Classification (NCBI taxonomy): domain Eukaryota; kingdom Metazoa; phylum Arthropoda; class Insecta; order Lepidoptera; family Noctuidae; genus Orthosia; species Orthosia gothica. The sequence goes on along the minus strand of OX459044.1, from coordinate 22,816,553 downwards.
TTACAAGCCGTCAGCCAGTAAACTAGTTGCCAACTTTACACCGAACACAATTTGTCTAACCGTAGCCTCGCCCAGTTTACCTTCATTTGGACTGTTTTTGTACTTAACTGACTTTTAATTAACTAAACGGTAAGTCCGGCTCCAACTTGGGACTTGTCAGAACCAGAAACTTTTGAAGGCTAGCATAAATAATAGCTTTAAATATGTTAGATATCCGAGATTGCAATGAGTGTTTAAATGTTCGAGTTGTAAGCTAAATTAAACTTCCTCAATTCGCATCTTCTCTGCTTATCAAACGGCCGAGTACGCAGTTCACGGATTGATTAAAGTTGTGCGTATTTTAATCTCGGTTTGTTTTAGCGCCGATTAAGTTTTATGTTCTAAGAAAAGTGCGGCTAACTGCCTTATCTTGGCTTTGAAAGTCTTGAGATGTGGTAGAAATTTTGATCTCAGATTTAAAATTAAGAGTGTAGTTAGTTTATTTGTAACGATTTCGAAATTTTTTATCTCTTGTCGAAAATATGGCTCTTTTTCTGGATATTTGGCAGTCTGACAATATTATCTATGTTCTATGTTAGGGGGGTTTGGTTTCCGCACTTAGTCCCTCAAATGGACCTTTGTACGTGGGCCATGGCGGCCGTTGGGTGGTCATTCCAACCAGCCCACCTCCCTCCAGAAGTCGACTAGAGCTCCTGGTTTCCTCAAAACATCAGTGTAGGATCTGGGTGACACAAGGGTTCGTGTTCTTATCTGGGTAACAACTGTGCATTCAAAGAGGACGTGCGTAACGGTTTCTTCAGCCTCCATGCATGCCCTGCACAGAGGACTGTCCGTTATGCCTATTGTGTGGAAGTGTTTGTTAAGTGAGCAGTGTCCCGTGATGGTCCCCGTCACCAGGCGCAGGCCATTCCTATCCAGGCGTAAAAGACGCCTGGTAAGCCTACTGTCCAAGGATGGCATAGCTTCTTTGGATTGTCTGCAGCCCGGTGTCGAGGCCCACCAGTTCTCTGCCTGTGTCTGGGTGAATTCCTGTAGCCACCTGCGTATTTGGTTAAAGGGGATGGGCACAACAGGTTTAGGCCCATAGACCGCTGAGCTGGATCCGCGTCTCGCAAGCTCATCAGCCGCGTCGTTGCCCAGCGATCCGCTGTGACCCTTTATCAATTGGTTTGTTGAACCAATTTTTTTTTTGTAAAAAATGAAAAGATCATACATAAGTTTCGGTACAAAACTATTTTTAGTTTTTTTTTTTCACTGTAATTACAAAGTAAAATGCAATTGAAAATATTTTTTTGAATCCAGTACCGAAAACACCCCGATAGTTTGCCGAACAAATCCGAGCCCGTGTGACGTCACAACGTTCATTTCTACTCATTGTAGCACATAGCTGATACAGTGTTTTGACTTTTAACCGATTCAATCTTGTTATTATTGTCAATATATTGATGAATATCGAATATATTGATCATAAATATCGAACCTTAAAAGTTATCGTGCTTGCTTCGTACCATTATGTACGAATACTACAAAAAGATCCCAATTCTAAGTGATTCGCGCAATAGCCCCTAGTACCTAGCAATCTACTAAATTTGAGCAATGTTCTATGTCTAACTAGATTCCAATTATAATGTGTTAATTCTGTTGTTATCTTGTTCTAATTTAGTATTAGATTCGTATTAAATTCTTACTTTGATCATTAAAGACTGAAATTTTTAAGGGAACTTTCGAGCAAAGTTGACATTGTTGTATAATTACGTAACTTGAAAACATGATTTTTTGTTTATGGTGATATATTCATTATTTTATACTTAAATGACAGATATAGGCGTAAAACTAACATTTCTGTTTGAATTGTGAGAATCGATCGACGTATTTAAGAGATATTTACGGAAGAATTAGTGTAACGAAAATCTACCAAGTTAATATTTTTACGTTTCTGTTCTACAAACTTTTTAGTGTTTGTAAATATATAATATAGGCATTAGTGTTCAATATTATTAAGGGATATTGTCAATCTGCCTAGCCTTTAACCCAGTAACTGGGTAACACGGTACCCCTTGGCAAGACTGGCGTCAGATCTCAAGCTTCTGACTACCCGTAACGACTGTCAAAGATCTTAAAATGACAGCCGGGACCAACGGCTTAACGTGCTTTCCGAGGCACGGAAGAAACACGGTATGTTGAAATAGTCACCCATCCACGGACCGACCTCGTCAAGCATTGCTTAACCTTGATGATCGAACAGCGCGGCTGTTTTTATTTAGCCACGAGCAATATCCATCCTCTAATAAGGGATATGTAAATAATGGGAATTACCAAAAATTTGATGTGTATGTGTATCTTAGTAGTATCTTATGAAGTTTTTTGATATCCAAAGTCAAAGTTTCGCGCCAATCGTGTTTGTTTACTTTTTATTTTACACCAATATCACCTACCTAATTGTAAAAATGATTACGTTATGACAATTATGTTTCCTAATGTACCTGGTAAACAACAATATCTAACACCGGTCCACTCTCACGTATTATTCATTACGACTACTTTATTTTTGCTCAAAACTTCCAATTCGTCCATCAGGTGGGTATATTATCGACATTAGCCTTTATAAATCCTTTATCACACATGACTAAATAAAATTTGTTGTTTATTAATATTTTTGCACTAGTTTTCGGATATTTTAGTCAATCTACGTGTAGTTGACACTATAGTATCATGATTTCCTTGAACGTTATGACGTCACCAACATGGCGACTCATTGTGGCCCGTTTGTAATCACGTGGTTCTTTTCAAAATTTTATCGATTTTCAATTGCTTATAATAAATTGAAAAAAAATATTTAAGAGTTTTTTGAAACGACAATATAATTTAAGTTATGTAAAGTTTCGAAATACATTAAAAAAATCGTCATTTTTTTTAAATTCAACAACCCAATTGTAGTGTCACCGTGTTACGACTAGATACAGTTATTTGTTCCAGTGCGTTGTGACATTCTAGTATTAAACTTGATGTAATGTATTTTTTTCGTAAGGATTGGAGTACTGATGCACTGTCGGAGAGTATCCGTATGTGAGTGTCCGTAACCCTCCTGTCTTCTAGGGCATGGACCGCTTGTATAATGCCCACACATTCCGCCTGATAGACGGTGTTGAACTCTCCTAGCGGTCTGGATATATGTATATTGAAATCGTGTGAGAAGACTCCGACTCCGGTACCGGAGTCCGTTTTCGATCCGTCGGTGTATACTCTCATCTCTTTCGGGCCTGAGTAGTCACATCGTTCTTCTGTGAGTACTATGTTATAGTGCCTATGAAAGTGATGTGTTTTGGGGGCTTTGTCGCATGGTGATGCTAACATTGGTTTACGCTTGATCGCATCTTCCTTTATGCGTGTGTGCTTTATTCTGGAGTCTTTGTTTAGGGTACCTGATAGATGGAGTCTGAAAGTGGCCAGGGCTGCCTCCTCCCGCACAATAAGGTGTAGTGGTGGCAGTCCCAGCATTGCCTGTTAGGGCGGCAGTGGGTGTGGTTCTCATACTGCTAGTGATTGCTACGCAAGCAAACCGCTGCAGTTTTTCGAGATCTCTTTTAGCTGTACTGAGGTCTGTCCTGGGCCACCAGACCGACGAGCTATATTTGATGATTGGGTGGATGACTGTGGTGTATAGCCAGTAAGTGATCATGGGGCTAATTCCCCAATTCCTGCCTAGCAGTCGCTTACACTGTCACAGGGATATGCTGGCTTTTGTGGTGATATGGTTTATGTGTTTAGCCCAATTCAATTGTTTGTCCAAATAGATGCCCAGGTACTTGGTTTCGGTTGAAAGGCTTAGGGTTGTTCCGAAGAAGCGCGGCAGTTGCAGTGTCATTGGTTTCCTCTTTTTTGTGAAGAGAATTAGTTCAATATTTGTGGGGTTCACTGAGAGTTGGTGCTCGTTGCACCATTCCTCTACTATTTTCAGGGCTTGACGCATGAGATTGCATAGAGTGTTTTCGTGGGTCCCGTTTATTATTATGGTTATGTCATCCGCGTAACCTACGGTGAAATAACCTTTGTCATTGACTGACAATATTAAAACCTAACCTTATAAAACCAGTCGTGTTTATACCGCACATGCCGTATTTTTCTATCGCGTTAACACAACACACAAAAGCGTCAGATTAAACTAAAATAGAACTGTGACCAAACTATAGCACGCAGCGAAAAATAAAACACAAGTGAACCGCTAGCCCTGAAATCCCTGTGAAATAACAGGTGCTCGTAAGTATTAGCAAAACGGCGTTTAATATAAAAGAAGTACAGCACGTAAACACATCAGTGGTATGGTGCCAAGAATCCCAAGCGTATACTTAGCGCGAGCCGGCCGCCACCCGCCCGCGATACATGAGGCTAGGCAGGTAGAACAGAAGTATTAAAACAAAGGTGAAAGTACTGAAGACGCTGCGTTCGAAGGCTTCAAGGTGGACCGAAGACTGGGTTAAAGTTAAAAGAATCTGCTGGATTGGTTTTATGGACGCAATCAAGATTTGAGACTTCACGTCTGCGGAGTTTTACTAATTAATTTAATCCTATATAAGTATAATGAAGTCATCATCAGCCTATTAATGTGCCCTCTGCTGGTATACAGGCCTTCTCTCTGTGAGATGGAATGGGCTGTACTCCAGTGTCCGCAATAAAACAGTGCGGGTTGGTGGATCTTACATGTCTTCGAGTTTTTGATTCCAGGACATACCATTTTCCTCGCGATGTTTTCCATCACTGTTTTGAGAGTAGTCGTTATGAAATGATTTACAAAAAGCAAAGTTTCTGCCTGTATACCAACCCACGACCTACAACTTTGGGTCATCACTGATACCTTATCCTGCATCATAATGAAGTACTAACACATAATATAATTCCACCGTCTCTCGAGTTGGACATGATTACAAGGTGCATCACAAAGCGGGCGGAAACTGCAACTGTCAAGCATTCAACTTGATTGACACAACTGTTGTAGCTTGAGCCGAGGGGAAATTACTACATGAAGAGGATATGACATACACACACAATAAGAACAATACATTGATAATGATTAAGGTAATACTCAGATATAACATACAAAATCAGAAGGCCCAAATGGCAATGGGCCAGGGCATATGATAAGAGGGCAGTACAAATGGAGTAAAACTGTGACATGATGGTAGCCTAGAGGAAGAAAAGTGGTAGACCACGGAAAGGTAAGATGCCATCAGACAAGTGACAGGAGTGATGTGGAATAGAGTGGCTTAGAGAAAGACAGAAAGGGAAAAGGTTGGTCTGCCGACCGGCGACTGGAAAACAGATCTGCAAAATCAAATTCATCCCAAGGGCACATTATACAGGGATAAAAAGTGTATGTGCTATCCCAGACTACAATCTATCTCTGTGCCAATTTTCGTCCAGATCCGTCCAACTGTTTCAGCGTGAAGATGTAACAAACAAACACACACACACTCACAAACTTTCGCCCTATAACATATATATATATATCTGGGGCGCACGGTTGGCGCAGTAGTTGAGTGATTGTCTGCTGCGTTGCGTGTCGCGGGTTCGATTCTCGCACGGAACAAATATTTCTATGATCTACAGATAGTTGTTCCGGCACTGGGTGTTGATTATGTGAGTTTATATGTTTGTAAACGCACCCACGATACAGCAAGAAATTCCTAGTGTGGGGAAACGTTAAAAAAACATATAATAAATAGTATATATATAAGTGTGAAGTGAGATAGATAAACTCGCGCTTGACCACTCTCTCATGTGCAAAGCGATGATGTGGTCGACGGTGAAACACACTTGCCTTGTAGTAACCTATTCACTCTTTCTTTAAGACCCCGAGGTTATAGATGTCATGTTATGTAAAAATCTTACTTATTATTATAAATGTGAATGTTTGGATGGATATGTGTGTGGAAGTTTGGATGTATGTATGTTACTCAATCACGCCAGAACGGCTGAACGGATCTGGATAAAATTTAGTACAGAAATAGATTATAGTCTGGAATAGCACATAGAAAACGCATCTAAAAACAGATTTAAAGTGCTCCTTTATTATATATTATTTTATACTGTGTAATATTCCAAACACACAACCAAACACACCCACACACACACTCACACATACACTCACACACACACACACACACCCACACATACTCGTATTCCTTGTTTACATAAATTTTGATAAGTGTTATGTAGGTACTTATATTAAACTAAGTTTATGCTTATTAAAACTACTACAAGGTGCAGCAAATTGTAAATGAACTGTAAGAGGAAGGCGCCTGTGTCTGTAACACAGTCTATACTAGCACAGACACAGACGTTCACTCTGTCTCAAATAATGTATAGTGTTGTACATCATAACATGGCGTTTTTATGTTTAATTGAGATGGAAAATTGTATTTGGCTTTTTGATAATAAACTTTATTTATTTATTATTATTATTTATAGGCTACTTTTGTCTTTTCTTCTATTCCGGTATAATATTCCCTTGGGATAATAAAACACTTTTCACGCGGGCAAAGCCGCTGGCGGAAGCTAGTAAACTATAAATGATACCAAGTTAAATACAAAACCAAACGCTGTATCACGAAGTGGTTAATAGTAACAGTGCCAGTTACATTTGGGCAGCTTCCCAAACGCAAACTTGATACTAAATATTTGAATCAGTTTAATCGTTTGGCATATTTACAAACGCTTCTGTTATTTTTATACTTAATTTTAAGCACCCCAGCGAGCATGTAACTACAGAATATATATAAACTACAGGAACAGTGCATTTTTCTGAAATAAACAGTAGCCTTATGCACTAAACGAAAGTGTAGCATACTAACAGCGAAAATAATTTGTTACCGCATAGATACTTACAGAAATGTCTTTTTACAAACACATGTCAACAATTTTACCTCATTAAAATTATTAGTTTAAACTACACAGAACGATAGTCCGCTTCCATTTTCAGCAGAAATAGAACGTACAATAAATCGAAATGTGCGCCTACGCCGTAGCGCGGCGTAGCAATCAGCTACGAACATGCTACGATTTTTCGTAGCGTCGCAGGCGACCTTTATTGTCAACGATTGTTAACCGTTTTCTTTTCGTAAGCTTATTCTGTACCTCTACTCACCGAAGAACTGCCTTTGTGTCTATCAGTTTTCCCTGTCCATCGATTATGTCATGTCATCTTAACCCTACATAACTTTCTGCAAAATTTCTGGCTTGTGTTAGAACCGGATGACCTTGTTTTCCGAACCGAAAAGTTTTAACTAATTAATACATAAGTAGTGAGTTTATTTATACGTAACGTATCCCAAGAAAGAGTTAAGGTCGTAACTCACTTAAACGACGCTCCAACACCGCTTCCGCACAACATCCTCTTAAACGGAGATAACTGCTTGCTGCCCACGCGCCAACAACTAGCAGGCAACCAGCTGTTCACGCGCTTACATCTACCCTTTCGCCTTACCTTTTGTGACAAGCTAGCAACCTGCTTCAAGCGAGCAGACTGCGTGTGTACACCGCGCGAGCCCCCTGCTTGAAGCACATGGTAAGCATGAGGTAAACAAGACGTCAACTATCGAGTGGTACGATGGCAGTAAGCTTGCTTATAGCGAGCTGTCTGCTAAATTACGTTGTCAATGTAAAGTATGTCTACAGAGGGAGCCCTGAAACTCACATTTCAATGAACTTTATTTTGCCGGGTGGGTCGGTGTCGTATAAGTCAGCTACGACCTTTATTATGTTAGTGCGTCTCCCAACAAAAACTACTGAGAAATCAAGTGCGTACCACTAAGTCATATGTAATTTAAACTATTCACCGTTTCAGACGTGCTAAGCTGCACTTCTGTTCTCACATACATATGTACTGCAAGGCTTCGGTATGTTTACAGCAAGCACACAAATACATACAGACGTCCAACGAATGAATTTCGAGTTCTAACACAGGTTTACATTGTACAATGAAGATTTATTTGTATTGCTGTGTTTAAGTATAACTTTGAGAATGAATCGGGTATTTGAATATATGTGTAAGGATAAGTAATGAGGCTTGAAGCCTTTGATTGGACTTCGTCCGCAGAAACGATTACAATCTCCGATGTTGGCAATCCCAACCCTGCGATTCCTTGCGTTGAGAAAAAGTATAAACACTCACCTGGATAGGCAGGGATCGAAGGTATCAGCACACACTCGGGACATCAGGGCCGGCCGGCGTGGCGAATATTCAATATGCACTACAAGTTCACGTTTTTGCTTGATTTCACTTCACAAGGAGGGTTACGAGAACCAATCGGTTAATCAGTTTCTAGCGAAGCCTTTTGGGTATTCATTAACCCTTTTTTAAACGGACACAGCGCGGGAGCAGTTATCTGCTTTTCGCCATTTTTTTCAAGTCTCAGTTCGCACTCTCACCGCAGTGAGGCGCTAGCGTGGCGCCAGCGGGATGGCGCCAATTTTAAATTAGGAAGGGAAACAAATTGGATAGGATATTTAGAAGGATAGGCTTAATGTTTATCCATTTCCCCCCACTCGAAATCGACCAGGATTTCGCAAGCCAAAAGACTGCCAGAGTACAACTAGCAGTGCTCGAGAAATATAAAATTCAAACTTAATAAGCATAATTACCTAAGTGTCTAAACTATTTTAATCGAACAATACTGATCAATACACTATATTGTTCGAGATATAAGATAAGATAATAATTAGTAAATTGGTAACGGACAGACCTTAACTACTGGTCTGCGCATAGTTTTACCGTTTGCAGTTCGAAGAGTCACAACCCTGACTATGTTATCTGATCCCGGATGAATCTGTTGTATACGAGCTAATTTCCATAGTAAAGGGGGAAGATTAGGCTCATTAACAAGGACTAAACCGTTTAATTTAAGGTTGGGTGTATCTTTGAACCATTTAGTTTTTTGTTGAAGTGTATGCAGATAATCACGTTGCCAAGCAAGCCAAAAACTTTGAGTTATTTTCTTGAGCATTTGCCAACGAGAACGTGGACATAAGCATTCACTAACAGGTTCTTCCGGTAGCGAAACTAAAGGACCTCCCGACAAGAAGTGTCCCGGAGTCAAAACGTTCGATTCTTGCGGGTCTGAAGACAAAGTACAAAGTGGGCGTGAATTTAACACAGCTTCCACTTTAGCGAGAATCGTAATAAATTCTTCCAGCGTTAAAACTTGAGCACCAACTACACGCTTAAGGTGATATTTTGTGGACTTTATGCCACTTTCAAATATGCCACCAAAATGTGGTGCACCTGGCGGGTTAAATTTCCATTTTATTTGACGGATAGCCAAACCATCTGATATATCAACTTGATGTTTGCGAAGCTCGCCGGTTATTTCGTTAAGATATTTGTTTGCACCAACAAAGTTGGTGCCACAATCTGTAATGATTGTATCACACATTCCGCGACGGGAAACGAATCTATCCAGAGCCGCGAGGAATGCTTCGGAACTCAACTCAGTGACGGCCTCCAAATGGACGGCTTTCGAACTCAAGCACACAAAAAGAGATATGTATGCTTTATAGGTTTTAGCTCCACGTCGACGACTTTCCTTTACAATAAAAGGGCCACCAAAGTCAATTCCTGTGGTTTGGAAGCATCGAGAGGGCTGAAGACGAGCGGCAGGGAGCTTGCCCATCATGGGTTGACTGGACACTGGTTTTACTTTGAAGCAACGCACACACTTTGAGAGTGCGGTACGAATAAGTAGTCTTAACCCAATTATCCAGAACCTTCTATGAATTAGGGACTGTAAAGTCCGAGGGCCACAATGCAGATATTTTAGATGAAAATGCTCGACAATCAGCCTCGACAAAGGACTCAATTTAGGTAAGAGAAGAGGATGTAACGCAGATGGCGATAGATTAGCCTCATCGATGCGTCCCCCCACTCGCAATAAACCATCTTCATCCAAGAAAGGAGACAGTTTTTGAATCGACTTGTCGCATTGTTCATGATTTTTCACTTGACTGACGTGAGACGACATATAATGGTCTTGAGTAAACTTGACTAGCGTCTTCATTGATTTATCGAGTTCAGAACTGCTAAGGGCGGAGAAATTTCTATTTGAAGAAACAACCTTTGCATTTGATATGAAACGGAAACACCATGACAAAGTTCGTTGAATCTTTGTCAGAGAAGAAAGCTTAGAAGTGAACGTCAGAAGTGGATTATCAGATTCAGTAGCGTGTAGGCTGCTTGGAACTGAAGTTTTTAATTCCGGCAGTTCTGCATTTACGAGCAACGTACGTTTGCTAGGCCATTTATTAGGCGACATTCGCAACCAAGAAGGCCCACTCCACCAGAGTGGGTGATCAATTAATTCTGAACAGACAACACCGCGACTACAACAGTCGGCCGGGTTATCCTCGGTGGACACGTGAAACCAAAATTCGGGACCAATTAAATCGGTTGCTTGCACGACTCGATTTGCTACATACATCTTTAGCAAATGAGGTGCCGTGTTGAGCCAAGAAAGAGTGGTGGTACTGTCCGAGTAGGCTTTCATAGAATTTATGTGAATTTTATCTTTGAGTAAGTTGTGCATGTGTGACATAACTTGCGCTAGAAGCACCGCTGCGCTGAGTTCAAGTCTATTTATCGTTGTCGGTTTTAACGGAGCCACTCGAGATTTACCTATTAACAGGTGAGTGACCGTGGTAACCTCATCCACAACACTACAAAGATAGACACAACAGCCATACCCTTTGAGTGAACCATCACAAAACCCTACCAAATGCACTTCGGCAAGACTAGAGGGCATAATCAGTCTCGGTAGTGAAATATTCTGCAGATCAGATAAGTTGGCTGCTATTAAATGCCACGCCTTAGCTAAATGTGGCGGGATACCTTCGTCCCAACCTAAGTTTAAGCGCCACATTTCTTGTAATAGCGACTTTGCAGAAAACACAACCGGGCTTATCCAACCGAGCGGGTCGAAAATGCGGGCCACTATAGAGAGGATAGATCTCTTAGTAAATTTTACGTCGAACGAGTCTGAAAACTTGTAGGAGAAATTGTCGTCCGATGGATTCCACCGTATCCCTAATATCTTGACAAACTCATTTCCAGCATCATCGAAGGATTTAGAAGTCTGAAGATGGTCAGGAGGAACATCAGACAAAAGAATTGGAGTATTCGTACTCCACTTACGAAGTTCAAAATGACCCTTTGACAATAACGAGGTAACATCCTCTTTTAATTGTTTCGCTTCATCAAGAGATGAGCATCCAGTAGTGATGTCGTCCATGAATGTATCTTCACAAAGAACTTGAGCGGCGCGGCTTGAGTATTCAGAACCGTGATCCTCAGCAAGTTGACGCAGAGTGCGAATAGCTAAGTATGGGGAGCTGCTGACTCCATAAGTCACGGTATTAAGCTCATACTCATTCAAAGCCTCGTTAGGCTCGTCACGCCAGAACACGTGTTGATAACACCTGTCCTCAGGACGTATCAATATCTGGCGGTACATTTTGCAAATGTCCGCAGTGAAGACAATATTATGAAGTCGGAATTTCGTAACTAAATCGACGATGTCAATTTGAAGTTTCGGTCCAACATGAACTACATCATTCAGAGAACGATTTTTTGTAGTCCGACTACTAGCGTCGAAGACTACCCGGAGTCGTGTCGTAGAGCTATCTGGACGCACGACGCAATGATGTGGAATTATATAACGATCAGTAGTCGAAGAATCTGCAGGCTGCATATGTCCTAGTTCTTTGTACTGGTGCATAAATTCCTTATAATCAGCTTTCAGCTCGGTCTGATTAATAAGACGCCTTTCTAAGCTGAGAAAGCGATTAAAAGCTTGGCGAGACGAGTCGCCTAAAGAAGGCGCATCCTTCTTTAACATTATAGGTACCACGTAACGACCTTCACGTGTACGGTAAGTATCCTGTTTATACATTTGTTCACAGAGATCATCTTCCGGACCGGAAATTTTACATTTCGGCGGTTCTTCAGAATCCCAGAACCGTTGAACGATATCTTCGAGCGTGCAAGAGGACGCGAGGAGTGACGTAACGGATTCACAGCGAATATTGTTAGGTGGTGTGTTATGAAAATATTGACCACTTATCACCCAGCCGAATACACTAGACAAGGCGCAAGGTAATCCGGGACCGGGAGTGAAACGTGAGCCAGTGTATATTTGATCAAAACACTCGACACCTAACAGTAGATCGATCGGACCGGATCTATCGAAGTCGCGGTCGGCGAGATCAAGGTGTTTGAAATGATCCTTGACGTGCAACGGTAACGTTGACGAAGGCAGCATGGAAGTAATTTTAGGTAAAACTACTAAAGGTAAGTCGAACTTAGGCGACTCACAAGAATGAGGTATTATTGTAGCGAAGGTATAACCTTTTATGTCACAAACATTACTTTGTCCGAGACCGGTAACGTTCAAATTACATTTTCTTATACGTAAACCTAGGCGGCGCACGCATGCGCTGGTGATGAAAGAATCCATCGAACCGCTGTCAATAACGGCGCGTGCACACTGGAGCGAGCCATCCGCGTGACGTACACGAACTACCGCTGAGCCAAGAATCTTCGTACTACAATTTGAACCCGAAGTTAGTGACGTAATACAAGTAAGTGTGCTAGTAACTTTAGCGGAACTTTCGTTATTCTCGTTTGAATTAACAGAAGACGTTAATAAACTTTTATTTTCCACATGTAATAACGTGTTATGTTTCGCGTTACAAACAAAACATGTGGTTTTAGATTTACAATTATTATTATCGTGACCGGGCCTTAAGCAATTGGCACACAGGTTAAATTTCGTAACGAAATGTTGACGCTGTTCAAGTGTCATAGAATGTAACTTGCCGCATCGGTAAATGGAATGATTTTCATTACAACATAAACAAGCTAATGAGCCCGATGCATTATTATTATTACTTTGGTTCGTAGATGCTACAAATGATGATGACCTTTGCTGACCTTTATTACGAAACTGTTTATTGTTATTAGAAGAGTTCGATGGAGTAGTCGAAACCAAGACCGGTTGACTAACTTCCAGAATCTTAATATAATTTTGTTAATAAACAATTAAGTCATTGAACTTAGGCATCTCGTGAATATTTTGTAACTCGAACCGTTTCCTAGTTTCAAGGTCAAGTGATCGCGATGCAATGTGAAATAAAATAAATTCACTTAGCTCATCAATTTGCAAAGCACGTAGCGCATTTACGCTTTCATATAATGAATTGGTCAGTTCGGACAAATTTTCAAGTGACGGCTTGTTGACAGAAGTTAATTTAAATATTTTTTCTAGATAAGTATTTGCTAAAATGCGCTTATTGTCGTATCGATCTAATAAAAGATTAAAAACCACGGAATAATTCGACTCGGTTATAGGTACGCCCCTGGCCAAGGTCAGTGCACACCCAGATAAACACGACAACAAATAATGAAACCTTTCCGTGTCTGAAAGTGAACTATTGTTATGAATAAGCGGGATGTAACTATCCTTGAAGGTCTGCCAGTTTTCTATTTTCCCATCGAAATGCGGAATTTTCAATTTGGGCAGTTTCACTTGAACAATAGAAACCTCTCGACGACAATGTGCGGACGGATCGGCGGCTGCAGGCGTGTGGGGCGCAGGCAGCGACGTCGCAAGCAAAGATTCGGCAACTTCGATAGACGCATAATACAAATCATCAAATGACAACATCGCCCTCAAATCTATTTCTGACTTGGGTTTTAACTTTAACTGTAATCTATTAACATTTTCGCTGGACTCCATAAAAGCATCCCTAATCTGATCAATCTTCTTGTATCTAGCCTTGAAAGAGGATAGCTTAGAACTATCTTGCAGAACATCTTTAGACAAATCGTAGATAATCTGCATACACTTGAAGTCATATTCGCGTCTTTTAAGATACGCCTGTAATTCAACTTCATCAGACATATTTGTTAACTTACGTATTCACGATAAATAAATGAGATAAGAAGGTAGGTAGATAAGTACCTATCCGAACTGCAAGCGCAATATACTTTAGGCACTACTAAGGGTACCTACTTTGGCAAGTAATACAAGTTATGAATTTAAATGTGTAGGTATAAATACCTATTACGATTTAGACACTTATAAGTTATCACTTTTATTCGTAATAAAATGTAGGTACGTAGGTAATTTCTCGAGCACAACCATTCGACCATGAAACATTCCTATTAGCTTTATACCAACATCAGTTATTGCAAGGAATAGTCATACAAGAAATACCTAGTTTATTCCAGATTTCAATTGAAACCTTAAATACAATTTAATTTTCGGAATGAATAATAATGATCAATGAGGGTAGGTTAGGTACAACCGTGGTCCGCTGGCCAGCTTAGCACGTTGCGGGAACCCGACTTGAATACCTACCTTTTGCGTTGTTTAAATAAATTATGAAATATATTTATTTAACTCGTGTTTCTTACTTGTTATTTATTAAATTAATAAGAATACACGATATTACAAGGCAATTTAGACTCATTAAACGAGATTTTATGATTAATAAGAGAATGTGAGGGTGCGTAGACTCCTCACAGGAGGCACCAAAAAGAATGATTGGACTTCGTCCGCAGAAACGATTACAATCTCCGATGTTGGCAATCCCAACCCTGCGATTCCTTGCGTTGAGAAAAAGTATAAACACTCACCTGGATAGGCAGGGATCGAAGGTATCAGCACACACTCGGGACATCAGGGCCGGCCGGCGTGGCGAATATTCAATATGCACTACAAGTTCACGTTTTTGCTTGATTTCACTTCACAAGGAGGGTTACGAGAACCAATCGGTTAATCAGTTTCTAGCGAAGCCTTTTGGGTATTCATTAACCCTTTTTTAAACGGACACAGCGCGGGAGCAGTTATCTGCTTTTCGCCATTTTTTTCAATTCTCAGTTCGCACTCTCACCGCAGTGAGGCGCTAGCGTGGCGCCAGCGGGATGGCGCCAATTTTAAATTAGGAAGGGAAACAAATTGGATAGGATATTTAGAAGGATAGGCTTAATGTTTATCCAGCCTTTGTATTGGGTTCTGGAGTTAAATAACTTGTGCAGTTTAATAAACTCGATATTCTGAATTTCTGATATATCATGGATGAAAAAAGGGTACAAAAATGATCGTGTGTATAAATATCAATCCAGACGATTGAACAAAAGAAGAGAAAAATAAAGCACAAATTAAACTCTTCCCAGTAAATGCCAAATTCTACGAACTAACATCAAAAAACATTCATTCAGACGTATCTTATATTACAGCAGATGAAAATGGCATGCATCGGCATAAAACTGTAATTCCTCGATACGGAGTGGCAATGCGGCACTGAAACAGAAATAATATTTTCACATGGCAGATTAAAAACATGCATTTTTAATGAACCTTTGACAGCGGCACCTAATATTATTTTAATCGAAAACTGAACTTTTAATTAACGCGGAAACTCTTTGTATAACATAATCTGCAAAAATCGGATAAAAAACATGGAAAGCCTGAAAAGGACGCATGATTAAAATGTTTAGCTACAAATAATGGTGTTCTATGACATTTTATGTAATACTCACAATATATTCTCATTAACAACAAAAGAGAGGCGTGTATGAGAACAGGCTAAGTTTTACGCATCGAAATCGACTTAAAAGAATTCTAATGAAGAAAACTGAAAAAAAAAACAAATGAAGAATCGTGCACTCGAAAGAAAATTACAAAATTATAGCTGACACGAAATGATCGATTTCAAAATGTCAGTGTGCTTATGCCGAGTTTTTTAACGTACTCACTGATGATAACGTAAACGATCTCAAAAAAGAGCTTTATCCTTTCCTCCACCAGACGGCACTTTTCCAGTTTCACTAAAAATTGACGTTTACATTAACGCGATTGAGCGTGAGTAAAAACTCGCACTAAGGCCTCTGAATAACCGTTCGAGTTCTGATTCGAGTGGGAAAACTCGGCTCTTCTCCGTCTTTACCTACGATATTATACAATGCGTCGGCCTATGCACAAACAATTTGTAAACCAATTTTCTACAGAATGGATTATATCGAGCATTTCCTGAATAATCCTTCGCGTCCTTTTCGTTGAACATTCAAATGACTTGTATTATTAAATTCTACAGATCGCCTTTTAATTTTCTCTTTTGGTATTTTCTGTCACTAACGAAATAAAATAAACAATTCTATACAGTAGGTAATAATAAATTGGAATCGCAAATCAAATATATTTTGTTTTTATATGGTAAGTGGTGTGGTAACCTTTTTATTTCGCCTATTTGATGTTTCATTTTAGAAATCGGACGATAGAAAAATAAAATACTGTTTTCGTATTAGATTTTTCTTTAGTAAGAGATTTTTATTAAATTGGCCTTATATTTTTAACGACTCTATGAAAAAACGCTGGGTTTAATGCGATTTCCAGCTCTCTTCGATACATAAAGGGTGGATTAAACTAGTAAACTTTTTTCAAGACTGAAGTCATATTATGACAATCGTTAGTTGCATTGGTATTACTTAAGCATTCCATCTCCTAAGTTACAGAACCTGTTTAACTTTGGCTTTAATTTTTCTACGCATCCTCTTCTTCTTTAGAGTATTTAGTGAGATCCTAAAAACGTTATTTTTGTTCGCTATTAGTGGAGAAATCACACAGACATTTTCTTCTTGAACCCATTCCATGTATCTTATAAAGCCACCTACACGAATAACTTAAAATAAAAACTTAAAGAGATTGCGGTGTCAACGTTTACGTTCGCACTTAAGCAACTCCCTTCCAGTCAATTAAGTTTAACTAGCTCAAAGTATTAACTTGTTTAGACGAAAGACAGTTAATACTGCTTATGTTTCTATTCGTTCTCAAATCACCGGTGCTTTCTACGTATTGTAGTGCTTACTATAAGTTAAATTAATTTGCGTTTTTAACTTGATGCTACGATGTCCGTTTTAAGAGTTAACTGACCTTAACTGTATAAGAAATAGAATAGCTTTTTATTTTTAACTAGTATTTTCCAAGGACATCGCCCGAAATTCAACAGTTGAGGCGTGATTGAGTTACACACATCCAAAATAAAGAAATTCACATTTTATAATATTAGCTGAAAGTAAAACTTAGCCAATAGAAACAATGTTGCTCGTTTACATTTCACTTTGACTACATTAGTCCCACTTAGTTTTAAAGCAAACAATGAAAAATAACTTCAATTTCGGAAGTCAGTTTTCCAGTTTTCGTTTTTTGACACCGACTGCCGATATTGAAGTTATTTTTCACTTTGTAGTGTTTTTATTTGTGAAGGCGGTTGTATTTTTTTGGAAAGACGTCTATTATTTTTCACTTTTTAGTGGTACATAATGGAAAAGTTCTATAGTAAGGTAACTATAATGCCCACAGTGATGCCAGAATAGATTACCCGAATAACATGTAACTTAATCATAACTGGTGGAATTTGAGTGTACCAGGGTGAACAGTACACATATGCGTACCGGTTTAGAGCGTACTGGCGTGATGGTATGTTATGAAATGGTCTTAACAATAAACATACATAAGATTGCAGCAATCCCGAAAGATTTCCCGTCAGCTGAGATATAGGCTTTCGCTATTGTTAAATTCTAGACAGGGCATAGAGATACAGCTAGTGCTTACAAACAATAGTCTCCTGGCATGAAGGTGGGCCACATTGTGTTAGAACATCCCTGCAAAGGCTGGTTCAGTCAAACACGTAGGCTTATAACGGGGGAGAACACTGTCAATTTGATTTGATGCAACCTTAAACTTGTGCTTAAACTACTACTACTACTGCCTCTTCGGTCTAGTGGTCCCAACCACAGAACAGATAAAAGTTGTATATTTTTAAAGGACTTCTTTTATCTGTTCTGTGGTCCCAACCCAAATGCAAGCATGAAATGTCTGGGTTTCATTTTAAAGTCACGCAAAGTTTTATGGGGTTTTTCCATCTGGAGTTTCTCAGTAGCAGATCTGAGTCTAGATTTGTACCCGCATTAGAATCAGAACTATTTATTTACAAAGAGTCTAGATGACAAAATACAAAACTCTGATTCTGACACTAATCCGGCAAATGTAATTAGCAAAGGCCTCACTCTAATCCGCGAGGTACGCACATTTTCATTTGGTCAAATTTTTACTTACAGATTATTAACAAGGATAGTAGTCATTAAGGCCTTTGGTCTTTAATCAAATCTTTTATTACAGCAAACAATCTTTAGATAATAAACGTTTGATCAAATGATTTGTTATGACAAAGAATGTAAGGCAAAAATAAGATTTTTAAGGAATATTATAATTAAAAATGCAATTTATTTTAATATAGTCATTTATTTAATACAAAATATTTGTAACTAACAATTGTAAATTTTTGCAATGAACATTAGCAATTTTGCCGCGGTAGTAGCCGCCGAGCGCCAGATTTCCACTTTTTACAAAAGAGCAAGCATGCATGGTAGATTAATGGCAATTCGATAATTATGGTCAAAGAGCGAGCGAAGCGAGCTCGGGAGCTTAGGGCACCCCGACACGGATAGGTTAGGTTCGAAGGAGATGAACATCTCCTTCATGTTAGGTTACTTTAGACCCTGAAGACAGAAATTGGACCGTCGACTTTGTTGCTTAAATAGTAATCGTACTTACACATTGTAATTTAATTTGTATATTCTGTGAAAATGACCTAAGATGCAAATTTTTGTCATTAACTAAGCAATTGACTGAATAGAAATGGTAAATTGAAAACTGGCGATACTAAATATTTGGCTTATTTTATTTTGCGTAAAATGTGTTATTCCAACTGAAATATTTGACTACATAGAAATTGGTAAAAGTACTAGTTGGTCAAAAAGTTATTGTTTAAACGTTCACTTGGCAAACATTAGGTTTGCGTTACAATTTTTGTGAATAGATTTTTTGCTAAATAATAATTTGGCAAATTAAATTATGCGATTTTTTTTTTGGGAATTGTTAATTGTCAAATTCTTTTCGGTCAAACAAGGGAGACCCTACAATTTAGCTCACAACTCTGGGATCCAGCCGTTTTGCCGAAAAGATTTTAACAAAATTTCATTACCTAAATAAATTTTAGCAATCTTTTTTTATACCATTGCAATATTTCGAATGAATTTAGTACACATATTTTTATTTGGTCAAATTTTTACTTGGCAAAATATTACCAAGTATAATGTCATTATGGCATTTGGTCTTTAATCAAATGATTTATTACAGCAAACAATCTTCAGACAATAAACGTTTGGTGAAATTATTTGATACGACAAAAAATATTAAGGCAAAAATAAGAAGTTTTGGGCATTATTTAATTAAAAAATGAAATTTTATTTTAATATAATCATTTGTTTAATGCTAAATATTTTTACATTACAATATTAAATTTTTGCAATGGACGTTAGCAATTTAATTTCGGAGTATTTCGACTTGTGTTGCAGAATTCGATTAATTCTTTCAATTTGTCTGAAACAAGTCAAATTTATGGTTACTTGGTATTAGTTTATTTATGGAAGTAGTTAGAGTAGGTTAATTATTAAAAAAATGGTTAGGTTAGGTTAGGTTAAAACTGTGACCTCCTACGCACGAGCCGCGCGAGCGTAGCGAGCGGTGCCGCTGCAGCGGCCGGCGAGTGCCAGAAACGATTTGCATTAATAGAAAAATAGAGATTGTTTTTAGTACCCGGTTACCCGGAACTGGACTATTTAGATTAGGATAATTTTACTTATTTAAAAAAGAAATGTTGAACGACTACATTAAATAATAAAAAAAAAGAAAAGTAAAAAAGTATAAATATTTGGCTTATTTGATTTTGCGTAAAAACTGTTATTGTAACTGAAATATTTGACTAAATAAAAAAATTTAAAAGTACTAGTTGGTAAACAAGTTATAGTTTAAACGTTCATTTCCCAAACATTAGGTTTGCGTTACAATTTTTTGTGAATAGATTTTTTGCTAAGTAATAATTTGGCAAATGAAATTATGCGAAACATTTTTTGGGAAGTGAAAATTTGTCAAATTCCTTTCGGTCAAACAAGGGTGACCCAACTCTATCTGCTTATTACATTCCACAGGCATTCCGATTTACATAACGCGAAGCACCTTCAAACCCGACCACAATTTCAATCTATTAAGTTTGCTTTCCTAAAATTACCTAAACTAACCTTTCGCCACCATTTCGTTAACGCTAGTCATCTCCGCCACGTGTATAGGACGAAATATTAATAAAATTCAAAATGTACATATAAACGGGAACTATGGCGGAATGGGGTTTGTTGATGCGGGGCATACATGTTTTGTACCGCTGCTGCATATTTATGTCTTAATCAAGGCTGGCAGCTGTTGCCTGTATGGCACATTACTGCGCTATGTTTACATGTCTTGATCGTACGTCTTGGAACAGAGCCTAGGAGTTTAATATTTTAGCAGCTGAGTTATACAGTGTTTGCATTCTCACTCTTAAGCTGGGTCGACGTTTGTATCATTTTGGTGTTTAATATCTACAGTGTTGACGGTAAATGTTTGTATGCATTATGGATAATAAAACAATGTTAAATGTTCGTATCAAGTTTTTTAGTCTATAAGTATTAATATATGTGTAGTGTTGGCTTGCTGTACGCTTTGGTACAAACTGTAAGTACAGCAAGTAATTGTTATTAAAATAAATAAATAATAGTTGTAAGTCTTTGAAAAGTAAGTATCGATTTACACAGCCATTGGGTTGTATAGGTCACATATATAGTCGTTTCCAGTTGTATCCGGTTGTATCTGGTTAGATTGTACAATGAGCCGACCCCAATACATTTGGGAAAAGACTTAGCAGATAACTAATATATTAATTTTCATAAACACAAATTTACATAGTATAAAATACTTAATTAACAATACCTACTTTTATATATACTTAAATTAAAAACTACGGACGTGTATAAAAACGGCAGGGCTCTGCATTAGGTGTCCAAAATTCGTCCACATTGCTGTCAACGTGAAAAGTGCCACGTTGAATGGCAACCCTGAATCTCTGGCTGAGGAAAAGCTGAAGATTCGTCTAATCTTTTGCTAAGCAGATTGATTTTTGTTGTTGGTAAATAATTCGTTCCATTCATCAAAGCAGCTATTGTGTTATAGGTTCGTGAGTTACCCCAAATAATATTTTTATCTTTAGTCGAATCTCGTGTCGTGTCAATTGTTAACTGTTATTGCTATTAGGATCAATCAATTACAGTAGCTGTAATAGATTATTGATCGGCAACTTGGACAAACTTTTTTTGTATATCGGTATAATATTAGCTTCTGCTCGCGGCTTTGCCCGCTTGAAAGTGGAAATTTATCCCGATGGAACTTATTCCCAGGGTAAAAATATCATTATAAATGTCATATGTGCTAATCCTGGCTATGATATATCTCTGTGCCAAATTTCATCCAGATCCGTCCAGTCGTTTGAGCGAGAAGGCGTAACAAACATACAAACACACACACTCACAAACTTTCGCCTTTGTAATATTAGTTTGATTACAGGGGAAATAAAGCCCGTCGTTGTGGCCATGTATACTTATGCTTGTGTCCAGCAATAGACACCTTTTGGCTAAATAATTACTGGGCAATTATTATGCGCACAGCCAACATGTGGAACTCTCTGACAGTATTTGTGTTCACTACCACACATATAACTGGGCACTCCTGTGCCATCGAAGACCTCATCCACCGCTTTCTGTCAAGCGGGATTGAGGTCAAGAGCGGGCTCATCACAAAATTAGGAGTCTGAAGATGACAGGGGCAAAACATCAAAACGTGAACCCTTCATTACGTAACACCCAACTTAATAGAGAACGTTATATTGAAGCAGGAAAAGCCAACAAAATGGTTATACAGATCTTGTAAGATAAACAAGTGATGCTAGTTTACACAAGCCGATCTTGTTTAAACAAGTATAAGTATGAATAATCATGACCTTCTGATATACCATGGTTGTCGGTTTGCCGCTATTGATTTATCTCTTGTGGGTTCAAGGTCTGTTGTTGTTGATTATTGTGTGTTGGTAACGTTATACAACAGCCATACTTGTATCTATTTCGAGGTAATGAGATGACGAAAGTAGGGTCCGATTGTGAGTTCAAATCGTGACAGTTTAAATACGTTTTTCTTTTCTTTCTAGAGAATTAAGAGGGCCTAACAATTAATCAGCACATATTTTCTCCAACTATTATGGGCTCAGCTTACAGTCTCCCCGAATGCAGCTAAATACGCAGTAATTTACATGGAGCTACTGCCTATCTGAACTCTACAACCCAACAACTGAGTATAGATAGTTCAACTCATCTTTGCGCGCGGCGCTATGTGTGCGTGCGCTGTCCATGCCCTTGTATTTGTGTGGTAGTGACGCGGCAGTCGTCGTCCGAGCAAACAACCTCACTTGCATACCCACACATAGCACCGCGCGCAAAGATGAGTTGAACTTTCTATAGAACGATACCCCTCGGCAAGATTTGAGAGTTGTTGAGAATTGAGATGGAAAAATTGTATTTGGCTTTTTTGATAATAAACTTTATTTATTTGTTTTAGGTTTTCCGCCAAAAATTTATTGGATCATGACATGAGACGTGGTCAATCTCAAAAACAAGTGTGACAATCGTTAGCGTAAAAAGAATGTAATTTTTTTATTGACCAGGGAAAGTGAAAATTCTTACCTACTTATACCTTACTAGCTGACGCCTGCGGCTCCGCCCGCGTGAAATTACGATTTATTTTTTATAGGATCGCGCTTGAACAATATCTCACTTGATGCTAAGCGATTATGTGGTCGACAGTGAGTCACGCTTGTCTAGACAAAACCTATTCACTCTTGACTTAAAGACCCCTAGATTTTACCCCTAGATTTGTCGGGAAACACAGACTCCGGCACTCACAGTGTTCCCTTAACTTTTTGTGCGTATGGGTGGGATGTCTGGTAGTCCGATGATGAAACGGGCTAGGCGGAATAAGATCATGTAATTCCATCGCACACTCCCCGAAATGTAACCGATAAAAAACCGACAAGCTGGCAACTCGGCGATGATGTTCAAGGCTTTGGAGCTTTGACTTGACCAGCGCCTCATTGTCGATGAGCCTCTTAGCCCGCTATTCGATCGACTCTAGTGCATCAAGCAGGTATTTGGCCGTCCCAGAGATGAGAACAGTAATCCATGCATGATCGAACTTAATAATAATAAATAAAAAACTTGCGCATGATACAAGTTGAGCAGCTGTGCCGGCGTGAAGTGCCTTCTCACCTTTACAAGGATCCCCAACTTTTTGGAAGCCAGCTGAGCCTTTGGCTATATACTTCCACGGTTTATTATCTAGTACTTCTATCTTTATAAATTATAGCAAAATTCCATCAAAATCCGATTACTAGTTTTCCATACATCCTCACAAACTGTCGCATTTCTAATAGTAGAAGGATTTATGTCGCAAATAAAGATACCATGCCTGTTCAAGTTTAAATAATTTGTTCATAAGTATTCGTGAAATTACGGGCACAGAAGTATTTTCCTTCATTAATAGTATAGCTCCTTGAAGCTAAACCTGAAGTAGTTGAGTGAGTGAGAAAGTTGCCAGTTCTCAACTTAAACCATTAAACAGCCGGAAGCGTTAAAACTTAAGAAACATTAAAACCTGTTGTTGAAAAAAAAAAAAAAAACGAACACCTTAATTTTCTTTAATCGCTTTATAAGTGGCTATAAATTTTATTAATTTTGGTTTGGTGTGCCTTTTTGATTGATTGGGACAGACCTTTTTTTACGGACGATGTTCTTTGCACATATTGAATTTACGGGGCAACAGGGGCACAAGAAAACTGGACGGAAGGTTAACTCTATGCGATGAGCGAAATCGGACGCTCACATAGGCACGCTTCACGTACAGCGAGGCAAGCGCACTCGCAACTGTCATTTCTCTGGGATCCCCGTACGGATGCATCTATATGTGCACGGGATTGACTTTCCTCTTTTCATAGGTAGGTAGGTCTTTTGTACCCTATCTATTTTGTGCCCGGGGTTCCAAAAGGAGCGTAAAGAAATAGGTGAACCCGACGCTAGAAGGAATGCACTTATTTTAGGCAAATCAGGAGGAGCTTGGACGAATTCGACAAAATCCGAATTATTTCAGGATAGCTCTGTGAGGACCGTTCTTGGTTTGTTTAATTATTATTGTTTAAATGGAATGTTTATTTTGCATTAAAAGGATACGAGTGTTTTTGTGGAATGCATATCTTTTTGGCAGAAAGAAACTTTTATTAAAATTGTTATTTGTTTTCTTCCAAGGTCATATTTTTACTTCCTTTTTTAATATCAATATGCCTAGAACCTTTTAGCCACGAATTTTCTTGCAGAAATGGGAGCCAGTCTTTGAAGTTTCATAATATCTTTCATACAAAACGAAGGTAACATTCTTTTCAGGGAAAACACATAAGGATAATGATAATCTAAGCACATAGCAAGAAGGTGGGTGACATATTGTTAGCAGAAAACCTCACATGTACCCTTACTCACGTCGAGGCTTACGGAGCACACAATATTAGGTAATCAGTGCGGCGCCGCATGTTTAATTAAAAGAACATGGAACTGAGCTCCATTTCTACTGATACAGATTATTTCAGGACTTGTGTTTTCGTAAATATTAATCTACTTTTTGCTTAACATGCTAAGGAATTTTCGTTTTTTTATAAGAATTAAAAAGAGTACTTGGTAGTTATATAACAATAATTTTTATTAAAATATACCCTTCGAAAAATTTATTTATTCTTGTACGAAGTCTCTCTAATTGGAGTATCTATATTTTCTTGGAACAAAAATTTTAAATCTATCGCTGCGAAGACCTGGTTGTGGGTGATAAGTAGATGCGATTTTTCATACGAGTATATTTGAATGACTTATATCTTTACAACCTGGAGATATACAAGTAAAATAAGTGGGTAAAGTATATAACCGGAAAAATACAAGAATATTCCCACACTCTTATTGAAGGAAACTCTTAAAATGTAAAAGTGCTTCACTGAGCTATCTGCCCGGTTTACTGCAAAATACCTTCCTACCCGGTATCCATTCGATTTTCTTAAAATTATTATTGTGGATCATAAAAGTGAAGCCAGATATCCGTTGCGATCAACGTGGTTAGTAAAATGGGTATTAAACTTTCAATATCTATCATGCCGGATAGATTTTTGTAAAGACTGAGAAGCTTTATTATGTTAAAACAACGGTTTGCTTCGTCACTTATTACCCTTCTTTGGAAGAACAGCGTCAGAAAGCATCTATCTGGCAACATTGCTGAGATATAATTTTTTGGCGCAGCCATATGGCACACACTATGTTATTTTTAAATAGTACCTCATAAAGTGTCGTCACAATAATGTTTTTCTTTTTTCCTCCAATTTTCTTCTTCTTCGTGCCGATGGTACAGTCCTTATTTACTGGCCCAATACTTCGCCACTTCCTCGGCGTCGTCGGTTATCGTAGGTAGATTTGATACTTACTCTCCAATACTGTTCCACATCCGCATCTTTGTACCATTTCGCAGACTACCAATACTCCAATTTATTGGAACAGATTACTGAATGTAGCAAACCTATAACTGTGTATAGATAGTTCAACTCATATATGCGCGCGGAGTCATGTGTGCGTGTGCTGTGCGTACGCTTGTAAATACACAGCTTTAATTTGTGTGGCAGTGACGCGACAGTGCAAACAACCACCTACGCATGCTTACCCACACATAGACCCGCGCACGAGGATGACTTGAACTATCTATAGTAGAGTCGCTGCAACAAAAGATTATAAATCTATGCCACAGCCTGCTCGCAGTAATTGGTCCAACCACCAGTGTGTGATAAGGCGTAAGCTAATCAGCAAACTGAACCCAATTACTGGGCAGGACAATTAGCTTGTTCTAAACCACAACCACAGGAACTTTTCACAATATCCTAGCACACAAGCACTTTATCCCTGGAGAAATATCCTGAGATACGCGGCTAATGGGTTCATAAAAGCCGTGGTGTAAAATAAAACTTAGCTAAAGCCGTCACGAACAAAGTCTAAACTTTCAATTAAAATATCGGCTTGCGTTGCATGCAAACTAAAAGAACCGCAACTAAAACACTAGGTTTTATAAAAAATATCAAAGTGAAAATATAGTTTTAATCTAAGTCCTTTGTGATTACTTGAGCTTTATTCCAACTAGCACTTTGTTTGATGTTCAACTTACACGCAAATGTGAATAACTGACTGTCGGACTTCTGGACACTCCGTATTTCATTTAGCAAATACCGAGTGACCGAATGCCAAACAGCTTTGCACACAGTCTGCTAAAAGCAACAGTCCCGGAGGTATTGTGTCGTACACTGTAACCAATGCAACTACCTTTGTGCCTGCAAAGGTAGAAATGTTTTTACCTTATCATTGCCCAGTTCTGTGTGGCGCATATCAAAGAAAGAGACCTCGCTTACACGCTCTTCGGTATCCTAAAGCATAGTTGCAAATTATTTCCTCATGAGAGTTGACAGGTGTGTCCTTTCTGCGTCTGCCCTTGTTTTCTCGTTTCATCTAGGGAATATAGTGCCCGGCACGTAAGTTGGCAAGGTTTTGGCGTAGTGAGGGTTCGTGCATATACCGCGAACTGACCAACCACCATATAAAGCGAACGGAACGTGGGAGCGACATGATTGGTCAGTCGATCCTTGTGTAAACTAACCAACCAATCGCACGCTCGGAACGGTTCTAAACGTTCCCCGCGCCCCTCTTCACTAACAAAGATACTTCCGCGCATCTAACGACTCTTGCCAACTGTGATTATAACTCATGTTATGATTTAAATACCTATCAGCAACTTTGCAAGATGGAAGCAGCTCTGACTGCACAAGGTGCGTCTGACATAGAATAAAGTATCGCCACTCTCATTCTATTTTAATGCAGGGTGCATAGTATTCTTTATATTCGAGTATGAAAATGTTTTAGTTGAGCTTCATTCTTGTTTCTATTTTTAAAACTTGTGTTTTCTTCTCAACTCCAAATAGGTTAAGAACGGTTCTGCTATGAAACTTATCAGAAGCCCATCGATTTGGAATCTGTTTTGCCAAAGGATCTTTCCATGACACCGAATTGCAACAGCAGCATTTTCCCGCGTCGCCGACATACCACAGAGCAGTGACGTCATAACAACGCTCGTACAGCATTGGCGGATTATTTCTGCTGACACGATGGCTCCATAATTGGCGCGAAAATGACAGCCCGTTCCCACCAGTCGGGCTTCAAACGTCAGGATAAGTGTAATTGCAAAGAGATTTTAAAATAAACTAATATCAAATTATATTCAAATACAATCCAGTGTTTTTAGAACGATGCTAACATGAATCTCGGTTGAAAACTGACAGATGTCTCACTAATCTCTACCCAAATCTAGTTTCGTTTCAAATTCAGTTTTACTTTTATTTATTCAGCTGTGACAACAAAGCTTTAAATTAAAATGAAAATCATTTCAATTACGGTCGTTGTTAAGCCAGCCCGTACAAAAAATGGTGATGTCGCTTCTTGCTACACAATATGCCTAACCACATTTTTATTTAAATTAAAAATATAATAAATTAGCCCCTGGATAGGGGAGTTTCAAAAAGCTATCAAGGGAACAGTCTTTACTTAGACAGGATCCTACAGTTTAAGGGGTGCCTGTTTAATTTTCCTCTCAAAACTTTTACCGTATATCTCGGAAAGTATTTTCTTAAATTTAAGTTTTATTGAAAGAATTATAGAGCTCAACTTTAACAATGTCATTATTGTAGGACTTATGGATATTGCTTAAGACGATAATTTGTGTTATTGAGGACTTGTGTGATGTAAGCAGAGTCCCAAAGGTAGTTATGCAAAGAGTACAACGGCCAATTGTTTTCGTTTTTTATTCAAGTTGGGTCATTTCACGCAGGCAAAATTTTTTGCTAATTTCGGTGGTATTTTTTATTCGTAGGTTTTCGGATAAAAACATAAACTTGTTTTGTTCTAGAACACATTAGTATTCTAGTTATTTTAGTACGAATTAAATAACCGTAGTTGTTTTGAAACTATGACGGCCACCGATATTACTAACCCACCGAAATTGAAATTTTTACACCGAAATTGCCAATCTTACACCGAAATTGCAAATCTTGCACCGAAATTGCAACATCACATCTGTCTATATTCGATACTGTGTCTTTTGACATGGATCATGACCACATTTAGTAGATTTAGTAAATTAACGTTACTTCTGCTAAATGTGATCCATTTCGAGGGTTATACTAAATAAAATGAAGTTATGATGAGATCTTCGTTTAATTTACATTTCAGCAAATAATTATGGTTTTCATAAAAAAATCTTAAACAAACATAAAATAGTAAACTTTCAAATAAAAAACAAAAATCAAAAAATATTCATATCACTGTCAGAGTCATTTTCAATATTGGAAACAAAAATCAAAAAATATTCAAATCACTATGAGTCATTTTCAATATTGGAAACAAAAATCAAAAAATATTCAAATTACTGTCAGAGTCATTTTCAATATTGGTTTTATTTTTTGCTGTAGAAGATTCAGCTAATCTTGTTTCCTTATTCTTTTCAGTTTTGTCATTTTTCTTCCGATTAGTTTCAGGTATTGAATTTTCAAATTCCAAACACACTGCGCTGTCAACGATTTCAAAAAACGACGTGGAGGGGATGATATCCAAATCAACATTTTCAATACTCCAAAGCAATGTAGCTAGAGAAAAGTAGCTAGAGCAATGTAGCTAGAGCAATGTAGCTAGAGCAATGTAGCTAGAGCAATGTAGCTAGAGAAAAGTAGCTAGAGCAATGTAGCTAGAGCAATGTAGCTAGAGCAATGTAGCTAGAGCAATGTAGCTAGAGAAAAGTAGCTAGAGCAATGTAGCTAGAGCAATGTAGCTAGAGCAATGTAGCTAGAGCAAAGTAGCTAGAGCAATGTAGCTAGAGCAAAGTAGCTAGAGCAATGTAGCTAGAGCAATGTAGCTAGAGAATTGTAGCTAGAGCAATGCAGCTAGAGAATTGTAGCTAGAGCAATGTAGCTAGAGAAAAGTAGCTAGAGCAATGTAGCTAGCTGAGTAAATATCTTACCAAAGCCACATTAGTATTAATGCAATATCGGTGGCAATGAACTTACCACCGAAACCACCGATATAGCACCACCGAAATTAGAAATATGAACAAAAAATTAAATAAAAACAAAACTATTTATTCTTTCGTCACTTAAAATGTATGCTTGCCAAGGGTACCTAATAACATATAACATATTCGCGAAAAGTAACGTAAAAAAACAACATTCATTCGTACAGTAACCCACCGAGATTGCATAATTTCGTATTCCCTGTTAGATTCAAATAGTACTTACGTATTGGCGCGGAAACTCAGCAGGATCGGACACGTCACTACTGCGAGAACGCAAGAGCACGACTGGGCCTCCGTGTGCGTAAGGAGATAGTTCGTTAAAATAGACGTGTTTACGTTATAGATCGATTTTAATAAAACGCACCGAAATTGCACTTTTGGCGCGGACGTTCCTTATCACAATGGTATTGATGTCTGCATGATAACAGAAGTAACGGAAGTATTAAATATGGTTGTTTTATGTATTGACCAACATAATAATGTTTAATTTAAGTACTAAACTTGCCATCGCAACTTATTTAAAGAGGTAAATGCGCTTCAAAGTTAATCACGGACATACCACCGTTATTGAGAAACGGACATATTTCTTTTATTATTTAATTTATATTTAAGAGAAATATATATAGACTAGTGCCTTCATACGACCTAGTTTTCTTATTACAAGAAAAATATAGAATGGTCATAAATAAACATTTTATATAGTGATTTCACGCGAAGAACCTCTAAAAACGCTATCGGTGAAACCACCCAGTTATATATTTTTAACTTTGCCACAGAACATGAAAATATGTAGGCATTGTCTAAATCCAATCAGTTTAGTACCCAACCTTTTTTACGGACACATGAAAGAAAAACAATATATATATATGCTGCCTTTCTAGTCTATGTTCAAAGAAACACTGAAACCTATAAATTTTTCCTAGCTCAGATTAACACAAAATAATGTTATTTCATAATCTTATTCAATAAAATGCCGTCTGAGAAGTTTCCATCGGATACCAGTTGCGAAGGGGTGGTATACATTTACATAATATTTAATATTCGTTTCCTTTGTAAATTAAATAAATTGAAACAATACCTAAATCGAATAAAGTTCTGCGGTTTGATTAAAAGATTTTTATTTTATGTCGCAGCTGCTATACGAGCTTTGTAAATCATTTCTGAAATGCAAATAATAAATAAGTTTGGAATAGAATCATAATGTGGATAGATATTGATTTTACTTTAATGTTATCAGTATCTAAACGTCGAGATCCGAAGACGTATGAAGGTCCTCTTATTCAGAAAACTAATTATGGAACTAAAATAGCCACTCCATTTGAGCTCCATAATTTGTATTTTTAAGGCGCCGATTTCCTTGAGTAGCTGATTTTAAAATGAGAATCACGTCTAAACGGCTCGTCGTAATTTTTTGGAAAAAAAATATGTTATATTAGACCATTTTCTTAATAATTTTTAGTTTTAAATTTTTAGTTTTATTCGTATAACATAGTGTAATTAATTTGTAAAGTTATGTCTAAAACGGACAAAAACACGTTAATCACACCAAAACCGCTAAGCGTATTTTAATGAAATTGACACCATCGCAAAGACAATTTTATTATCTACATTTTGATCTGAAGCTTTTTTTTTATTAATGTCATAGAATAATAAGGAAAGTACATAAAACTACTAAATTTTGGGTCGCGCGGGTGTGAAACGAGTGCGTGTTTTGTTCCCTCAAGGTCGTTGGCGTTAGTCGTCGTCTTAATTAGTTGCGCGGTATCTTCTCGCCCAACTTGCCACAGTGCCTCAAGACGACAGTCTATGTGTTGCCAGTGATTACTGACGGGCAGAGACGTGGTCGCTCACAATGGGCCTCATCAGAAGACTTAAAGTCACCCAAAGAGCAATGGAGAGAGCTATGCTCGGAGTTCCCTTGTGTGATCGAATCAGAAATTAAGACATCCGCAAAAGAACCAAGGTTACCGACATAGCTCGAAGAATTGCCAAACATAAGTGGCAGTGGGCAGTGCACATTGCTCGCAGAACGTATGGCCCGTTGGGGCGATTACAGGTAGATTAAGGCAGTAACTGAGTGGCGTCTGAGGATTTAAATGAGAAGTGTTGAACCTGGATGAGGTTTGCAGAAGAGCGTGAAGAATAATAGAGATACCTGTGACCAACTGTGGCCAAACTTGTGCTGTGAATGATGACGATGAATCAGCAAACAGGGTTCGTTAGCATTATTAAAACCGCGTAATTAAATATCAGGACTTCAATTGAGCTGTCCGCAACTATTATTAATTTATAAATCGTCAATATGCAATCGAATTCGCCAATAACTTCAATCTCATGTCATTGTGTCAGTAGCCAGATGCAATTTCACGCGAAAAATAGGAGTAACAGATGCTTTTAACAGTCCATTACTTTTTATAACACCTCGCTTTTTTATAGCTGCCATATGTAGATATAAGGGTGACATTCATAGCTCTTAAAGTCATGAAACAACCTGACTGAATGGATGAGAAAGTATAGGTACCTTAGGTACGGTAGCTTACACGGTCGTAAATATATCACGTGGTATTTTAGGCAGGTAAATCATATATCTAAGATCATACATAACATAGGATCCTATATAAATGAGACAAAATTATCAAAGACGAAATTATTCATATGTTTATATCTCATCACTAGTCATTATCAAACAAAGTCCCCCGCCGCGTCTGTGCGAGTCGGACTCGCGCACGAAGAGTTCCGTACCATTATCGCAAAAAATTGCAAAAAAAACACGTTTCTTGTATGGGAGCCCCACTTAAATATTTATTTTATTGTGTTGTTAGTATTTGTTGTTATAGTGGGAACAGAAATACATCATCTGTGAATGCTGTCTAGCTTTCACGGTTTATGAGATACAGCCTGGTGACAGACTGACACAAAAAACGGACCGTGGAGTCTTAGTAGTAGGGTCCTGTTTTTACCCTTAGGGTACGGAACCCGTAATTGGCCGGTTTTCTATAACTTGTTTTGATATATTAACGTAGGGTCACAGTTGAATAAATAAGAGCTTGGAGACTCCTGACAAGTGCTATTTTAACAACGAAAGGTTCACTAAAGCGACTGGAAAAATGGCAATAATTAAAGGGATTTTCAAGCACACAATTCAAATGTCACGCGATCAATCCATTTACATAAAAATTTACATTTTGGCATTTCAATCATCCGATCCGTGTCCGGGAAATTTCGGTTCCGAAGTCGCTGTTAAGCTGGAAACAAATTATCGGACGCGGCTTACGGACGCGACTGACAGCCGCGACTTATAGAGTATCTAGGTAATAATTGTACATTACATTGTGCAAACTATCGGACGTAAGTCGCGAATGTGACCTTGGGCGTTCGGACGTCCGATAGAGATCTGGCCCGCTGGATGTTTGTGTCAGCCGAAAACGTCCGCGGACGGTGTGCACGGGGTACAGGATACGTCCGAGCGTCAGGCCAACTCAGACTACGCGATAACTCGCACGTGCGTGCGAGGTTATAAATAAAAATGGAAGAAAAAATTATCGAGTGTGTTCGCAGCAGATAATTGCCTCCTCACTTTTACTATTCGACATGTTTCTAAGTAAACATAATCTTCGTTGAATAAGCTATATTGTCTATGGAATAAGCGCTCGGACGCGTCCGTAAGCCGCGTCCCAAACGACTGTGCACACCTATCAGTCGCGGCTGTAAGTCGCGTCCGTCAGGTGCGTCCGATATTTTGTTTCCAGCTTAATACTTCTTGTACAAGGCTAGATTGCGCTAGATTTGGATTAGGGTCCATCCTATTAATTAACTCTAAGAAAAGGGAAAAATAAAGTCATTCCATTACCACATATGTTCTCACTAAATAATACAAGTCCGTGTTAACAAGTTAAGAAAATTCTAGAACATAATTTCAGAGCTTAGTGGTTGAACTTCGAACAAGTCCCTAAGGTCAAGGGACACTTAACTGTGCTTTAGGTGGCCATATTTTCTCTGTTTCAAACTCCTTTCCACCATTTAGTTTTGGAAGTAAGAACGGCTTTGTTTACGTAGGTAAGTTTTCTAAAACACGAGGCGGTGAACAAATATTTTGATACAAATTCGTTGACATAGTATAAATCAACGCACAGCCTAAACCGCTTAATATATCAGCATGCATTTTTCAGCATTTTGTCATTATAAAACAAAGATGAATGAAGAATTAAAAAAAACATTATCTACCTTAGGCCCAGTATTTTGATCCGTAGTTAACTCAACCAACGGTTAAATATGCAATCAAATGGTTTAAAATTTCGGTAAAACGCGTTTAGTCGTCAATATTTAGTCTAACAAATCGTCAAATATTTATCTCTCCAGATTATTTGACCATTTGTGAGGCTAACAACTGAAAAATATATTTGCAACTATTGGTTAACATTTTTAACCATTGGTTGAGTTATGTACGTTTAAAAAAACTGGGCTTTAATTCTCAATTCTTTATTGTACACCATAAACAATATATAATACAATGTGATATTAAAGTACATGTACAAAGGCGAGCTTAACTCAATGTTGAGTTCTCTTACAGCAAACCCTAGAATGACAGAGAATGATGACTTAGGAGGGTAGGATCCAGTCTTGTAATGTGATAATATGAAAATCAAAGTTTGTTTATAACTGATATTTTCGCCGATAGGAAATACCATGTTCTATGTTAGAAGGTTTGGTTTCTGCACTCAGTCGCTCAGGTGGACCATTGAACGTAAAAAAATAATAGGAAATACCATACACAGCTTTTATTTACACAAAATATTGCTAATGAACTATCTTGATATTTACCATTTACTCTCGACTCGAGCGCTAATGAAATTCCTTAGCAAATGAAAACTTATTAAACAACACAGCGCCTTGCCTCCAGTTCTAAGCGAGTGATACAAAACGCTACATTTATGAACATGAACAATAGTCCTATAAATAACTGAATAGTTGCGTAAGCATAAGAAACGGAATTCGCAGAGTTCTTGACTTTATAACAAGGCTGTTTTGTTTAGTTCACCACAGTCAGGGTAACTGCCTCGGGCGAGCATGCCTTCTGATGTTCGAGGATAAAACAGGAAACTTGTTTTTGCCGTTACATGGTACTTGATGGATATTATTCTAAATTATTCGATGGGTTAAAGGATAACAATGACAATATCTT
Organism: Orthosia gothica; assembly: GCA_949775005.1. Classification (NCBI taxonomy): domain Eukaryota; kingdom Metazoa; phylum Arthropoda; class Insecta; order Lepidoptera; family Noctuidae; genus Orthosia; species Orthosia gothica. The sequence goes on along the minus strand of OX459044.1, from coordinate 22,782,161 downwards.
GTAAACGTACAATGGATTCTGCCCCAGGGTCAAGCGGCCGGTAACCAACATTGTTGTATGAAATTCTTCATCAGACTTTTTGTTAAATCTTCTGTACGTCTTTTGTTCTGTGGCTATCGAATCTTCTCGCCGAGGAAGCGATAATTTGAAATTATTTTTAATTTTAACCGACATCATCCTGTCAACGCCGGCTGTCTAGCTGAAAACCAGCGCTGTGGAGGCAGACTTCACACATGAATCCCAGCATTATCCGGAGCGATGGCCGTTTTGCGCGGATGCAACGCCAATTTTCTCTCAATAGTATAAGTTTATTCATTTTCATGACACCTACCCACATTTGGCCCGCGTGGTGGATTATGGCCCATTCCCTCTCTCACAGAGAGGAGGCACTTATCAAAACCCTTAATCCATAGTCACCGTAGTCATCGAAAACTGTTGGGTGCGGGTTTGTCACAAGAGACAAGCACGCCGCCGAGGGGCGGAGCACTTAGATTTACGACCAACAACTTGGTCCGCACTTAATTTATGATGAGAAACTTTCCTCGCGCGTAAATAATAGTGTGCGGACGAATTAGCAAATTGCTTGACGACTTGCCGACCATATTTTGTTTGACAGTGCGGCCTGTTCATTGTTAGGCCACACTGTCAAAAATCTTGTTGTATATAATTATGTTTACCGAGCCTCTGGAATTTGAGTTACTTTTTCTAGAATTTGTGGCAAATTATTGGGTGGTCTTTGTTCAACAGGGAAGTCTTTCGGCTGAAATGATGATGATGAATTAAGTGGCTGAAAGTCGAATATAGCTTATGTAAATGATGATGATGAATTAAGTGGCTGAAAGTCGAATATAGCTTGTGTAAATGATGATGATGAATTAAGTGGCTTATAGTCGAATATCGCTTGTGTAAATGATGATGATGATGAATTAAGTGGCTGAAAGTGGAATATCGCTTGTCTGAATGATGATGATGAATTTAGTGGCTGAAAGTTGAATATCGCTTGTGTAAATGATGATGATGAATTAAGTGGATGAAAGTCGAATATCTCTTGTATAATTTCCGAAGGCTGAGGGTGATAATTGTATGAAACCAGTCACACACAAGTTCACAACCCTATGTTGGTACTCAACACAACCCTAAGGTTGTGGATAACCTTGGCAATGTATCAATACTTTTAACCAGTAGATCGAAGCTTTTAATCATGAACCTACAACATAAACTTAACCCTTAAACGACTCATTAGGGAAACCTACATAACACGTACTAGCTAATCTCTGGTAATACAAAATTGCTGTTCCCGAACACGATAACATGAGGCTCGATATGATCTAACAATACCTCAGTTCCAGCCATTATGCCCAAACTTTATCAATTAAATCGAAACTAATGTCTACTTACGTTGATTTACATTTCCCACAAGAATTGTTAAAATTTGTGAGCTTTAAGTAATATTACCATAATTATAATTAATCCTTGTTAAACAAGACCTTCTTAAAAACACGGATTTTGTAATATTGTTAGCCATCAAGCCGTGCTTGAGTCAAGCACCCTTAAGAGTACTTCTGACTCCTCACTTAAACAAGATCCATTTCATTTGAACAATTCTTATTAATAATGTCAGAGCGAGAAAAATACGGAAGATCTAAGCATTTAATAACGCTTAGCTTCTTTGAAGATAAATAAATAATGTACAGAAGTTTCAACTGAAACTAAAATCATTAACATTTAACCTTCAAATTGTAACGTTGTAAGACAATAGCCACGGGGTAATTCGAAACGAATTACGAAGGAAAATACTGCTTTATTTAATAAAACTTTAGAAAATTTGAGAGATTGTATTAAAATTGTTGGAATGTTTTGTTAAATAGATGTCAATGCCTACACTGAAAATGAATTAGATGTTAGATGTAATATATTCTTTATCAACCGTAGGCGTGCAAAGTGGGATCTACATACGCTTTCAATCAATTGTACCTGTTAAAAGATCAAATCAGCACATCACCAGATAAATTACCACGACGTCTAAGCAAAGGTACATTTAAATGTCACCCATTAATTTTGTTTTATGTATGTATTTTGCGTTCAAAATGCGACACTTCGAAGCAATTCATTTTAGTTAAACCCCTATATTCACATAATGATGGCAATTTTCGAACAGCAATAAATTTTGCTTCCCAAGTATATTTATATAAAATTCAGAGCGAAGTTGGCGTACTGAGGCGTACACTCGCGTGTTAATTAACTCCATTGAAGCGTCCGTTTCTTTTTTAAATACGAAACAGAAGCAGGCCGCTAAATAAGCAATTATTTTATTTGCAAAATTAATTATTTCCCTTGTATTGGTGTTCTGTTCTCTCGCTTTAATTACCGAAGTGGGTGCTACGTGTTGCGACTTGCGACTAATTGACCGTAACGCGCACTAAAGTATACGGCCGCACCACAGGAGGAAAATTCTCCAGAAGCCCAATGGGAACTAATCATGCTATTCGGAAAAATAATTACTTTTATAACGTATAGGCGAGCATTGAACCGGGAAATTGAATAGCATTTCTGTATGTTGCTAATGGTAGTGGTGTTATATTGAATACAAAAATGTACACCCCCGACCGAAGTTCATGCTATTACGAGTACCTACTTACAACTTGAAAGGAAAACATGTTTGTGTTTTATTCTATTTTCGGTATTTAATTATAAAAGGTAACAAAATTATTATTACATTCCTGTGTAACGAAAGTCTTTGCTTAGTTAACAGAATTCAAAACCCGTAATACAAATTATTGTGACACAGAATTCAAATTATTGTGTGTATTACGAAATGAATGTAAGCCTTGGCGGTCCTCTTGATAATCTTATTTACCACTAAATCCTAGTATCATATATTTCGAAAGTGAAAATGCTCGAGTGGGGATAATGCACTGATGACACACCGTAACTCTATACTTATTCAAAATCATTGCCTCCACTCGACTCTATGAAATTCGCAGTTACCTATAGCTTGTAATTTATTGACATCAATTATACTCTGTTTTTTAATTTCTTAGACTAAACTGACATTTGGGGGGTTGTCACTTTATCTTTACCTAAAAATAGTGTCGAATCCTGACTATCCTGAGTGATCGAAAGTTGATCGAAAATTGATGTAGATCGAAAATGGATATATATCACGGCAAAAAAAATACATTTGATAATAAACTAGCGAACCTTATTTAGTTTCTACTCATTTATGTCAGACTTCATTTCATCAATCGCATTTACTTCATTGTTGACTTCATATTTAACACAATAAAAGTTTATATGTTATGTTTATGAATACTGTTATATTTAAATATATTACGATTAAATTTATACAACATTTATTTACAACAATTAGTAAAATTAAATTGAGGAGTCATGACACATCGAATCGACGAATCACTTAAGATTGAGCCTTACCTACAACACTATGTTCCGCACCTGCAACATTTTAAAAAAAATAAGGTCATTGGCAGCTGTCAGTTTAGTCGAAAATAAACATCACAGTTTATGGGTTTCTTTCCGTTACCATGGTGACTGAGTCGATTGGGGTGGAGAAAGGTTAATTCAAAACACTTAATTGGGAACCGTTTGGGAACTATATTGTAAAACTGGTTTTAGAAAATACAATGCTTTAGAACATTGCTGCCACCCATTCAACTTTCCATAGCCAAATTTCGAACAAAACGTAGCAACAGTCTACTCAGTACTCGGTCTACTGTTTATTTTAGTCTGTGGCGCGGAACAATTTTACCGAAAACAAGAGTCTGGCTAATGGAAATAAGCTTCAAGGGCTAATTGCCATGAATACGTTTAACATAAATCAACGGTGTTTTAAAAAACATGACGTGGAGAAGCCACAAGTTTTCGGGGAATAATACCTTTTTAATGGAAAATCTTTATCGCGTACTGTATTTGAATATGGAAATGTAATTTTTCTTACTTTGCACGCGTTTTCTGTGGTAATAAATTATGTGGGTCATTAAAAGTTGTTACTAACTAGTGTTTTTGTTGATGTGAAAGTTAGATCTTTTGTGATATATTTTTTCCAATAAATTTAAACAATATTCTGATAATATTGCCAGAAATTTCAAAAAGATAATAAAGCGAGAAAGCGTTACGGATTCATTTTTAGGGTTCCGTAGTCAACACGGAACCTTCGCCATGTCCGTCTGGCCGTCTGTCCGCAACTTAGCTCAGAGACTTAGTACTAGAAAGCTATAATTTGGCATGGATATACATATTAATCACGCCTACAAAGTGGTAAGATAAAAACATGAAAAAAATAAAATATGTACCTACCTCCTGTACACGTAGAGAGGATATTTTTTTTTCATCCCACCATCTCGGAAAGAGTATTTTTAATCTTCAATATCTGAGTGGAAAAGCCGTTTTTATTCACTAGAGGATAAAGTAAATTGAATTTAGAACATCGTGTGCACTAAGTTTGTGAATGAAAAAAAACATTAAACCTATTTACTGCTACCTCTATGGTGCCGAATATATCATACAACTTTTTTTTAATTTGTTAAAAACTCAGACTCGGAACCTTCTTGGTGTTCTTTTTTCAATTTGCTTTGTACGCGGTTCTAACCATGGTATAATAACATACTCCGTATACTTCGCCTGGTATGTTCTTCCCAGGATGGCCTAAGCCTACGTCACGATAAGTGTTACCATTGATTGTCCTTTTTAGAAAATTTTGGTACTTTCTCATGTAGTTAATGAAAAAAAAAAATTACTAACTAGCTTAACTATTTAGTAACTCATGTGATTCATCTATGTTCATCTATGTCATGTATATTTAGTGTTCAATTAATTTATATTTTGAATTATTAGTCCATAATTGCTTTGTTAAGATAAAAAATGCATTTTGCTCGGGTATTTCAATAACACACAGTGGCAACTCACCGAATTGGCAAGTGTCATACTGACAACTAGCCATTTCATCACTATTGTCGTGTAGCTCACACCTATAGCGTTGTTTCGCTCGGTGAAAAAAATACTGTGACTCCCAAACATTTGTGATGAACCCGTGAACTTTGAAAGATAAACAAGAAAAATTGTTAATTGTTCCGTGAACTGTAAAAACAGCAGTAAAAAAGGCGGTGTATTTTTTTTTTTCTTTTCCGAATGAAGAGACGCTATCATATGCGTGGCTTCAATATTGTAACAAACTTCACCTAAAATAACTGGTATGGCCTTTCATTAATTTATTATTTAATTTATATACGCGTTGTAAATTCCACAATTTAAGGCATAGTTGTGTCTATACGATTTTACGCCCGAACTTAACCTAACCTAATTAGTTTTTGACTTATTTTATTCAAGTCAAGTTTTGTGGGTTTTCGTTCCGAACTAAATAAAAATACTAAAATGCAATCAATTAAAAGAAAGCAAAGTATATAAATACAAAATGTATCAAATATGACGATTTTATCAAGAATTATAAAACATTTGTACTTATTGTATTATTTTTATCTTTTTCCCCACTAAAAAAAAGTTTGAGAACCGCAACGCAATTGATGACGTAGTCTTAGGCCAATCACGTGACTCAGCTGTCAGGGAAAGAGACTACCCTGTCTTGTTCTACCATGGTTCTAACCATCTCCCTCTCTCTCCAACATTCACGCCAAGGGAATCCGATGAATCGGTACAACTATTAAGTATGACAGATAGTTTACCGAAAAACAGTACACAAGTACCAAACCAAAATATTACACTCAATTTAAATAACTGTAGCAACGTTACTTTAAAATTTTCTTAATTATACCTTAGTATTATTTTGTTATAATTTAAAGATTATTCTGTAATACTTACCTGTCATAATGTAGTAATTAATACCTAAACTGAAATAAAAGTGTACCTATCTTGTGATTGTAAACGTTTTTTTTTTTTGCATTTAGTCATTTCCTCGCTGAGGTGGAATGAAAAGTTACGTGTTGCACTCGAGTGCAAAGATTTCTCACTTCGTGCTCTTTTGATTCCCTCGCTGACGCTCAGGATTCTAATTTTGAATCACTCGCTGCGCTCGTGATTCAATTTTAGAATCCTTCGCTTGCTCGGTCATCAAAATTGAACACGCGGTTAAAAAGCAACTATGTCCGTGACTACCGCAGGACCCCGACAGCAACCGCTTCCATATTTGGTAAATAATTACTACTCAATTGGTACCAATTAGTACCCGAACAACAAAATTGGTACCTTAGTAGTTTTCGAGAAAATCGACTTTGAAGGTGGTCCTGCGGTAGTCACGCTCCATTCAGCAGGACCACCATGAGCGCAGGAAACGGGGGCATGCTACAGCTATTCTAAGTATACAAATAATTACTACCCGTAAATGTGATCCATTTCGTAAAAAAAAACAGAACTAAATCATTTTTATTTATCGAGAAATCAACGATGATAAGTTTCGCTCGCTCGTTCAGCAGGACCACGACTTTGAATGTTGATTCCAAGTTGGAGGAGCCTGCGACTTTCCTCAAACCTACATAGAAAATTACTACCCTGCAAGATAAAATTGATACCCAGAATTCACAACTAGTACTCCAGTAGTTTACGAGATATACCATGCCATTGGTGGGGTGGCGGTAGTCACGGTGTTAAATTTTCATTTCAAGATTTCCCTATTAAAAACTTAGTGAATTCTGCCCAAATGTATACAAAAATTACTACTCCTACAGAAGATAAAGCGACGAAAAATTCAGATACCTAAGTGTTGTATTTTAAGAGAAATTAGCTTTCATTACTTTTCCATACTAAATCTTCGCGTATAACCCGACCATATTAAGTTGTCAATGGTATTGAACAGTACACTCGTGCACAAAAGTTTATGGATGTCGTTATAGTAATAACAACAGTTCACAATCTATAATTTTTTATACAAAATGTGTACCTAGGCACATAACAAGAAAAGAATTACATTTCGTTACCCATGGCCTATAATACTTTTGTTAATGCCGTGGGTAGGTAGGTACTCTAATAATTATTTTTCTGTATTGTAAGTACCTACCTTCTGTGTTATATGAATACCATTAAAGAGCGATAGGTATTTCTTACTTATTTTAATTTGGTTGATTGGTATAATTAATTTTCAACAGCCAATCACAGCAGATAACGCGTGCTTGACAATTCTGCGATAATTTAGAACTGAGAAACTCGGGGTTAGTAATCAACAACCTTTTATTTTTAATAACTTGAATTATGTCTATTAATGTTAGGTAATTATATTTTGAGATTATTTTTTATGTTTACATTTCGCGTATTATTTTTTCCTATTATTTTTATTGGTTGTTTTTATAAAGATATTCATGATGTTCATGAAAGTACCTAGATACTTTCATAATTATAAAAATAAGTATCATCACGATTTCATTTTAAGAGATAAATTGTAAATAATTGCTGTTGTCATTCACATAAGGTGTTCATAACTTGTGGGCCTGCCATAATAATAATCTGTAATTTTGAAATAGTTTTAAGAATAAGAATAAATTTATTATAAAAGTTTACATTCAAGTGGATTGAATTCCTAGATCTCACACTAGGATTCCCTGTGTAGTGACATCAAGGCTTCTTCGTTCCGTTATTTTTTTTATAAAAGGCACAGTTTTAGATATTCTTAAGAATGATAAAACTAATATTCATTCTATTCTTAAATTGTTGTTACTTTGCATGAATATAGATGCTTTTCTTATTCTGTTTTATCGAACCTATTTGCTCGATAAATAACATAGTTCCAGTTTTATATGGTACTCGTATAAGTCCAATTTAGGATAAAAATTGATTTTTAAATATTTAAAATTTGACTGATTTTACAAATTGTTATCGATCAGTGTTCTGTGTCATATTACAACTTATTCGATTTATAAATTTGTTATATTACTAATTCATAACCTAGATCTAATAATGTGAGTATTAAATAGGCACCTAACTAAAAATACACGCAAGGTCCACAGAAAATGTCAATACAAATTGTACCATACAATCGACTTCTGGTACTGTAAAAATACATACCTATTACTTATGTAATCCTGTTATACTTACGTTATTAGCAACATATTGTTACTGCAGTAAATTAAGTTTTCAATACGTAGGCTTAGGCTTGCAGCAAAGGTAAATTAGTAGGAAAGAAATTAATAAGAAATACCTATCGCTCTTTAATGGTATTCATATAACAACACAGAAGGTAGGTACTTACAATACAGAAAAATAATTATTAGAGTACCTAGCTACCCACGGAATTAACAAAGGTATTATAGGCCATGGGTAACGAAATGTAATTCTTTTCTTGTTATGTGCCTAGGTACACATTTTGTATAAAAATTATAGATTGTGAACTGTTGTTATTACTATAAAGACATCCATAAACTTTTGTGCACGAGTATACTGCTCAATACCATTGACAACTTAATATGGTCGGGTTATACGCGAAGATTTAGTATGGAAAAGTAATGAAAGCTAATTTCTCTTAAAATACAACACTCAGGTATCTGAATTTTTGGTCGCTTTATCTTCTGTAGGAGTAGTAATTTTTGTATACATTTGGGCAGAATTCACTAAGTTTTTAATAGGGAAATCTTGAAATGAAAATTTAACACCGTGACTACCGCCACCCCACCAATGGCATGGTATATCTCGTAAACTACTGGAGTACTAGTTGTGAATTCTGGGTATCAATTTTATCTTGCAGGGTAGTAATTTTCTATGTAGGTTTGAGGAAAGTCGCAGGCTCCTCCAACTTGGAATCAACATTCAAAGTCGTGGTCCTGCTGAACGAGCGAGCGAAACTTATCATCGTTGATTTCTCGATAAATAAAAATGATTTAGTTCTGTTTTTTTTACGAAATGGATCACATTTACGGGTAGTAATTATTTGTATACTTAGAATAGCTGTAGCATGCCCCCGTTTTCTGCGCTCATGGTGGTCCTGCTGAATGGAGCGTGACTACCGCAGGACCACCTTAAAAGTCGATTTTCTCGAAAACTACTAAGGTACCAATTTTGTTGTTCGGGTACTAATTGGTACCAATTGAGTAGTAATTATTTACCAAATATGGAAGCGGTTGCTGTCGGGGTCCTGCGGTAGTCACGGACATCATTCAAAAATATTACGGGTCTGTGAAAACATGGTGAAAACTATTTTTTCGATTCAGGGATCTGTTTGCGTAAAATTAAGCTTAAAATGGATTTTTTTTGTTTGTCAAGTGTCAAGTACCAGCTAAATGGTTGATTTGGTTATGTGAAAAAATTCACGGCAGTAGTATATTATTATAACGAAATTAAAAGGAAAACTATCACAGCCAAGTAGGCTTTACAAGTTTAAGAGTAATAGCGGAACAAAAAAATGTACTCGGAATAGCAAAAAAAAATATTTTCGTTAGAGCAATGTTCGGTGCTTTCATTGTTTATGAACTGCAGTTTCACTTAATTATGTTGGTGAATGTAGTTGTTAGAACGGAACCCTCGGTGCGCCAGTGCGACATGCACTTGGCCGTTCGTTGTGGTGTTACCTAGGTAGATATGATATACCTATAAGTACGTCAGGAAGACAAATGAAACCAAACAAAACAATTTAAATTACTTTAATGGATTGCATTGTTAATATTTTTTACAAATACATCATAGTAAAAGGTACAATAATAAATCAGTTAGTCGTTCTCGTTACACTTAAGAAGGCGCCGAATCCCACAAACCTCATTCCAAATTAATGTAGATAAATTGTATTTTTTACTAAGCCAGCAAGATTTATGAACTTCAGCGCCTTATTTAAGCTTTTTAATTTAAATATTATACTTTCTACGCAGTTTCACGAGCGGGTTAAGAGGCATCAGCGTTGCTTGAGACCACTTGAAGATTTTTTAAGGTTTTATTTTATTTTATAAACGATGAAAAATATTGCATAAAATAGGGGTAGAATCTCGCCTATCATCTACCAGCATATAATAACGTTTGTGAAGGTCGAAACGACTCATTAATTATCGAGTTCTGAACTTCCGGAGAATTTTTTGACACTTTGAAAGTTCGCGATTTTTAATGGAAGCCTCGGCAAATAAGTTTACAAAACATATTGATTGTAATAACAATTAAGACGAAATTATTTTCGATTTCTGTAGTGGCAATTAACAGCTTTACTTAGGTTTCTTAAAAAAAAACTAATATAAATGCGAAAGTCTCTTACCCCACTAGTTGAAAACAAACGTAAGAAAATCATTACCCTCCTTTGCGTCGCGCAGTCGGGTAATAATACAGTCGCGTCCACATTTCACATCTTATCAACAAGACTCAGTAAACACAGCTCAACAGAAATGAAAATTAGCCGCCCATTTAAATTACCAAAACTTAATTTACCTTATTTTTATATACAGCGGTGACTGTACTCATTAATTTTTATTTCTGCTAAGCCTCGAGTCATTTTGAAACGATTTCATATTTCAATTTGAGTCTTAATTTTACGTATATTTTTTTTTAATTTTAAGTCTACGAAATATCGCGGTTCACCCAAAAAGTTGAGTCAACTCTAAACGTTTTCAGTCTTATTTGCGAGCAATAATGAGCGAATGCATTGTTTTTCGCTTTAATGTGAAACAAAAAATGCGGTTAAAGTTTTTGTTTTTTGAAAAATTGAGCGAGTACAAACTGTAGGTACTTATCTGGTGCCGTCCTACTCATGGCAATGCTATCGTGATTCTAGTGTGTGAAAAGGGATAGTGCCAAAACCGCCACAACAACAACGGTACAACAACGGCGGTCCACAACAATGCAGGCGGTCAGTTGTTTAGTGTTGTGGGTTTTGGGTTGTGGTTTGTGGGTTGTGGGCTATGGGCTGTGGGCTGTGGGCTGTGGGTTGTGGGTTGTGGGTTGTGGGTTGTGGGTTGTGGGTTGTGGGTGTTGGGTTGTGGGTTGTGGGTTGTGGGTGTTGGTGGGTTGTGCGTTATGTAGTTGTGTGGGCGTCCTGTATAGCTCCGTGTCTCTCACTCACCTTAGAACAATGATTACATTAACACGTCATAATATGACCCTAGTTAGTACTCGATTAATTGAATAGTCAGATATAAATGCAGGTACAATATTAATATCATTGGCATAATTTTGTTTTCTTTTTAGTTTCACATCAAAAAGATAACTTCGTTGTAATATTTCCAAAGGCAGTACACGCCCTTAAAATATATTCGTTATAAAGTTATAATACTAGTCTTTATCATAATAGTGCGCAGTTATAACTACAAGGTGTGTGTTTGAATGCTTTTGAAGAATGTTACTGAAATCTTGATTGAAAAGAAATTCAAAAGAGTTGGTTTGAGTTAAGAAGAAATTCAGTGCCTTAATAGTTTAGGAGTAGGTACTTAAAATGAGTCACGTCGAACAAAAATGTCTGAATTCTATTTCCATCTTCAAAAACATTCACCTTTTATTACTGTGATGTTAAGTATAAAATTAAATAAAACAAATATAGTCATAGTCATTATTATAGAAATGCCTGTCCGTCCGTCACAACCTTAGAAATAAAATATAATAATAAACAAAAATGTACAAGAATTAATATATAATGAAACAGAAAATTACTGAAAGTAGTCAATATAAAATTTTGTTTCTAACAAAACTCATAACAAATCTTAAGTACATTGCCTTTTCTACCATTTTTTTTATTTTTGCTTTTTCTGGCAACACTGGGAAGATTTTTAACTAAAACAACAGGCTGAAGCACATCGCGCTTAATGTTGCCTACTAAAATAATACAAACTTACTGCTAGCTTCAGATCTACACAGTTGTTCTCAACACGTTAATAAATAAAGTAATCGTAAATCTTGTCTTATAAATAAATCAAACCGTAGCAATTTTAGCTATTCGAACAAAATACTTCAACCCACAGTCACATCAGAATCTTCAGCGCCCTCCATTGGATTCTTAATAATCACAAATACCTACACTAAGTACGAGTAAATATTATAAATATAATTTTGTACTGTCATAAGTCCGTACACTTCGTTATGGCGATAAAATGATATCACATTTCTTTCTCAACAATTTCGTTTTCTACCAAAATGGTAGCAGTTATAAGGGGGCAACACTTGTTTAGATTAAGGACCTTATGTGTTAAGTAATTGAGTCTATATTCACACATTTTTTATTTATTTATTTATTCACACGTACTGTCGCGGTGCTGGGCCGTTCTTCCTTGAATGTGGTAGTGTATCGTCGTTGTTGCCGGTGTTGTTATTGTGTAGAAATGACATTTCTACCCCTGCGTCGCCTCCCTAAAGAAATAAAAGAAATATATAAAATATAAAAATGCTACCAACATTAAAACACAATTAAAATTATTAAAATAAAAGATATATATAAAATATAAAAATGCTACCAACATTAAAACACAATTTCTACTTGTTGATAAAGATTAAATTAACATGTGTTCACTATCATTCCCTTCGATTAAAGAGAAGGACTTACCTACGGAAACATTATTTTATAGATTGTTTACTTAGATGAATACTAGTAAAATGAAATCCCTTTTGTAGCCATAAAAAAATACTAAGGCCCGATTTTGCAATATTCTGATAACTTTTAACTGAGGCATAAGAATGGCCGGTTGACATATTTTCTATACAAAAGCTGTCAAAACGCCATTTTTATTCATCAGTTAAAAGTTATCAGACTATTGAAAAATCGGCTCTAGTCAAAAACTTGCCAAGGGCCAGCCTGTCGGTTTTCTATGGGTTACATTTCGGAGAGTGTGCGATAGAACTGCACAATTTGATTCCGCCTAGCCCTTTCCATCATCGGACTACAAGACGTACGGCAATGCACCAACGGTACATGGTGGATATCCCACCCATACGCACTAACCGTTTTGCAAATACTTTCATTGTGCGTATTGCGTTCAGCTAAGGAGTGGAATTCCCTGCCGGAGTCTTTGTTTCCTGATAGCTACAACCTTGGGATCTTTAAGTCAAGAGTAATTAGGTTACTTCTTGGCAAGCTTGCTTCACCGTCGACCACATCATCACCTTAACATCAGGCGAGATAGTGGTCAAACGTAATCCTACCACAAATTAAAAAAAAGAAGTATTCCCGAAGGATGATATTCCTTTAAAGCAATTCCCTTCAATTGGCATTCAGGTAAGTTATTATCCTCGCAAACTGATATATAGACATATTCCTTGAAAGTTATTCCTCTCAATTGGCAGTCTTACCTCAGAATGCATAGGGTTGGCCGTAATAGTGATTGGCACTTTAGCGTTGGCAGGGATGTACCCGTTGGCCCCACCGCTCTCTGGCACCGATCCCTTTTCCTCTGTAATAAATCATTCAATGTATTTTGACAGCCACGCTTTGAAGACGGTATTATGACATCAATGTTGTTATGATGTGATTATATTGTTAAGTAAAGCGCTCTCGACATTTCATGGTCGGATGATCTTCAGATGTTTTGACGTTTAATTAAATTTTGATGTATTTGTATAATTTGTATTGTATTTGCATTTGTATAGTTTTACATCTAAATTGGCAAGGTTTTGGCGTAGTGGGGGTAACCAACCACCACATAGAACGAACGGAACGTGGACGCAACGCGATTGATCAATCCTCCCTGTGTGTTCATCAACTGATGAAGTTCGACGCGCCCCGCTTCACTACCAGAGGCCTAAAAAACGACTTCTGCGCATATAACAACTCTTGCCAACTTACATGCAGATTATAGTTGTAATAGGCGGTTACACGCAGATAGAGAAGTCTGAAGAGGTAATGGTGCACAAGAATACTTGGTACGCTCACAGTTCGATGGGAGGCTTAGGCTTTTCTGGTGGTCGCCTCTATTGATTCTGGCTTTCAGGAGTTGCAGTGGTTTGGGAATAGTGCGGTGGGATTGTACCAAAAAAAAAATCGATGGGACAGCTTCCCTGACGTGTTTGAGGCGTAAGCAAACAAATTGGCTCGTGTGTAGATCGTCCTATATATATCGTCGATATAAGACTGATTGAGGTTAGCTTTTCGCTATCAGGGGGGTGACCATAACCTCTTAGAGCAAGGTTATTTTGAGTGTGCGTAAGGGACAGATGTTAACGACTTGTATACTCTGTCCCTTTTTTACCGTCGAACCATTTTAGTTTTGACATGTCATGGTACGGGGGCTGAACCAAGCCACCTTCTTTACGCTGCTGGTGCTACACGGTTTGGTTTCGTTTAGGACTGCCTAAATACAATACTGAACGAACCATTCCATTTGTTTTGTTTTTTTTTGCGGCTAGACGTCTCGTAAACAATAAAGTAGTAAAATCAAGAACAATGGACACTTTCAAATGCTTTGCAGAAGTCACAATAAATTTTGGTTTTAAGGGCCTGTCCCACTACCTGCGATTAAGCAGACAGTTTCATACAAATTCATGTCCATTTTTAACCGTCGATTACTTTGGCTAACCAGATATTGCACCTACCACCATTTGTCTCTGCATCACCCAAAGGTCGACTAGTAGAAAATGCCTAAGGCATTACTTGTCCGCCTCTATACGTTTTTGTGCATGAAGTAAATAAATAAATAAATATTGTGAAGCAGGCCCTGAGTGTAACAAACTCATACTCACTGTCAGTAGTAGGTCTCCTCGCCCTCCTACACAGCAGTAAGGCAGTAGCCAGCACTATTATCAGCACCGTAGCTCCCAGCGCCCCGCCGGCTGTGACCAGTGCACCCGGGGTGGAACGAGTGTTGGGGGTGGATGGTAGGGGAGCTACGCTTGTGTTGCCGGGGCCTGCTGCGGCCCTGAGGGTTTTTGCCGTCTGTGGAAGAAGAGAGAAATTATAAAAAGAAATGGTAAGGAAATGCTAAGGAGACATTGAAAATAAACAAAAAAAAAATGGAAAATTTCAAAGACATGTGATATCCACCAACCCGCACTGGGCCGGCGTGGTAGATTACGGCCCATTCCCCCTCACAGAGAAGAGGCCGGTGTCCCAGCAGTGGGAACATTAATAGGCTGATGATGATGATCAAGTAACTTCTTGCCCTATCGGTTTCTGGAAAACGTTGAAAAGAAATCTCATGCCATTGATTTATATTTTCTTCAGTTTACGGATCACCAAAATTAGTTCGACTTTCAGTAAACGGGCATTAGAAAGCTTTCACACGTTGTACTTTGCTCAGCAGTGGACATCTTTCACGAGCTGTACTTTGTTCAGCAGTGGATATCTTTCACCAGCTGTACTTTGTTCAGCAGTGGACATCTTTCACCAGCTGTACTTTATTCAGCAGTGGACATATTTCACCAGCTGTACTTTGTTCAGCAGTGGACATCTTTCACCAGCTGTACTTTGTTCAGTAGTGGATATCTTTCACCAGCTGTACTTTGTTCAGCAGTGGACATCTTTCACAAGCTGTATTTTGTTCAGCAGTGGACATCTTTCACCAGCTGTACTTTATTCAGCAGTGGACATATTTCACCAGCTGTATTTTGTTCAGCAGTGGACATCTTTCACCAGCTGTACTTTGTTCAGTAGTGGATATCTTTCACCAGCTGTACTTTGTTCAGCAGTGGACATCTTTCACCAGCTGTACTTTGTTCAGTAGTGGATATCTTTCACCAGCTGTACTTTGTTCAGCAGTGGACATCTTTCACAAGCTGTATTTTGTTCAGCAGTGGACATCTTTCACCTGTATTTTGTTCAGCAGTTGACATCTTTCGGTTGTAGTTAGCTTAGTCACTTTATTACCATTTATTCACCCTGAGTGAGACACCAACAAGTTTCCCTCCCACCTCCAGAACTTCATCTGCTTTTTTCTAACTAAAGTTAATCCCAAGCCTCACTGGTTTTCCCTAACCCTTCGAACCGTTGGCTGTCAGCATCGCTCAAGTTTACCTAAAATTTAGACATTGTTACCACATTTACCTTAATAGCACTAAACTCAGAAGCAGCCTGTGCAGTGTAAGCTTGTAGCTTGATATCATAGCTGGTGTCAGGTGAGAGGTGTGTCAGCAGCAGCGCCCGAGGCTTCCCCGACGTCGTCACCTTCTCATAAGCACCGGCTGATGACACGGCGCGGTAGTACACGTAAAAACCTTCCGCTTCTATCTCGCCGCCGCTTGTCCACTGGAAAAAGGATAAGATTCATCAAAGATGTCAAAAAGGGTAAGTAAACGTCATCATCATCTTCAGCCTTTTTATTGTTCCCACTGCTGGGACACAGGCCTCATCTCTGTGAGAGGGTATGGGCCGTAATCCACCACGCGGGCCCAGTGCGGGTTGGTGGATGTCACATGTCTTCGAATTTTTGGTTCTAGGACATGCCAGTTTCCTCACGACGTTTTCCTTAACCGTTTTGAGAGCAGAGGTGGTGAAATAATTTACACAAAGTAAAGCGCCTGTCTAGGATTGAACCCACGACCTACAACTTATAAGTCACGGCCGATACCACTAACCCACCACTGCACTCGTAAACGTAAAAAATTATAATAAGAAGAACGGATATTGCATAGCCTGAATGGTGGATTACGTACCGGATGGCATAGCGTTTGTAGCCCTCCTTCGAATAGGTCCGATGACGAGGCCCTAGACAAGTGCCATTATATCATCGAAAGCGTGGCGACTACTGCAGAAGACGTCTTTCTGCTTAAAAGCTTTGTAAATACTTCCCAGCCTGCCAGTAGGACTGACATATCATAACCATCGGGAAGTTTCCAGAGGGCTATCTTTCTTCTCAACTAAAACACTGGAAAGTGGATATGCGCGGGTGTTCTGGGTGCTGCCTTTGGGAACGTTTGATGTTCATAAAATTCTGATTCCCAACCCGTGAGAATAAACGATTTTTAACGAGTATTAACTCACCGTCCACTCCAGCTGTATGGTTGTGGGAGACATGGGCAGTGCTCGGCTGAGCACTGGCGCACGCGGAGCCTTGAACCCGCCGCGCTGCAGGTGGAAGCGTGCACTGCTCCTGCCCATCTTGTTGTCCTGGTTCGAATACACTGCAGCGATGCGAAATCTAAAATTTTTTTTGGATATTAGGGACCACTCAATCTGCCTAGACTTTTCCCAGCTATGTTGGGATCGGCTTCAGTATAACCGGGTGCAGCTTAGTTCAAGTATTTAACATAGAGCGACTGTTTATCTGACCTCTACAAACCAGTTACTGGGTTACGGTGGATCCCCTTGGCATGACTGGTTTCAGATTTACTGGATTCTGACTTCCAGTAACGACACAGTCAAAGTTGTAAAACATGACCGTCGGGGCCAACGGCTTAACGTGCTTTCCTCGAGGTACGATGGAATCTCGGTATGGAATGGACCACAAACCAACCTCGGCAAGCTTTGTTTAACCTCAAAGATCGATGCTTGCGGCTGTTGTTATTTGGCCATGAGCTCGTTGTATTTTGAATATTAGGAACCAAATGTAAAATATTAGAAAGGTAAGTGCCACATTTTTCTGGTAATTATTTCATTTTTAGTTTTGCTAAACCGCTTAGTAAACCGGTTGAGAAGATATTGTCGGTTAAAGTCTCAATTATAACATTACTAGCTTCTGCCAGCGGCTTCGCCCGCTTGAAATGGGTTTTATCCACCCAAGGAAACATTATACCGGGATAAAAAGTAGCTAAGTGCTATTCCAGACTATAATCTAACTCTGTGCTAAATTTCATCCAGATCCGTCCAGCCGTTTGAGGTTGAAGAAGTAACAAATATACAAACACACACAAACACAAAGTTTCGCATTTATAATATTAGTGTGATGTGATAGTGTAATTTAAAAAAATCTTTTTAATCAGAGAAATATTGTCTAGCGGGACGTTAAACAATGCTGATAATTTTGCGCGGAGCTTGTTTAATCAGAAAACGATCTCAAATTAAACTTTAGACTCAAATTCCTACCTACAATATACGTACCTCCCAAACCACGTTTGCTACATCCCAAGGAATAGTTTAGTATGCAAGGTTGCACTGTCGACGATGGTACTTACTTGTAATATTTCCCTGGGGTGAGTCCGTCGATCTGGTAGGAATGTATGTAAGCTGGGATGTCTTGGTTTGCGGTGTTCCACTGAACGTTGCTGTTGTTGCTCACCTCTCTGTATTGTACCTTTAAGAAGACAAGGTTCTATGAAGTTAATTTACTTAGTTCAAAGTTCTTTTCAGAATCTAACATGGTGAAAAAAAATTATGCTATCGTAGGATCTCGGTCACGAAGTTCGGTCACGCTTTTTTTGCAACTTCGAATTTAATTTAATTGTCAGTACCAAAATAATAAAAAAAACCGGCTAAGTGTGTGTTGGGCCACGCGCAGTAATAGGATTCCAAAGTTGCATAATAATGTGGACTAACAAGAAGGCTTTATTTTTGTATATTTTTACATGGTTCATAAACTTATATTTATTAACTATTTTATACAACTAACAAGTAACAACGTTAGATAAGTAATTTTTCAATAGAATTTATAATTGTATTTTACTCTTCCAAGTGCATCGTGTACAGGAGCAGCACATTTTTTTTATTGCGAAACTATAAGGGTTCCTTGTTGACTACGGAACCCTAAAAATACGGAAGTATACTTTATTGTTACCACGAGACAAATGTCACATTTATCTATACGGCAGCAAAGAACAAACGGCTATCTACAAAATCATTAGTTTCCAGGAGAGCTTTTTTAACGCGAAAATTTAATAAAAATGACAATGCTAGATACTTCTGCAATATTTAATTAATATGTCATTTAGAAGAGAACAGCGAAGGTCAGGTAATTGATTTCATATATTTACACACCTATAATATTCAAAATACGGCGGATGTATTTATCTACTTCGCCAAAATAAATTTCTAAGCAAATCTGTTTGTTTTCTTACTTGTTTCTTACAATGTATTATTATGAAATGTGGACAAAATTGAGGTTGTAGGCACAAATAAGTGCATTCTTACTAGTTTAAAAAAGTCGACAGCCCGAGCTGAAACAATCAACTGGAATTGTACAACGCACTCACGGAGAACAGTGAATTTCGCAAAAATGCTGATGTCTTTTTGTACTTTGTTGCCGTCGACACAATGTAAACAAGTAGGGCCGCCAATGCTTAACGATAATATCCGAACTATTCCGAACAACGACGGACAGAATCGAATGTCTCGAGACATATTTTCCAAAGAAATCCTACTGCAAGCCGCGTTAAAGAACATCGATCCCATAGACTACTATTATATACTAGATCGATCCAGAAAAATTCAAAAACCTTCTTCAAATATATTACGCTGCCTACACTCTCCATTCACTAAATGGTAGGGGTGCATGTTCCTGACATGCACCGCTCTAAACAAAACACATAAAAGAAATTCAAGTAATTTCTTGCTCCCAGCAATCTCGTAATATTATAAACCTCAAGAAGCACTATTAAGCTCCTCCCCTCCTAAGAATACTCGTAAAAAAATAAGCACAGATTGAAATGAAGCTCGGCTATATTCACAAAGTGCTTTTATTAAATCCTTAGTTTCTCGAAGAACAGAATTAAAACGAATGCCAATTTGCCATCGTTAATTCCAATGAGTACTCTCGGGATACGGACAGACCACAAAAACTTGCAGCTCGTATAAAATGCTAACTTTTGTCCGCAATTCCTAGAAGGCAAGGGCGACGGACCAAGAGCAGCGACTGAAACCATTACTCCAGTCCCCTTTGAGCATTTTGTACAAGAAAATACGAGTTTTCAAGAAAATAATTATGAATCGGGCCGTGTATCTTGTTTATGCAGTGTGCTCTCTAAGTTTAAAGGCTGTTCTTTTCTCGTGGGGGACATAAATGTGACTCAAAATAAGTAGAACATGAAATAATGGTGACGTGGCAATCATGCCAAGAACGTAACGGAAAAGTTTAAATCTATGAAGTTTATTTACCGCCAAAAGTCGTATGTGCATAACTCCAGCTTCCTCATAAGTGTTAGAATAATTCTATATATGCCAATATATAAGGCATAATAGCAGCTATCAAAGTACCGAGTCTTTATTTAGCTGCCACAAAAACTTCGTTAATATAAGTCGTTTAGTATGTGTCAGCTGGAGTGACGTCACCCCAGCTTCCTCATTCAATACAGGCAAACCAGTGATGTTAGGGTTTTTGACTATAGTCAAAAAATAAGGCATAATAGCTGCACATAAAAGTCGTAGTAAAACGATCAATATCGCGCACGTTTTGCGAAAAACATGTCAATGTTATAATTACTTAGATTTTGATGCAAAATACGAGCACTAATCAGAAATTATCGCAAAAACGGACAAAAAATCACGTTGGTTGTATGGGAGCCCCACTTTTAATATTATTATTTTTTCTGTTTTCAGTATTTGTTGTTAAAGCGGCAACTGAAATACATCATCTGTGACAATGTCAACTGTCTAACTATCAAGGTTCATGAGATACAGCCTGGTGACAGACAGACAGACGGACCGTGGAGTCTTAGTAATAGGGTCCCGTTTTTACCCTTTGGGTACGGAACCCTAAAAAAGAGCTTACCTTGAAGAACCTTATAGTTAGCCCTTGGTTGTCGTGTGACCATGACACCATGACGCTTTCATCATTCAATCTGGTGACGTTAGGCTTTGATGGAGGAATCATCACAGCTGGAACAAAAACCTTACCGTTAAAACTGGATCTTTATTAATAAATAATTATTTAGTAATTTGAATTGATTTCTCATCATACCTTTATGTTTTCTAGGATTCTTCCGGCTGTGCCTTTTAGGAGGTTGTACGGAGTACCTTGTCTTTGGCACTTCTATTGGATAATCCTGTGTAAAAAACAATAGGTTTTAATGATAAAATCAGGATAAGATTGTCGTGAAACGGATGAATTATGTAAAGGAAAAGGGAATTCGGACAAAAAAAATGTGTGAAGATATTGTTTTTTATTAGTTTTATTTCAGGATAAAAACAATTGCTCAATTTTACCAACGTCAAGGCGGCATTGCGCACCACCTAAGACAGGTAAGACTCCTTGATGGCAGAATTTAATTACAAACTCGCAAAACCCACTCAAGAATCAAGAGCCCTGATTGGGCTGGTTATCAAATAAGTACTGGGAAAGGTAACAAAGTTCTTTGTTTCAATGGTGTTCAAGAACTAAGGTAACATGACATCTTACCTGGTCGTTGATCTGCAAAGGGACGACGGTGAGCATGCCAGCGCCATACGCGCAGCCGATCGAGTTGCACGCGAAGCATTGCACGATACCTGCGTGCCGCTTCTCCACGTGCTCGATGAATAGGTCCGTGTCTGATGAAGAGACATTCATTTTCAGGGTAACGTAAGGTAGCACGCCCTAAGGCTAGGTGGAGTGACGATCTTCGCATGGTGGATGATTATCCACCATGTGAAGATTGCCACTGCTCTACTGGATCTACTCGCAGGGTGGATAGTAGCAGCTGAATGAGAGTCAGCCGAATATCGATGCACTGGCGTGCAATTTCGTTCTTTCTTTTTCTTTAAAAATATTCTTTGTCCCACACTAATTTCTCCTGTATCGTGGGTGCGTTTACAAACATATAAGCTCACATACACCAACACCCAGAGCCCGAACAACTATCTGTAGGTCATACAAATATTTGTTCCGTGCGGGAATCGAACCCGCGACACGCAGTGCAGAAGTCAATCGCTCAACCAATGCGCCAACCGTGTGCCCATAAATTGGCGAGGAATATGTCCAGCAGTGGACTGCTTTAGGCTGATGAGGATGAATTTTAAGGGTATTTCGTTACATATAAGCGAGATACACTAATCCGGAACGCTTAAACAATGTGCCATTCTATCAGCGAAGGCGATGATCGAAATGCCATAATTTAATCTGGCTAGATCACGTGAAGTTTCGCTAACATTTGAAATTCCACTATATTTTTGTCATTTTTCCAATCCCTATCGCCACGTTTTCATTGATAAAAAAAACCCGACTGCTTCAAAAGCGAACTAAAAAGTCGTAAACAAGGAAAAAATCATGCTGTGCAGTCGGAGGATACATATTCGCGGCCTGGCCGACCAAAATCTGGTGTATCCTCCACCTGCACAGCATGATTTTTTCCTTGTTTACGACTTTTTAGTTCGCTTTTGAAGCAGTCGGGTTTTTTGATATTTTGAATTAAGATTTTTTATTTATAACTTTTTAGTTAGTGTTTTTTCGAATTAGATACATTTAAACATATAAGTGTTATATATTTTTGAAATCACCTTTTAAAATCTTTTATTTTGATACCCCTCAAGATGGGTTTGTAAGAAAAAAAAATTGGGCCCCCACAATATGGCACCCAAAATCCGCGATTTTTCTATTGTCCAATTTTAATGTAGCCTATGACACTCGCAGGGTTAAGACGCATCGATTGACGTATGAATCATCAAAATCGGCCTACGCGTTTGGTCTCTGGAACGCCATATAGAAACAAACATACATACATACATACATACTTACATAGATACATAGACTGATAAAAAACATTACCCTCCTTCGGCAGTCGGGTAAAAATAAAATAGTTTATTTCTTTAACGGTTTTTTACAATATTAATCAGTGGCTGGAACTACCCAGGAAGCATGTACCTAGTAATGCTTGTATTGGGTGGTACCGCTCCTCCCTAGGATAAATTTACATAATTTTAGGTAACTAGTTAACTAAACTATTTTAAATAGATTTTACAAACAAGAAAAAAAAAATGTAAAGGCAGAGATACTGGTACGATTCTTTGTGTATGTGTTTGTGGCTTTATGATAGTTATTAGAACATCTATCTCTCATATTAGTATTTGTGAATTATGCTCCTATTGGGAGATTTCTAGCCCTACGATGTAATATCTTGGGATCGGGAAGTTCCACTAGAAATCATGATTATTGTCTAGAGTTCGTATTTAAATAATAAATTCTCTGTATCACAGTATCCAAGCGGCTCGAGTTCTTGAACAATTGTTTTTAGGGTTCCGTAGCCAAATGGCAAAAACGGAACCCTTATAGATTCGTCATGTCTGTCTGTCTGTCTGTCTGTCTGTCTGTCCGTCCGTATGTCACAGCCACTTTATTCCGAAACTATAAAAACTATGGTGTTGAAACTTGGTAAGTAGATGTATTCTGTGAACCGCA
This sequence comes from Orthosia gothica, assembly GCA_949775005.1. Lineage (NCBI taxonomy): Eukaryota > Metazoa > Arthropoda > Insecta > Lepidoptera > Noctuidae > Orthosia > Orthosia gothica. The sequence continues at coordinate 22,759,077 of OX459044.1, read as the reverse complement.
TTAAGATTTTCACACAAAAATAAAAATAAAACAATAAATTTTGGGGGTTCCCATACTTGAAACTAAAAATAAAAATTATTTTTTTTTATCAAACCCATACGTGTGGGGTATTTATGGATAGGTCTTCAAAAATGATAATGAGGTTTCTAATAACATTTTTTTCTAAACAGAAGAGTTTGCGCGAGAGACTCTGCCAAAGTGGTAAAATGTGTGTGTGTAACTTCTAAAATAAGAAAATGATAAGACTAAAAAAAATATATGATGTACATTACTATGTAAACTACCAGCGAAAATTGGTTTGAACGAGATCTAGTAAGTAGTTTTTTTTTTTATACGTCATAAATCGTAAACCGCAATTTACCAAGTACGGAACCCTTCGTGCGAGTCCGACTCGCACTTGGCCGGTTTTTTACATTAATTTGAACATTGAAGGTTATATATTGTATATTTATTGTGAAACTTATTATAAAGGTAGGCAGAGTGGGCTAAAAAAATGAAGTCTGGCAAAAAGAGTTCTACAGGGAGGAATTTCTACAATTGATAGAATTTCACTTGTCTAGGGTCTAGGCTCCGTGTTTTCATTGTCAAAACTTGCCGCGCAGAAAATCAATATGCATGATCTATGATGTGTATACTCAACTTTAGGTTCAAATTACAAAAAAAAACATCAGAGAGAGATCATCGCACATAGAAACACAAATGTTTTAAATTTAAACTTTATTTATAACAGAAATGCAACAGGTCCCAATATTTATGTCCGTCACGGACGAATATACTGCCCGAGAGCGACAAAAAGTAATTGATTCATGAGGTTTCATGCAAAGGTTAACTGAAATATGTATGTAAGAACTTTTTATTTTAAACTGACAAAAACTATAGAAAAATTTCAAGAGATGTAAATTTATATTTATTGTTCTGTTTGTTTCAAACGTGAGTAACAAAAGTTGGTTCTCTTTTGAGATATTCATAACTATATCAGTTTTTCCAGTAAATGAATATTTGTTTATCTAAATTGGGTTACTATATTAAGTAATACCATAAGAATAATAAATAATACTGTGCTGTTTTTTTTGTTCCCGATACCGGTGGGCTACTATTTTTTATGTTTAAATCTTTTTCTTTTTTGTATGTGTTTTCTAAAAATGTAACAAATAAGAAAAAAAGATTATCGTGTCGTATAATGTGAATCTCCTTTATTTTGAAAGTCCGCCTTTTAAGCACCAATTTTTTTTTACCCGTAGGTACACCTAGGGCATTCGGGAATACCGGGATCTCGGTTTTCGGGCGTCCGTGATCCCGGATAATATTTAGGGATTTAAATCCTGGGATTATATTTGTGATAGCCCGGGAATTTTGAATAATTCCAATTTCTTTACATAGTTTTTAACGAAACCCACACCTTTCTGTCACCTATGGTTCTTTAACGAAACGCGCGCTTTCAGCGTCAATCAGCTAATATCTGTGTTTGCTTTGTCTGTTTTTGTTGTTGGCCTTCAGTGAGAAAGTAAAGTGTTGAAGTCGCAATATCCAAGGGGGTACATTTTATTAAGAATTTTTAATAATGTATTTTTGGGATTTTTTCCTGTTTTCATCGTTAATTGTTAGTTTATTCATATTAGGACAAGAAATGATGTCACGTAATAAATTTTACCACCAAAATAGTTTCTACAATACAGTAAACTGCTGGCCACACAAGTGGTAAAGTACCGCCACCGTGGGATCGGCAATGTTCTGTTGCTGATTATTTGGTGGAAACTAAAACTGACACACATGACGATATTTTAGCTTGAATGATAGCTCTTGATAGTTTACCTTTTAGAATAGTTACTCTTATGTTTAAAAATAAGTACCTACATAACGATATCGTAAAGATGTTAACGATTAATTATGATTTGTTACGGACGCTAGAGGTTATTACGTTCAAAACTGTGATTGCAGTTGCAAATGTCAATTTAAACTGATTTATACGTACTTTTTTTTTTTAATATTCGATGATCCCGGGATTAACCCAGGATCCCGGGATTGCTTTTCGTCAATCCCGAAACGCCGGTATCGGTAAAAGGCATTCTGAAACTTATCATAGTTGTAAAATTCATCGATATGCCTATGAACCATCCATCACATCATTCATGTCGGCATGCTAAGGGTCACATGATTCTGCATCAACGCGTGTTGATTCACATCATTCATGAACCCTTCGGATACGAAACTCTAAAAAAGAAAGTCAGTACTCACTGTTATGCTTCACCCCCTTCTCATTCTTCAGCACCTCAGCATTGAGCACCCAGTACACACGCGGAGGGGGTACCCCATACGAGGTCCCGCAGGTCACGTGAGCCTTCCCTCCTTCGTTGGGGGTAGACACGGAGACATTGCCTTCCCAGTGGGGAGGCTGCAGCGCTATAACCTTCCACGAGCGACGGATGCCGTTGGCTGAGCAGGAGTATACGCCCTACAAAATGGAAAGGAATATGAGTATTTATTTAGACTTCATGCACAAAAGCTACAAAGGTGGACTGAATTCCTTAGGCATTCTCTACCAGTCAACCAAGGGTGGTGAAGAAATAACATGGCAGGTGTATTGTTAAGTAATTAAAGATTAGATGTTTAAGCATTGTTTTATAAAAAAAATAGCCTTTTTTTGTACAAGGGCCAAGTACAGTGCTTTAAGTTTGAAGATCCGCCAAGTATAGACAATTTTAGGTCGGCAGAAGATATAAATCAATTATATTTATTAACTTTCTCTAAGCAAATATTATTGAAGTGGAGTACACAATAAAATGAGTCCGTCTGATCCCTAGATACTTCAAGTGCCATTGGATCAAATACTTTAAGGCTAAAAAGCCTTAGGTCATCTTTTAAGAACGCCAAACAAAAGCTGCCTTTAAGACACAAACGAATTTTATTTTTATTACAAGAAGATGTCACTACTGAAAATAATTCCAAAGCTCTTTTCTGTTCTCTCAAAGACTCAAAACACAATACGACGCTAACACAAAAAAATATTAAACACAATATAAATAAAACGTTTTCACATTTTATAGTCTTTGAGATGGGAAATCTTTTTCACAGAACATTGAGAGAGCAATCTTAGCAGCTCTGTATTATGTGTAAAAAAACTGACTTGACGCGCTAAGTCCAAGGGGGTGATCATATCCTCTTAGAGCAGTGGTTGGCAAACATTGTTAATGGGGAGGGCAGAATATGCTTTTTAAACATATTTCTTTGACCAGAAATGTTTTTTTTAGGTTTTCCGCATTCTCCTTTTTTTGCTGCGTCATTCATCAGAGCATATTTGGCTTCAGCATGCTTGGTATTAAAATGGCGAGCGAGGATAAAACCTATAAATACCGCCACAGCTTCTTCATTACATAAAAGACATACTGGCTTACCGTTGTATTCTGCGCTACCTTTACGTATGCGTCTATTATTCTACTAAGTAGAATCTACTTTATACTTCCGGACCGTCAAAATATAATTTTCGCGAGCCATATACTATTCATGTTGAAGGGCCGTCGCTCGGAGGGCCGGCTTTAATGCTTTCGCAAGCCGGCGCTGGCCCGCGGGCCGTAATTTGCCCATCACTGTCTTAGAGCAAGGTTATTTTGAGTGTGTAAGGGATAGATGTATATGACTTGTATACATCTGTCCCTTTCTCAAAGTCGAATCATGACAGTTTTGACACGTCATGGTATGGGGGCAATTCCTAACATAACATGATTGAATGCAGGCTTGAGCTGAATTAACTTACTAACTTAACTTTACTTACTAAGCTGCTACATCTACCTTCAGTTAAATGTTATTAGAAATAAATTATTAAAATTGCAGTGTCTATCAGTGTCAATGGTAAAACATTTGTTAGACGGTTAACCTAGCCAGGATGTAGGATCAAGAGCTTTTTAGTATCTTCGCAATGGAATTATGGAACGCTTGTGGCAATAAGCTCTAAGTGTGGCAATTATTTTATCCAACTCCACCTAAATTACATTTACGATCACTGGATCACTTGTTAATTTGTCTAGTTCTTTTTCTAAAATGTATTTTTATCCACAAGACAGACTGACTGAAGCACCTTCCGCACCGGGTCGGTGCCTTTTCGTTATTCTATCGGAACAGGTACCGAAAAGACTCTTTTGGTATGATGCCTGAGTCGTTTCTGTACCGAGCGTTTACGCGTACGCTCATCCTGGTCAGATTCGGTACAAAAACGAAACCACACCGACCCAGTGAGGAAGGCGCCTAAGTAAAAAAAAAAATAATGAAAAAAATAAAGAAACACGACTGCTTAAGAAGCGAACTAAAAAGATGTAGACAATAAGAAAAAAAAAGTGGAACCCCACAATAAGACACCCAAAATCCGCTATTTACATGTTTTCAATTTTAATGTAGCCAGTGACACTCGCAAGGTCAAGTCGAACCAATTGACGTAAGGATCATCAAAATCGGCCGACGCGTTTGGTCTCTAGAACGCCACATATGAACATACATACATAGACTGATTAAAAACATTACCCTACTTTGCGTCGCGCAGTCGAGTAAAAATCCTCACAAACCTCATCGTCCAGTGTAAAAGGTGACACCGTCAACATCTGCTGGTTAGCAAACGCTTTCAGCTCTCCCTCCCCCTCCAAGCTCCACTTTATCTTCGGAGGAGGAGTGCTGACCGCTCCACACCATAGACGGAGTGCTCCGTTGGGTTTGACTGGCATTGTCAGTACATCTTCATCGTCTATTACTCCTACGTAATCTTCTGATTCGAGAAATCTGGAAATGATAAAAACATGAGTATTTTCGACTACACAATTAGAGTTGTCTGAGACGTGGTCGCTCACAAAAGCCTCATCAGAAGGTTTAAAGTTATCCATAGAACAATAGAGAGGGCTATATATCACGACCGCGAACCGAAAGACGCTGCGTAGGACCTGGTTAAAGTTGGGAGGTCTATGTTCAGCAGTGGACGTTTTTCGGCTGAAATGATGATTAATAAGAGTTATGGGACCCATTAATACGATCAGAAATGAAACATACACCTTGAAGATGTTGAATAATAACAGGTATGAGCGCGCGGGACTTTTGCGTGTGTGCAAAGGTTTTATTATTTTTTTACATTTAATAATCTAAAATTTATAGTAGTCGATGGTAACCTGGCAACACTTCAACCTAAACCTGACCAAGTATATTACGGAGTTTCAATCGAATTATTTCAAGAGGCCAGCTTATAGTGGTTTGTACTACTGAAGTACGGCCTACTATTAATTAACAGAGTTCATTAAAATTAAATATCTTCGTAAACCTTAACAAGGTTCCGTTAATATACCTTCTTATGTTTCACGAACATCCAAAATCCAAATTCACACTTTACGGAAGGCAAAGTTTGGGAGCCCCAACTATCTGGACATGGGATCGGACTACTCTCGACATTTTGTTGTTTGCTTGATTTTCAGTACCACTTAATACTACTGAAGGACTTGCGGTCGCAACCGCTTGGAACAAAGTAGTTTCAGTATCCCAGAGTTAATATGGGACATCAGGTTTTAAAAGGTGACTGGCATAATATACTGTTGATGCTCTACATAGCAGAACTTTTCTAGTCGATGTGCCATTATAATAACTAAAAATAGTTTTGAAAGGTCATTGTAGTCATCGTTAGCGACAATGTTTAAAATGAGACCAATCCTGAAATCGCCAAAAAAGAAAATCAGTAGTAGTGTTGAGTAGTAGTAGTGTTTTGTTTTGGAAGTCGAAATAGTCCAATAAGCCCAAACACGACTAGGATACATTATTTTATTTCGGAGCTCCAGTGGCCATTGCGGTCTTCTTCATCAGTTCCACTTCACAGAATTATACTTTCTGAGTGCAAATGATTGCATTATTGATGAAAATACCAAAATCACTATACTCCTCAAATATTATGCCTATAATATTTGAGGAGTTACGATTTCTCTAGGATCCCATCATAAGATCCTATTTCCTTATCATGGTGCCACCCTTGGGATATCAATATCCTTTCCAACCAAAAAATAATGATCAAAATCGGTTCATAAACGAAGAAGTTATCCGCGAACAAACCTAAACCAAAAAAAACGGTTGCATTGAGAAACATTCTTAGTTTTGGGAAGTCGGTAAAAATTTACCGAACAGCAGATTTTTTCTATTAATTTTCGCGACTATATTATTGGTCCAAGAGTAAAAGTTGTTCATATTGATATGTATGTAATGGACGTATTGAATAATCAGTGCACTATGTATAATGCCCGGGCATTATCAATCAATTCAAGTCAAATCGGGCAATGTGAATACTGATTTAAACATCTATATTTATCACATTGTCTGGTCATTATGAATATTGCTACGTAACGGTTGGGCAATTTGATTATTATGGTCAATGTATTAGTCTAAGAGCGAGCGAAGAGAGCTCGGGAGCTTTGGGCCCCGACACGGATAGGTTAGGTTCGAAGGAGATGACGGGAGCTAAAGTGAGCAAGCAAAACGTGCGAACTCAGCTCCCGTCATCTCTTTCATGTCTTTAGACCCTGCAGACAGAAATAAGTGCCGTGTGATGTGTTTTTAGGGTTCCGTAGCCAAATGGCAAAAAACGGAACCCTTATAGATTCGCCATGTCTGTCTGTCTGTCTGTCTGTCTGTCTGTCTGTCTGTCTGTCTGTCTGTCTGTATGTCCGTCCGTATGTCACAGCCACTTTTTCCGAAAGTATAAGAACTATGCCGTTGAAACTTGGTAAGTAGATGTATTCTGTGAACCGCATTAAGATTTTCACACAAAAATAAAACAATAAATTTTGGGGGTTCCCATACTTGAAACTAAAACTTCTAATATCTGGAGGTTTCTAATATCATTTTTTTCTAAACTGAATAGTTTGCGCGAGAGACTCTTCCAAAGTGGTAAAACTGAAAAAAATATATGATGTTCATTACTATGTAAACTGCCAGCGAAAATTGGTTTGAACGAGATCTGGTCAGTAGTTTTTTTTTAATACGTCATAAATCGTAAACCGCAATTTACCAAGTACGGAACCCTTCGTGCGCGAGTCCGACTCGCACTTGGCCGGTTTTTTTTCAATTATTCTAATGTTAACCTTAAAATTATTTTAAAATAACACAATTTTTTATTACCCGGCCCAATAAGTGATGGGCATTATTCAGAAAGCCCGATCAATTTAATTATGTCAATAGTTTTTAATCATAACGCCTACTCATAATGGCCATTTTTCTATGAATAAAGCCGATTTAATCAGTTTTCAGTTATTTCAACACCATTATAAATGACATAACCTATTAAAATGCCCAGTAGTACTAACCTAACTTCCTGATTCACTTCTCGCTGGACCTTCAAGTGCGTCTTCTGAGCTCTTTCTAGAACATCTCCGCTGAGCTCATTGGTAGCCCTACAGCTGTATGTACCACTATCGTCAGACGTCGCGTTGTGTATGACAAGTACGCCATGTGGAGTTTCCAGCTGCTTTCTCTTACCCTGGAATAAAAACAATCTTGTTAGAAACGTTAATGGGCAAACCTAGCTTTTGTGAATCCTACTAAATATTGACTGCGAAGGTTTGGATGAATGGATGGCTGGATGTTTGTTACTCAATCACACCAGAAAAGCTGCACGGATCTAAATGAAATTTGACATAGAGATAGATTATAGTCTGGAATAGCACAAAGGCTACTTTTTATCCAGGCAAAATGTACAAATTCCCACTTTAACGCGGGCGGAACCGCTGGCAGAAGCTGGTTAAAGATTAAAATGGAAGCTAGAAACCAAGAACCATAGAGCCTATATTAACCTCTTCCCTGTCCAATGATTCATATATGATTCACGTGATTGTTTAACTATTGTATCTGATATGTGGACAGTGAACCTGCTAACTCCATTCTGCTCCACTGCGCTCTGGATCTGCGTGGTGCGTGCGTGCAGGTAAATTAAAACTTTATGGTGGGTTGGAACACGAGGCAAATCAATGCGCAGTTACTAATTCATGTGACAGAAAGAGTGGAGTAAGGCGCAGCGAAGGGCGCACTTCAGAGCCACCATTAATTTTGAATCGATCTATAAGGGCCCTTTCAGAGGAGGCCTGAGCCCCATCAGCGGGCACATTAAAGGCTTATTAAATTATGTCACTTTGTCAAGGTATTACAATGTAAATAAACACCTAAGTAGAAGCTTATACAACTTCCCACAACCGCGAAATAACAAACTTCCTATGAAATAATCAAAAGATAATATTTGATGCGTTCAATGTGCTCATGTTTGTATACTTCGAAGTGTTTTCCAACAACGCATAGGTTTATATCTTAGCTCGATGTTTATCAAATGGATACCATACTTCGATCGGTTCTATGAATTCGGCGTGCCTTACAGACAGATTACCTATCATGCAGCTGCAAATGCCCTGCAAATCCACCAATATTAAAAGTGGTGTTGCGTTAATGTTTGCAAAGGTCTAGAAGTACTTATCGGATTACAAAAATTATGTCAGTAATATATGTCTATCACTGAATGTCATAAGCTACATACTCAGAGCAAATAAAAAGCTCGACTGATAAGCTAAGGCGTAGTTTCGTTGTACGTGTGTCCGTGTAATTGTGTATGTATACGGCAGGGCGTAGTTTTAACCGGATTCACCTTGTTGTTTGCAACGTTCCATCTTGACTTTTTATTTGAACTGAGGCTACATATAAGCTGAGAACAGTGGTGGCCCAGTGGTATCGGTCCCGACTTACGTGTCGTAGGTCGTGGGTTCAAACCCAGGCAGGCGCTACACTTCGTGTAAATACTTTCTTCACTACTGCTCTAAAAAAAGCTGAAGGAATACATAGTGAGGAAACCGGCATGTCCTAGAACCAAAAATTCGAAGACATGTGACATCCACCAACCCACGCTGACCTGGGCCCGCGTGGTGGAATAAGGCACATCCCCTCTCACTCAGAAAGAAGGCCTGTGTCCCAGCAGTGGGATCGACAAATTCCCTTTAAATTTGTTCGGTAATGCCAAAAAATATTGAACTCTTCCTAAAAAAGTATGTTCACCAGTGAAAGCGTCAGTGTTTGCTTTTAACACACGCTCTAAAAGTGGATCCAAAACAAAGTTCGTTAAAAATATTCGCATATCGGTTCACGTTCAAAGCGACCACAAGTATACTGAAACACGCTTTGATTCTGGGAGATACAGGCTAAGCTGAAACTTTGTTTACAATTTACCCGCAAAACCAGCATAAGAGCCTTCTGGATTAGCGGATTTCTTTTGAAATGTAAGCTTTTGTTTCTATATATAACTTGTATTATTTAAGTTTGTTATCCGCTGCTTTCATTTGGAGATTTTATTTCAATCGAACAACCGATTTTTTAATTAGGAAGTCTGTCAAACTTTGACGTAAATATAGGGTTTGACACGTTCTTAAGAGGAAATATGGGCAGAGAGCGCCGACTGAATTTCCTTCCTGAAAGTAAGATATGCCCTTTTGTTTTCTTTTTTCATTTATATTCGTCAAATTTGTACACTAAGCCTCTGTTGACAGCGCAATTTTGAGCATTTTTTGAGGGTTCTAGTGCTTCTAAAGATAATGAATCATCAAAAAGGAAAACATAGAGGCGTAGTATATATCTTTCATTTTCAGTTTATGGAATATCTTTTAAATTGGTCCAATATTGGCGGAGAAAATAGACGAGAGCCAAACTTCGATTTATGAATTTTAACTTAGGAAATTCATTCGGCGCTCTCTGCCCCTATTGCCTCTTAACTCCTTTTAATTCGAAAATCGGACCTAAGTATCAAAGTTTTTGGTTACTATGTTAGTGTTTTCTAGATTCAAAAAGCCATCTAGATTTTTAGTCACGTAGATTTAAATAATTATGGACCGATTCAACGATGATCTCACGCAACAAAATAATTACGAATTCGCCTACCCAATGCAGTAATCACACGATTTAATCTTCAAAATCCTTTTTTGCATTGCAAATCCATTGTTGTAATGCATATACAATATCAGATATAGTTCTCGCCAAACTTATTGGCCGCCCTGAAGTTGGCTACAATGGCTGCGCAGTAGGAAATCTCATACAAAAACAGCACCGTTTCGAGCCTCGCGCATCCGGTAAACCAACTTCAGTGCGGCCATTAAGTTTGGCGAGGGCTATACCTATAGCAAAGTTTACGTATGTAGACAATTTGTAGACAGATTCGTTCGAAACAGACACAGTTTTTCAAGAATGAGCACATACCATAATACTACGTGGCTTATTCTAAATCCTATTATATTGAAAGAAACTCTTCCACTTCACTCGACTCAGTTATGAAAACGGAAAAATACTTCGATTATTATTGGCAATAAGTAACAAGCTATAAGAGTCAATTTGATTGAAAGAGACTGAGTCGAGGTTGAGTCGAGGTTGAGTCGAGGTTGAGTCGAGGTTGAGTCGAGGTTTGGGTCGTGGTTGAGTCGAGGTTGAGTCGAGGTTGAGTCGTAGTTGAGTCGAGGTTGAGTCGAGGTTGAGTCGAGGTTGAGTCGAGGTTGAGTCGAGGTTGAGTCGAGGTTGAGTCGAGGTTGAGTCGAGGTTGAGTCGAGGTTGAGTCGAGGTTGTGTCGAGGTTGAGTCGAGGTTGAGTAGAGGTTGAGTAGAGTTTGAGGAATCTACTTAGAATATAGGAGTAAAACTGATTAAGACGAACTTTTATAGTTCCTAAGGCTTGCTTAAAAATCTTACCTTTGACCCTTCTTTCCACCACGTCAGCACAGCAGGTGGTTCTGAATTCGGCTCCTTACAATGAAGTACCACAGTATTCTTCAGGGGAGCGATGATGACCCGTTCCTCAGCTGTGATTTGATTAGGCGAGTTGATCAGCCTGGCCACCGACAGACGGGCAGGCAGTGACGTCAGACTGATAGCACCGTACCATACCACGCACTGGAACAAAACAAAAATATTTTACATAATGTCATAGGACCTGTACTCACCTAAATTGATAGCAGAGGAGTGCTAATGTCCACTACAAGTTATGTTAAAACCCCTGTAATAGGGAGAAATTTTGAGAATGGGACATTTTGCGAAAGGGACATTCTGCGACGAAGCCTTATTAAACGGTCGCAAAGCCAGATTCCGCAGACTTAATACGTATCTTGCAAGAGCAACACTATAGCGATTCTTGCTCAATATTTGCCCTTCAATACAAAAGTTTTAGAGTTTTGGCGGTTTTTTTTTTTGAAATGCGTGCATTTGACAAACAGCGAGCGATAAGCAAACGATTCTGTTGGACCTGCCATACCTACACTGTAGGTAATTCCGACTTTTATGTCATACTTTTTCCGCTTTTGTCGCGCGATAATTGTTCATTGCTGTTTCTTACGTAATAAGCATGCGGGCAGCTATTAAGATATTTCATAGGTATAATTAGCTTATAGTCTAGTTATTTCCTCTACGTAATTGTGTTTTTGTTTAATTTTCGTACCCGTATTTTTATTATATGCCTGTGCCTATTCAATTTTCTTTCTAGACCTAGTGAATTTCCATATGCAAAACCCTATTACACTTTGTCCGACTTGGACATCGAACCTAGGACCTAATAGAACAGCAAATCAACAATATCGATTCAATAACAGCTGAATGTTTGAGCAGAAATGTTTGTCTGTCAATGTTGTACGATTGGGAGCTTTAATCAAAAACTGTTGGTTCACTCTCCACTCAATTTTTAGTTCGGCAATAGGTGAGTAATTGGAAGTAGAACATTTCAAATCAGAGTGATATTTGTTAATTGATATTATTTTATGTTTATTAATCCCTGCCTCCACGGAGAGATTTAATAGAATATAGAATTTATTAGTCCATCTTAGATACAGTACACCAGTAGTAAACATTAAAACGTGGTTATAATTAAAGTACTTACATAGTTCCTAAGTTTGTAATGTACACTCACTAAGTTTATAAGGTACACTTGCACTATACACAGTATAATCAAAACTTAGATAACGACTAAAGTATAACAAAATTACATTGCAACTATGTAAAAAACACTTGCTTATTAAAAAACTTAAACGAATGATAAATGTTCATTGACGGTATACATAAATAAAGTTCTTTACCTTCCGCGCTAGTAAAAACTGTGTTACGGCAAGGTAAGATTCTCGTTCGATAGTTAATTTTCAATCGTATCGTGATGAACATAAAACACCATATCGCAAAAAAATAATAATCTTACAATGGGAAATAGACGTCGATGACGAGTTACAAGTTTATCGTAAACAAGTAGTATATGTAAAATAACTAGACAAGCATGATGCGTAATAAAATAAATACGATATTAGATTTAAATGTAGATACTAAAATAAATATAGTTTAGTAATGAACGTAGTAATGTAAATAGATACTATATATATCTATATTTTGTTTTTGTCATGGATTATTTGGATACTAAAACACTGTGTATCTGCACTTATATTTGTATAATAATGTTATGTAGATGTTTATTTTGTTTTATGGAATCACCGGGCACACACGGAATCGTTCTATATTGTAGACGAAGTGGGAGGTGTCTATCCAGCAGCGGGTTATGCCAGACTAAATGTAGTGGAGGTGAGTGAAGCAGCCGCTTCATATAAAACACTGGTAAAGTTCTCACCAAACTTCTTGGTCACCCTGAAGTTGGCTACAATGACTAGTAGTAAATCTCATACAAAAATAGCACCGTTTCGTGCCTTGCCCATCGGAAAGCCAACTTCAGGGCGGCCCAGAAGTTTGACGAGCACTATATTCAGTTGCATCCAGTTAAACTGAAAACTGAACCCCAACTTATTTGGTAAACGGCGAGGCCGATGATGGAGATGTCGGTACTTCAAAAGATTTCGTTCTGAAGAGAGCTATGGTTTCGAATGACTCTGACAGATGTCAACTTGACGTAACACTGGGCACTACTTTTGGCGCGAACAAGACAGCGTCGACAGGAGATCGAGTAAGAATATGGCGGGTTGGATTGCGTTGTGAATTTGTGATGAAACCTAAGGAGAAATACAGTGAGAGTTACTGATTGTTCGTGTAGATCAAACTACGTGCGTAGTGGAATGTCGTTTAAGTTATTCTCAAATACATAACGTGATTAGTTTCATTGTGACTCTAGGTAAATACAAGCATAGAAGTTCGTTTGTCTAGCACTCCTAGCCCAAAAAGAACCCATGCAATAATGTCTTTTCCAGACAATTACATAGTCTTCCGTACAGAGATATAGAAATCTTTATTATTGCCTGATACAGTTTTGTAATAAAAGAAAATAGCTATCAACCCATCTCAATCTATTTATTGATTGATTCACAGCTTCCTACTCAAGAATCTAATACCAATAATTACTCGCAAATTGCCGTAATCATGGAACTAATCGCAATATAATCTACCGCAGGTGTTCCACGACCACTATCCACTATTCCCCGTGGTTTATCCCTTAGTCACATCTTACGACACCCATGGGAGCATGGCGTAGTCATCCGTAACCGACCACCACATGGGGCCGATTGGAAATCTTGTTTGATATATTACCTTTTAATGGCACAGATTTCGGTGGAATTAAGAGTTTTCCGGATCCTTAATTATTTAAATCTGTTTCTTCATACTAATTGCATGGTCTCCCTTCGTGTTGAAAATTCAGCCCATCGATACGATTTTCTACAACGATAAGTACGTTCTCGCCCGAAGAATTGCCAATCTTAAGTGGCAATGGGCAGGGCACATTGCTCGCAGAACGGATGGCCGATGGCGCAGAAAGGTTCTGAAATGGCGACCGCGATCCGGAAGAAGTTGCGTTGGAAGGCCTCCGACCAGGTGGACCGATGTCCTATTGAAGTTTGCGAGGATCCGCTGGATACGAGGCGCACGGGACCGATCAATGTGGCGACGCTTGGGGAGGCCTATGTCCAGCAGTGGACGTCTTTCGGCTGATATGATGATGATGATCAATTACGTTCTTACTCAATCAAAATACCACTGACTTGTTGACAAAGACCACATCTTAAGGTACCAAGGGTGTCCAAAGCTGGAAGAAACCCAGATCTCTTGAGAATTTTTTTAACCGAGACGTCTATGTCCAAAGCTGATATGAGTACCTATACGGTATGAAATAACTATTATATGATTATGTTATTGTAAGATATCTAACCTGATACCAAGTAGTCTCCATATTCATCTTAACTTCTATCTCCATCTTCGTACTTCGTCCCGGCAGTCCAGGTATGATCTTCCTGCCGTCTCCCTCTTCCACTTCTGTCCAGGTATCACCATCCCTGTCTGGCTTCCACCTCCATATGAACCGCTCACCTGGTACGTTGACTTCACATTCGAACGTCACTCTATCACCGAGGGGGGCTATGACCGACTCAGGGTATTTCGTGAATCTCATCTCGAGTTCTGGAAAAGATAATAAGTAGTTATAATGTTATTTGCAAGGGCTTAAATTATGGGTAAAGTTAAATTAAGTTAACTAGCCATTTTAATTTTGGAAGAGTAAGACTGCATTTTTGACCCTTGACTGTACCTACATGGAATTTTGAGTAGGTACACTATAGGATGAGCGACTAAGCAGTAATAGCCGATATAGATAAAGCGATAATTCTCAGTCAATTATTGACACCTGCAGAACCAAGAGGTTATTCGGTGCATTTACAAACTTAGGTCAATCAATCTGCCTAGCCTATTCCCAACTATGTTGGGGTCGGCCTCCACTCTAACCGGATTCAGCTGAGTAACAGTGTTTTACATAGAGCGACTGCCTATCTGACCTCCACAACCCAGTGACTGGGTAACACGGTACCCCTTGGCTAGACTGGTGTTAGATCTCAAGCTTCTGACTACACGTAACGACTGTCAAAGATCTTCAAATGACGGCCGGGACCAACGGCTTAACGTACTTGCCTAGGCATGGAGGAAACTCCGGATGTTGAAATGGTCACCCATCCACGGACCGACCTCGTCAAGCGTTGCTTAACCTTGATGATCGAACCGTGTGGCTGTTATTATTTAGCCACGAGCTCCTCTTTTATTTCCCATTTACAAACTGCCCTCTTTTATCCCCATTTACAAACTTAGGTACGATATTCAAATATCGAATGTGCTAGTTACTTAAACTGTCTTTCATAGCCTTTAAATCGAAACACAGCTATTCAATTTGTGACAAAACTATGTGTTGAAACATCGCTTTCATAAGAAAAATATATTGTCTTCTCAATATTTTAAAAGAAAGCATATAGTCCACTATAAAAACTAATAATATCTAGTGGAAGCGGTGCTGCATCCACGTCGTGGAGGAAGCAAGGAGCAAAAGGAATTTCGGTAGAGGATATCGAAAACCGGTCAAAGCGAACCTCGAGCCGGAAGATGGAGCGTGACAAAAGCACGGACATACTTACTATTTGTGCATATAAACAGAATAAGTAAAGGTACTGACCAAAACTGAAACCGTTACAAGTGTATGAGAAATTGCGTTCGAATGCAACTACAATGGTTTCAAAGTAACTTTATCTTGCTATCAAATTAGACTATTGCGCTTCGAAGTTTGGAATAAGTTCAAAGTAACAAGTTTGAAATTAAACTGCAGTAGCAAGATCGCCCGATAGCCTACTTTGAACGTCAATACAAAATGGGAGAGGAAAAAGACATTTAGGAAAGTACGTTGTAAACTGAGTTTCGAAAATCGAACAAACATTTTCACACAATTTATCAAATCCGAATCTCTATAATCAATACAATCGTAATCAGTAATTCTCAAGATCAAAAGGAACACAATTAGAATCTTTTTTTTATTTGCATACCAAAAGACTGGCCATAACAATAAAAAAAGAAATCTTGCCGTCCTTGATACCTTGTTACCCACACATTTCGATCTCGGATGACGCATCCGATTCCAGCGGAATAAGCTCATAATAATAAACCACGCAAACAAATTACGACCTTATGTTATGCACCGATACGTTCATATTGAAATGCATTCAGTAATTGAGATGTTACATTTTATTTTTCTTTGTTGTCGGGCACCAATTTATGTGATTTCAGTCCCGTCAGTCATTGACCGTAACTTTATGGAGAATTTTTAAAATTTCATCTCGTTGCCGAGTGAATAAAAATGCTGTGTGTACGATTTGTAAAGGTGATTTTGTGTTGAAAAGCTCGTGGTTATTCTCGTTTCGGTTGTACCGCCGTTTAGCGCTATAAACACGTGCTTTTGTTACAAAAGCGCCTATCCTAATGAAGACATTTGTTGTAAGATCTTTTCGATGCATCCATTTTTGAAAAAACTTCTAGAAAGATCGAGTAAAGGTTTTTACCACCACTTAGAACTTTTAAAAGGTCAGCTGGACTTTTCGTGTTTTACACCTGTAAATCTACTGCTCGCTTGGTTTTATGTATTTTATTATCTACGATAATAACGGCCAAAGTCTACCTACGCTATAAAACATGATTTACATCCTGCCACAGGCAATATTACGTTTTTAATTGATTATAATCTTACATAATTTATTATTATTCTTTAGCAAAAAAATATATTATAGCTCGAAAATAAAACTGAATAATATTCAAAGACAATGGTGAAGATTTTTGTCTTGAGCACTAAACCGTGTTTCTTGTCTCTATGATACTTACTTAGGTACATCCTAGATCCTTACTCATCTGCCTAGCCTTTTTCACAATTATTGTTGGGGTCGGCTTCCAGTCTTACCGGATTCAGCTGGGAACAGTGTTTTACATGGAGCGACAGCCTATCTGACCTCCACAACCCAGTAACTGGGCAACACAATACACCTTTGGTAGACTGGTGTCAGATCTCAGGCTTCTGACTACCCGTAACGACTGCCAACGATCTTCAAATGATAGCCAACGGCTTAACGTGCTTTCCGAGGCATGGACGAAACTCGCTATGTTGAAATGGTCACCCTTCCACGGCCCGACCACGGACATCCTAGATCCTATTTATGATAATTTATACAAAACATAAACTTGTACTTAACACGCGGCACTTTTGGTCATAAACCCGGTGTCCTACATAAAAGCGAATTCCATTGCAACGCATTTCAAAACCCAACATCATTGACAAATGGTAGATATGCATCAAACTCATAGGGAAACGCAACTTGTGATGTTCACATGCATTCCGATGAAGAACCGGTTCCTAGAACCATCTCTACGAAATATGATGGTCTCTGGAATTGCCAATCACTTTGTTACTATGGTAACCGCGGAGATCTTTTCAGGAACGTACAAAGCCGCGTTTGTGTGTACCTTACCTATTTACATTTGTTAGTATTGTAAGAGATTTCAAAGTTTCGTTAAATCTAGTAGCTGCATTTAGTTTAAATGTCAATGCTACTAGAGGACAATGCTAATCTCATTTCGTACTAAAATCATACTTTACTACTCCTATTAATTTTATTTCGAATCGACGCAGCATGTATTCTTCGACTTGTACGTCCTCTATTAGTCGTCATTGCTGACCGTTCCATTATTTTCTTCTCTTCAACTTGACCATTCCGTTCAGAGAACTATACAGTGGCGTAGCGTGCCTTGGCGGGGCCCCGTATCAAAATTTGTTTGGGCGCCCTTATGAAAGGTAAAGAATTCACACAAAAGAGAAAAAAAAATTGCATAAAAATAAAAGAAATTTCACTTAACTAAAACTAAAAATCTGTCACTTTTTCCAAAAAAAAATCAAACAAATCAAATTAAATATACTCTCTCCTTGCCATTTTTTCGGCAAACTGATTTATTAAATCATTTATAGCTTTTGGAAGTTTTTATTAATTTTTGCTTACGCACGTCGGCAGATACGGCGGTAGCTACGACCCTGGAACTATACAAGGTTTTTCAACTAAATTAATGCATTCGAATTCGAGATCGCGTTCGAATCATGTTCACAAATAATAAGTTCATAATATTATTAATGCATTTCATATCGTGCGGTCCGGTCGTTAAATTGACTGGAATGTTTTATGATATTGCATTTTTAATAAGTATTATCATTCGAGCAGAATAAGTTCGCATCAACATTAATTTCAATAAACATATGTGACAAATGAAGCATCATTTTGAACCATTACCATTTAAGGCGTTACCCCGAGCAAAAGGCCGCGCTAGCCTTATTTCGTACTATCTACTCGTTATTTAAAAAGAAATATCAAATAATGAAAATACATCAAATTTCTACATATTATTGATTCTAAAATGGTCGTAAGTACTTTTTTTTTAAAGAGGTATATGTTTCACTAATCTCCTTCCAACAAAACCATGAAAATGAGAAATAATTATTGATAGCATTCATCTCCTCGTAAAGTGTTCATTATTTATTTTTTGTACTAACACTAATGGATAGACAATTTAATAACGAACATTTTTGTCGTATTTTTTTTTCAAATTACTAAAATTCGATTTATAAAGATTTTATTCTAAAATCTGGGCGTATTCACTACTGTAATTCATGCGCCACCAGTGCCGCTAGGCCAATAGGAATGCTCATATCTAATGCTTATTTTTTGGTCAGGGTACCGCCTTAATATCTTCTGTATGTTTGGGTTTTACGGACTATTGGTAGGGTTTGTTTTTTCTGTAAAGTGTAGCCCGTTTCAAGACCTCGGCCAACATCGATCCTCACTCTCGGGGTAACAGTAGGTACCTACCCAAGCAAAAAGGGAAAATGTACCCAGCCATTTCAACACGTAGGCAATTTGTGTCTGATCGACGACCATCTAGCCAAGGACACTACCATCTAGGACCAAAAAGGGGTTTCAAGTATAACCTGATAAAATCAACAAACTGCCTATGAATTTTGAATAAGTTTTTAATTTAAGTAAACAATAGACTATCGCAGTAAGTAACTGGTATCGGTCAGAGCTGAACTCCCTGTTATTACTAAACCGCTAGCCAAAACAAAACAGTGAGCTTTCAGAGTAAACAACCAGAAGAACAACAACGTATTCCGAGAAACAAACGTCAACAATTTCTAAACTTGACGCAAAACGTCAAACACTCCGATGTTGGACATCTAATCAACTACTAGTGACCAAATCCAATTTCTGAACGAACTGTTTCGAATCAAAACTAGTTCTTGCTTCTCGGGAACGAACGGAAATAGAAAAAAAAATATAACAAATCCTAAACGAGTAGGTGGTACTAATGACTTCACACAAATACTTGGACAATATAATGACTAGTAAGCGTAAAATTTGTTCGGCACACACCCACACAAACAAACTATAAACTTTTTTGGGTTCCCTTTCAAACTGGATGGGCTTAGTGACGTTATCGTTAAATATTAAATATCTGGATTATTACGTAAAGCTTTTTGTTCTGTTTACCCATACCCATATATTGCCTACATAATACATGAAATATAAAGTTGCCAATTCAACCATAGTTGGTACACAAAATTCAATATGCGCAAATGTAAAGTCCAGTTTTATATAGTTTTATTTGCATCCCAAACAGTGTGTTTTTTCAATGAACATAAAATTTAACAATTGGTTTTTACATTATTTACTTACGCTACTACGAAATATTGCAACGAATTTATTGGACAGAAGCATCAACAATATGTAGCCAGTTACAAAATTATAAGTAATAAAAAAAATTGTCATGGAGAGTTCGATTGTTTTTTTATCAATATTTTTATAAATGTCATCGCTACTCTGACTACTAGGAATTAGGAATGACAAAAATGGTGTATAATCTGCTCGACAGAACCCGGTAAGCTCTGAATATTTTTTGTTCATTTGCCGCCGCTGTCGCCATAAGCCTGTGTCGATGTGTGCGTAGCTACCTGCGGTATCCGGGAGCTTGTCCTGCCTGTTACAATTCCAAAATAGACAAAAAAATCTTATCGTTTTACACCTCGTACATCACCATTCATCTTCCTTTTCACGCCATACTAGGCCTTTCTAAACACGCAATGATAATCAAAAGGAATTAATTTTAAGATTTCCTTTGGCTTGCTTGAAATTGGAGTCGCCTACTGACGCGGTCCAGCAGTTTTTTTAGAATTTAAGTGATATTTCTATGTTGTTAAAGTTAATCTGTTTTTAACGTAATTATTAAAATCTATTTTGTTATTTGATATTAACCTTTCACATATTTGGTAGATCAGATATATTAACGCTCTAACTTTTCCAGGCCTAACTCCTCTATTAAGGAATATTGCGAACTAATTACATCTCTGTGTTGTTATGTTTCGAAATAAATGTAATATAATAATATACTTACGTGCTATCGCTGGCACGAACATTGCCAGAAGCAGCTGTAGATGCAACGGTGCCGCCATATTGGCAACCTGAAAAAAAGGAACAGATTAAAAAACAACTCAACAGGGGATTGTTATTTTTTTAAGGCGGCAAGGAGCATGGCCATAATATAGCCTTGCTCTTTTTCTAATTTCAAAAATGAAGATCGTAATTCGAATTGTGATATTGATATTCAGCCTTATTCGTAAAATCTGTTTAACAACTGGCAGATTCTTGATTCAAGTTCTTACAGTTTGCTAATCCGTTGTTATGATTTACAGGTGCTAATCAGTTCAAAGCGTTTTATGGATAAATTTGATTATTTCTAAGCTGGTTTCTGCATATGGAGTTAAGAACGGATCAAACCCTGTTTTTATACAAAAGTTTGATATGCTAACGTAGTTTAGCAAATTCTTATTTCGTATAAAATGAGACCCCATTAAGCTCAATATAAAAGCTAACAGCGGCTTAAATATCTCAACCATGCAGCTCAATCACAGCTTCACAAGTTATAAGTTCATAAACAACGAATTAGGACCACCTCGTTAATCTTAATTAGACACCGCGAGTTCTATGATCGACTTCATTGTCGGTGTGATTAAAGAGAGAAATCTATCCGAGGCGTTTCTTTTTGGGTCTATTCCATATAAGCTAGTTTGTGGAAATATGCAACTTTGGTAACATTGGGCTTTTTTTATAAGTCTTATTATTATTTCATTTTTATCTTCAAATTAAAATAAGAACTTGGCGTTACACAGGTTCTTGTCTAATTAAAAACAGTTTGAATTATTTAAATCATGCATAGATAAATAATTCGTGTGTTCCTTTTTTGAATACAAATCTTATATGGCACTTTTTAATGCAGTATCGTATGCACAAAATGGAAAGACGAAACGACATCAAAGTCAGCGTGATTATAAATTTAATCTAAGATAAAACTTTTATGCGACATAAATTAAAAGGGCGCGAAAACAACACAAAAACGTAATTTTTATTATTTCTTTTTTACGAGTATGTACTTAATTTAAGTACCTACCTACTCGTAATAACCCAAATATGGCTTATAAATTAGTAACATCTGTAGTAGATGGTATAAAAGAAAAGCTGTATTTTTGTTATTTCAGGGGATATAGAGCTCTTAGCGTAGAATTCCTGCTTTTATCTCTCTGAACTAAATTGAACATTATCTATCCTACGGTCGGTCGGACAGTCAAGTTAAATTGTTTTCAAACGTTCCAAACATAAATGCTTCTTTCAATTTGCAATTAACAAGTAAAATGTTCTAATGAGCCAAGAATTAAATTGGTCAGAAAGGAATATTATTTTAAATTGTAAAGCTCTAAACGCATTTCAAAAGCCAAACACTTCTCTCCACTCAGCTTATGTATTTCTGTCATCATAACCCACGTGAAAAAGCAAAACACAATTTTAAAATTAGAACGTTGTTGAAATCGGAAACCGACGCGTGCCAATAAACCAAAATAATACGTTAATAACGCGCTAACATGGCGTTAACCGTTACAGACCGTTATTTATAAACAAAAAATAACCACAATGTATCTTTTATTGCATAACTCCAATACATTCTTGATCGATCGTTTACAAGAATCCGTTGTTAATTCATCTCTACGTCGCGAGATCAAACGTCAATAACTTTGTTCATTTGCATATCAACACACGGACTCAATCATAAAATAGCCGTTATCACATTTATGAATAAAACAGTGGGACAGACACTAATCTATGGTAATTATTAATTTATAGACTGCCCGCCACGATGTTTTGTAGACTATTTATCACAAATTTGACATTAAGTCGCTCGTAATGGCGGTAGTATATCGTAATCATCTAGTAATAGCCAGTGAAGAAATCGCCGATCGATAACCACTTGATATTGCTGGCTAATGGCCAGCTAATAACGTTAATAGATGTTAACTCTAACATTATAGCCCAGGTTATCGAGCCGCGAACATAATTTTATCAAAGTAATCACAGTTTCGCCCCACACTAACATGTTTCTGTCTAATCCCGACTTTCTTTTTCGTAGCATTACGCCAAGCTTGTTAGTGGCAAAAGAACTTTGTTTTTTCTAAAGTTAATTTGCAGGCAACTAAAAAAAGGAAAGTATCAAATGTTTTTCTTGCCCCAATTGGGAGGAACATCTCTATGGCACTCATAGGTATTACCTTTACCAAATGCTTTTATGTAAAGTAGCCTGAATGGGGTAGCGGCGTAGTGCTTGGCTAAATTTTCTCATCCAGGAAAGTTCGGCGTATGTTAGGTATAGCAGCCAGTGCGAAACTATCGAATAAATATACAGGGTTTATTTGAATCGAACTTCGAATGCCTAGTTTGATTGTATTTAGTAATATTATAGTTCTACATTGGCTGGATATTAGACAAACGAATACTTCGTTCCTGTTTCAATATCGACATGAGGCTGTGTCTACAGTTCCACACTTGTGCATGCAAAGTGAACAATAGAGTAGTGATAGAAAAGCAACGACTATTATGTTGCTATTGCTTAAAATACGATTCAGCCTAACAACATGCACGATGCATTTTGCAATTTGAAAATAAAGATACAGAGTGCATAGTTGCATACGCTCAATAATATAACACTAAAATATAAGTTATAATATATGCAGTTATCTTGACGGATTAGCTAACTTCTCAGCCCAATAGCCCGTTCCATCCATTTCATTATACATTCCGGACACGCTAGAGGTGCTACCAGTTGTATCGGCTACTAAATAACAAGAATTGGCTCACATGTGTGACTAACGATTCCTAGTAAAGGAATCACTAGTCAAATTTGGGCGAATGAAGTGGACAATATTATTGTTTCTGTCCGGAAAAAAGTGCGTCCTTGTTTAGTTTTTAAGCGGAACTCGGCTTTTAAAATTCTTAATGCTAATTTCGTGTGAATTGGTTTTCTGAACTAACTAGCGTAACTTTATTGAAATACTTTCTATTAATGTTAGTGAGTTTTTAATGGGTTAAAGGAGCATACAGCTAAAGGGAGGACGCTGAAACAAAATTTTGAACTACCCCATCGAGTGGGGTATCGTTGTTTAGAAGTCGTTGAGCTACATAGATATAGGTAGTATTGTATGTTTAAAAAAACATTGGAACACGAAGGAATAAGAAGCTACCTAAGTCAGTTTTTTTTTTAAGTTTTGTTCCGAAGATTTT
This sequence comes from Orthosia gothica, assembly GCA_949775005.1. Classification (NCBI taxonomy): domain Eukaryota; kingdom Metazoa; phylum Arthropoda; class Insecta; order Lepidoptera; family Noctuidae; genus Orthosia; species Orthosia gothica. Next base: position 22,735,631 of record OX459044.1, on the reverse strand, counting down.
TTTAACTTTCCATTGACCTAAAAACTTTAAATTTGGTAATAATGTTTTTGATTTTTTAATTAAATTCAATTTATTATTAGTATGTATATTTTAATTATTGCAATATATTGAAAAGTTAGGTCCTCATTTTTCCGTTCATATCTTAGAGCATTTAACCTAAATGCTCTAAGGTTCATATATACGGTTTGGTACGGAACCCTAAATCTACAAATTCGAACACGCACTTAGCCAAATAAAACCTGCTCTTGTAATAAAGTCATTTAAATATTCAGATAAACAAAATAAAAAGCCCAATAATTGACAATTGACAATTAATGTTACCCGTAACCTCCTAACCTAACTGGCCAATAACAATAACACTAATGCAAAAAAAAGTAAACGAAATTCCAACGAGAATGAACCGAAACATTCTTCTGTAAAACAACCTTATGTGAAGCGAACCATTTCGTTTGCCAAATGGCCAATACAGACTATCCATGTTTTAATAACCTGCTTTTCACAGTTTCCTCATTCATTCATTTCTGTGTGTATTGGACCATTACGTGCGGTTTGGAATAAACGAAGTTTGTGAAAAGCAGGATATTAAAATAATTATAAATCTTTGGGTCCATGTGTCCACAATAACGACGTATCGGACCCAGCATCAGCAGTGCACCCAGTGATACAATTCACGCAATTACTTCGTTATCGCGTCAAGTACCGAAATTCAAATACAAAATGGTGTATTATTCAAATCAGGCGTCATATTTTAAGCTTATCGCCAATACAATACTGCCTATATATTTTTAGCAGCGAACACCGCTAATTCTTGTTTATTACAAATACGGTTACAAATAGCTGCATCCGTTTGAGTAGAACTACCCATTTTGTGGTAATTAACGTTAGTAAAAGTAGTTAGGAAAGTTTCCTAGGTTTCAAAATAATCGATTTTAATAATAGTTCTATATTTTTTAAGGATTCCGTAACTGAATTCGGTGTAATCAAAAACAAATAAATATATAGAACAGACATCACATGAATGAAAAAAAAATATTCCGGTTAGTTGGTCTTCATTATTTCTTCTTCATAAAATCGCTTCCCGATTACTGGAAAAGTCTCAGCTGTTTTTAAAGTGTTTGAATACGTGAAGAACTACGAGAAATAGGGTAAAAGGGTTATTTATTTAATGTTATCTTTATTAGTGAATAACTGAATTTATAATTCTTAATAAATCGGTATATTTCTCTGGAAAGTTGTACCCTCTTACAAATAAACGCAGAATAAAGTTATACCAGGTATAAACCTATGAAAATGTATGGGTATACCTTAGTTATACCTGGTATAACTTTATTCCGCGTTTATTAGTAAGAGGGTAAATATTTAAAGCTCTAATGAAGATGCATTTTCGAAGAAATCCTCAAATACTCACAAAAGGCTGACCTCTTTACACTCCAGAAGGTTTCAAACTCCTTTTCCAGCCAGTTGCAATAGAATAAAACCTCTTCGATAGTCACGGTCCATATGTATGACTGGATTTCCTGCGAGGCGCCTCGCTATGCCGTCAAGCAGCATTACTCCACCGTGAGCTTTTTATACCCTGACCACAGAGCATCAAACCGCCTCAGAAGCAACTGCTTGAAACGGCATTGTCAATACAAATCAACCGTTGTGTCACCCTCACTTATAGAAATTGAAGTGCCTTGGGTGACAATTCCAACTAAGGTCCGAATTGCAGCATGGAGATTTATAGTACGTATTGTAGAGACGCAGGCGATGTTGTAGTGAGCAATTGTATGCGGAAACACAGGTGCACTCTATGTTGATTTACTTTCTTAGACCGTTGAGATGGCTATTCGACAACACGACCGGAGGGAGATCTGGCGCAGGACCAATGGTTTTTTTTCGTGTTTTACGAGGCTGCTAATAAGAACTTTTTACTGAACACCAACTAGAACAATTTGCCCGACCGGGGCCTCACGCTCTGCATTCACATTTTGCGACCAACGAGGCAATACCGACTATGGTTGTTACAGCTCAAACTTTCCTCAGTGCAATAGCGCGGCCAAGATGCTTGGGGCATCTAGTTGCTGCCAGCGTTTCTTGCTCTGTGATCTATGTACCCTGCCCATCATTCAGGATTCCAGTACTAATGTCACTGGCAACCAAACAGGTGTGGGCAATCTTATCGATGTTCACCGTTGAGTTTTTGTTTGTGTTTTTAGCCGTGTGAGCAGATCTGAAAGGATAACGATGGTAAATGTTTTCGCAATTTGTGATGCTAACCGATTTTGAAAAAGGAATGTGTGTTATGTTTTTTTTATGGCTGTGGCGGAAGCTTCTTATATGTATATATTGGAGTTGGTGATCATTGAGAATTTTCCTTTCTATTGTTATTTTTAACGATCTAAGTGACGGCTCTCAAAACGGTGGAGGAAAACATCGTGAGGAAACCGGCATGTCTTAGAACCAAACAATTCGAAGACACGTGACAACCACCAACCCGCAAAGGGCCCGCGTGGTGGATTACGACCCACTCTATCTCACAGAAAGGGAGCCGCTGTCCCAGCAGTGGGAATATTTTAGGCTGATAATACTGTGTTATGCTAAGTGGCTTGATGTGCGTCTCTTGGAAATCAGAAATATGTCTATGCCAGTACGTTCCCAAGAACATATGGAGTCAGCATCATAAAGATTACAGTGCATTGCAACAAAATTAAAGGTTTGATTTATTACCAAAACTGTAAACAAATAAAATTATGATACATTTTCCGAAATCTGCTTAATTTACTTTGTTGAAACTTATTTTGATGAAATTTGCCGAAAACTCAGTTTACTTTGTTGAGCTCGTTAAGCCTAATAATTTTGATTAAATGGGTACACAACATTTTACATTGAATTTTAGTATTAATATTGATGGATAACAATTTTAAATAAAAAACTACTAAGCCAAAAACTAAGTTAGATATTTTGGATACAATTTATATTCAAAATATTGTAAACATACTTTAAATGCAATTTAATTTAAAATGATGTTTGTAGATAGATCAATGTTGTACTCCTTCCAATTATTGTTCAGAATTTCCAACGAAATACAGATTTACTTAATGAAAATGTAGTTTATTTACTTATTTTAATCGAAGAACTAATCTAATCTGAAAGCTACTTTTCTGACTTTTTGCAACTCAGATAAACTTGTGGAGGTCTAAAATTTGTCTGGAAAAAGGTTGTTTTAAAACATAGTCAAAGAGAATGGATAGAGCTTTCCCTATATAAAGAGGTATGATGTGAGTACGGACAGGAAAAGTGAGAGAGATAGATATTTCCAATAGTTAAATTTTTCTAGAATTAGATGTATGTTGTTGTTGTATGTTTATATGTAAGTTTATGTATCGTATTTTATACAACATTTTTTATCTTATTGTAGCAGTACACCGCAGACCAGCGCCTTTTTTATATTATGTTCTTTCTGTCCATCCAAAGGTTGACTGGTAGATATCGCTGTTAGCGATAAGACAGCGTTTGTACCCATAGTATTAAGTTCTTGTAAAGAGATGTGTAACTTTTTGTTGTACAATAAAGTATATTCTATTGTATTCTACGTCACAGGCTTGCAGTTTCAACTTCGTCACTTCTTCTTCTTTTCGAGTCGATGAAAACTCTTTAGATATTTTAATTAATTTAAACTTCGTCACTAAGACCTAAAAACAAGAAACAGCGCTTCGTCGCAGAGTCGCTTTGACACTTTCTATAAGGTAGCCAATTATGTGAGAGTATTGCTCAGTCCATTCTCCCTGTCTATTTCTTAAAAACCTTTGCAGTAGTGTGCAAATTAAAAACGGGGCGGTACTTTCAGTTGCGCATGGCGAAACATAAGTTAGAACTATAACTGAAGTACCTACCTATTGCTTGGTAATGGTTGCAGCTGCATGGCTACAAGTTCCCTGTGTGTTACTAAGACAACGATTTATGTACAGTTTGGTATTTAAACTTGTACCTGACTAAGAATAGGCTGTGAATGCCAGTGGAGCACACTCGAGTAGGGCCTGTTCGAGTATTAAGATGCTACTTAAGTTCGACCACACTCGAGACTTCAGCACAGCAACTTGGTACCCATTAGATTTGAAAGTTCTGGCTTATTTCTCGAGTAAGTAAGTCCTCGTAAATTTTTATAGATTTCATGAAAGAAAAAACCGGCCCATTGCGAGTCGGACTCGCGCACGAAGGGTTCCGTACCACTATCAAAAAAACGACAATACAATCATGTTCGGTGTGTGGGAGCCTTACCTAAATATTTTTTTTTTTCTGTTTTTAGTATTAGCAACAGAAATACATCATCTGTGAAAATGTCAACGGTCTAACTATCACGGTTCATGAGATACAGCCTGGTGAAAGACAGACGGACCGCGAAGTCTTCTTAGTAATAGGGTTCCGTTTTTACCCTTTGGGTACGGAACCCTAAAAACATGTGATCTTAACTTTTTATTGCAGTTTTGGTCGATAGACCCTTCATGGTCATCCCATTTTTGCAACAGAGCACCCAAATCTCTACCTCTGTATGCCATAAGTAAAAATACAGCATCACATTTGCACTGCAATGGCTGCTTGCCGTGTATTTGAGCTTTCGGGGAACCTGAAACGGACGACGGGTAAGTTTGAATTGAACAGGAGTCAGCACACATAATGATGCAGTCTTCAGCAAATTAGGCTCAAAACTCCTTTGAGAGTTTTTCGCTATTCGAATTTGGCCATCCACGTCTACTTATAAAATTCACCCTGTATGTATAGGTACAGTGCATTTAAATAACTAAGCTGGTAAAATGGAATGAAAAGTGTTAAATAAACACAGTGTCACAGTGCGTCAAAGTCACGGCCAGTCTTACTTGCCTTGACAGTTAAGACGATAGTGTGGACACAACACACACTAACACATTAGGCACGGTAGGAATGTCTGGGCAAATATTTACTCCGAAATGTACTAAAAATACTGATCTTTACGTATAAATATTGTGTAGCATGAAGTTATTTTTGAATCTAATATTGTGTTAATTGTGTCGCACTTTTCAACAATGCAACCGCTATGACGATGGTAAGACGAGTTGGATTGCCTACTACCTAAAGGATTGGGCTCAGATTTCTAAAGACAGAAAAGTAGGAAGAGGGCAGGCTTCTGCCCAGCAGCGGTAGTCTATTATTAATAGTAACAAAACCGCTATAAAAATTAAGAATATTCCAAAAAGCGTGTCTTCATATTGACAAATAGATAAAACAGTAAAGAGATGTGTAAAATTGGACCCAACACCAATAAATTTACAAGGAAATACTTAATAATCCATTACCAGCCCCCAGATCAAATAAAAAGTCAAGATGGAACGTTGCAAACAACAAGGAGACACCGGTTAAAACTACGCCTTGTCTTGACTAGACAATTACACACACGCACGTACAACGAAACTGCGCCTTAGCTTGTCAGTCGAGCTCTCAGATCAAACAAAAAGCTCGACTGAGTACCAGCCAATCAAATCAAACAATAATAAGTGTACCTAACCAAAAATAACTGAAGTAATATCTCAATCATTTGGACAGTTAACGTCCAACATTCATTGTTTATTAAATCAACAATTAGAAATGCTAAATGCGAGCCTAAACAAGACATCGAAGTAAATGACAGAGGCTCTCAATCAAAACAAACGAGGCACGATTGATAGTGTGACACATTAATCGTTGAGTTAACATATCATTACAGTTAGGAGCGTTCGCATTACTATGCCAGGCATGTCCTCCCGAGGACAGTGTCTACGCAACGCCAGTGTTGTCTACTATACCTTTGAAATATTAATTAAACTGCATTTTTTAAATTCTCTCATTCATATCTAGCGGGAAACGCTGCAGCTGGATCGCAACGACATATATTACTTTTGTAATATATGCCCAAAACAAAACACTATCGATATTGCTTTTTACCATATCGATTCCAGAGAGGCAATGTTTAAATAAAACGCGAATATACACCCAATATTTTCAAGAAGCTGACCAGCTCATTCACTCTACCAGTGCTTGTAGTAGATCTAATGAATTGTAAACAGAAACACACTAAATCATTCACCAGTCCGTTCACACTGCATATCATTACAGATCCATGAATGCAGATAGTAACCCACTAAGGAAAGCTAACATGTCTTACATCATTCATTGATTGTCCAACAATTTAGGACTGGCCATGTTTTTTGTCTGTTCGAATGTTTGAATATAGAACCTGTCACATAATATGGCAACACTGCCGCGTACACCGCTGACGTTTCCTCGCTAAATTCAAATCATTTTGGACATGGTTTAGTGCTTCCTCGACAGGCGTGCGCGTCGCATTAGGATTATTGAAATGCGGATTTATGGGCATCTAATTGACGGCTGCCGGTCCTTCGTCACTTTGTCACTACTTAACCTGACGTCATCGTAAACCTTAGGATTAAGGATGTAACGTTTTTCTATTCGCGGTGTGTACGAAAACAGGAAAGAGGTTTTAAGTTTTATGAAGCAATTAAAGGCTACAATGTTTTAGTTGGTAAGCAGCTATCTTGTTCATAGACTTCTGACTCGACTTCTATCATTGTTATCACAGCGAACGATGGATAATAAGTTATAGACTTTACAAAGAAAACGGAGAATTCAGAAAGCTCCGACCTACCGAACAAAATCAGATAAGCAATAAAGACGTTTAAATATAAATTGCAAGAGAAAGCAAAAGGAACGAATGGCCGAAGAAAACTAAGTCTAGGTAACCTATCACGATCAAATACAATGGTTTCTCTCCGAACTTAGAAGCTTTTTAAAGAAATTGCTACAAATATAATCTGGCAATGTGTTCATATCATGATTGGGTTTCTATCTGATGATATTATGGAATAGAGTCATCGCCAGATAACAATAAAAGTAGTTAACACCTGTCTACCAATGTATTCCAATATTTCAAAATGATACGAAATAAATGTAAAGGCAGTGTCGCTAACACGATCAAAAAACGGATAAAATGGTTCTAAGCTTTAAAAAAAAAAAAAAAAACATAATATATCAACAAACAAAAAATCATGTTTTCAAGTTACGTAATACGTAATTATAGTTTTTGATACAAGTCAGATCAATGACTTTATTTATTATTTTCTGGCAGAGACTATGTATAGTCTTTAGACGATGAGCAATTACGACCCAAAACGCAGACATTTAGGTTTGGCAAGCACTGCGATTTTCGCTCATTCTGCGACCTATGGAATTGTATAAGGCTACACACATTGCGGCAAAAAAATCGCGCGGCAAAAATACCGCAAGAAAACCACGTTTTGCACAGAATTCACCGCACCGCGGCGCGGATTAATTTCACGCGAATATTTTTAACAAATAGAAGGAGACTAATATCGAGCGGATTTTATCCGCAGTGCGTGTTAGTTAAATTCAATACGCGGACAAAAATTCACGTGAGTAAAAATCGCAATCCGTGCTAAGCACCACCACATTTTTTGGATTAGGTAACAGATTTTATAAATGTTGCCCAGATGCGCCTTCGATATTCTTAAATAATGCACCTTTGCCCCAGTTACAAGTAACTCATGATAAGCCCATACATTCTGAACCTTGAAACCGATCAGCATAAACCTCTCCCTTATTATATGATTATAATGATCTGTCAAAGTAAATCTTCCTCGTCTCCATCGAACAATAACTTCCTTTTATCGGGACTTTACCATCTAACTTTTAAGTGATGGATAAACTTTGTTATATAATCTCCGTTTTATTCACGCAGCGAGAATTTGGGAATCACGCCAGCTGGCTTTCCTCATGGCGTGCCCTATGGCTTCTAAACTGACACGAATTTCCATTTTCCTTGTAAACAAATGACCTTATTTTAATTCTACCTTCGTACGTCAATTTACTTGAAGCCAGCTGCATTTATTATTGAGGATAAGGGTCACGAATCATAAAACGTTCACAATAAACTAAAATAAAAAGGTTTCAGCTTTATTTGGGTGCATTCAAGCCATACATTTACTTTAGTATTTTTTAATCGGAGCCCCGTTTATTGCAGCTATCAAACTTGCTGCTTGCATACGTTTTAAAGGCGAGTACGTCAAAGCCAGTGAAACTGAGAGGGCTTTTAAAATCGTTATAAACCTGGAACCTTTTATTCCCGTCACACATCACGCGAGTGTTAAAGGGATAGTAGACAGGCATCATTGTTTTCAATAAATGCGTCGTAAAGTATTGTATGGACCCGCATACCACACAGTACGTGCGACCATAAAATTATTGGTTTTATTTCTTTGGGATCATGAGGTTTTCATCACATTTTAGGACAATAGTAAAGGAGAGAACACACTTGACAATAAAGATGTAGTAAACTAATCGACGAACAAATGTAAATTACACATTCTTATCTCGATAAATTCATTACTACTTACTGTTAATTGTTTGTTAAAAGGAAAGAAATCTTAGGCACTGACGACATATTGCGGCAAGTGCACGGTTCCTGTGAAATACATTGAAAAAAAAATTGGGCCTTGCAAACTTTATTCTTGCTAGCAAAACAAATTGTTTTGCTATTTAGTTTTGTACTATTTCATTATAGTATATTTTCCAACCAGCTTCTGCCAGTGGCTTCGCCTGCGTGAATGTCGAAAATTATCCGAAAGGAACATATTTACGGGATATAAAGTATTATGTGCTATTCCAGACTAAAATCTATCTCTGTACCAAATTTCATCCAGATCCGTCCAGCCGTTTGAGCGTGAAGAAGTAACAAACATACAAACACACACACGCACTCACAAACTTTCGCCTTTATAATATTAGTGTAATAACTATAGTTTGCATCATTTTGGGGAGCTCGTGGCTAAATAATAACAGCCGCACGGGTCGATCTTCAAGGTTAAGCAACGCTTGACGAGGTCGGTCCGTGGATGGGTGACCATTTCAACATAGCGAGTTTCCTCCGTGCCTCGGAAAGCACGTTAAGCCGTTGGTCTCGGCTGTCATTTGAAGATCATTGACAGTCATTACGGGTAGTCAGAAGCTTGAGATCTGACACCAGTCATGCCAAGGGGTACCGTGTTACCCAGTTACTGGGTTGTGGAGGTCAGATAGGCAGTCGCTCCATGTAAAACACTGGTACTCAGCTGAATCCGGTTAGACTAGAAGCCGACCCCAACATAGTTGAAAAAGGCTAGGTAGATGATGAACTATAGTTTGCATTAAAAATACAAAACTTATTTTGTTGCTACTAAGAAAAAAGTCCCTATTATTTTTTCAGTGTAGGCCTCGAGGGCAAGCCTCGGAAAAAAGCTAGCTACGCAATCAAAAATCCAGTGAAATTGTCTATCGAATGTGAGAAAAAAGTTAAGGACGAAACAATTGAGCATTCTAATGGCATCTTTTCGTGTTAACGCCATCAAATTACAATGTTCTCAGAAAGCAATGTCTACGCGTGTAATTTACTTAAGTATTCCTAAATCGAATCGTTACGATAGATTCGAACGTTTATCGCTTTACCAGCAGGTTAGTGAACTGGTGCGTATCTGCCTTTAGGGCGCGTTTATTTTAGGCCGAAATTGGGCTAGAAACTTTTATTTGGAAAAGATTCTAGCCCAATTTCGCTCGATAAACAGATTTTTATTAGAATGTCATTTCTACCGAATGCTATCTAAGGTCCTTATATCGCAAGATTGGAACTCTGACACTGCTTTAAAACCAAGATCGTATAAAGTAGCGTGTAATGAAGAACAGAGAGAGCCCTACAATCAGTTTTGGCTGGACACGAGTTAAAGATGAAGAAGTAATTCCCCCACACCATATTATCTGTGCCAACACCAATAAAATCTTTACACTGATTACTTGACCTGAAACCATCGGCGGTCGAAATAGTCTCTTGCGTTCGAGAGCCGAGCATAAGTAAATTAAAGCTCTATGGTACAAGCCCAATTATAATTTCGAATTTACATAGGCTGAAAGGCGAAAGCAGCCAGTACCTCTATACACTAGCTTACTTTGTCTATGTCTATCTTGAGCGTTTAAGGTTGCCCTAGTAGACGGCACGAACTTTTTTGTGGGCGGGGTTAAAATGCATGCTATCTCATCAGACAGAACGTGCGAAAGAGATAGATGCTGTGATGAGCAGTAAGAAGCTAGTTCGCGTACGAATTAGCACTTTCGCAAATTTGAAGCGAAATGGATGATGATTTGGGATGAAAACGAGAGCGCGAAATATAAACAGACCTTTGGGTGTATTGATATCATGAAAAAACTACTAAATGGATATTAAAAAAAAAAAAATGCATTATTATTTAATAAATTGCAAAACAGCCACTATACGGGGATAGATTAGTAATGCAATTTTATTCTTCTTATGGTATTTATTTCTACCCAAAAAGTCATAAAAAATTGTTTTGAAATATGGAACTTTCGACGCTCATAAACCAATTTTTTTCCTTTTTGTTCCATACAGGGCTAGATAATGATAAGACAAATCGATATATTTTTTATTACGTACATCGTCTAACAGTTGAGTAATCGCCAGACTACGTTTGTAAGGAAGAATGATCGACTAGTGCAATCTTAAATGCCATTTTCTCGACTATATAACTTTCTACCAATGTAAACGCCTTCCTAATACGAATTAAACTCGCGATATGAACCGCTCATAATGTTTGCGGCGTATGTTTATTACGTGTAGTTTTGACACCAACAGTAGTAAGTACTCCTACTATATTACGTTAACGAGATACTTTGTTATATCGCCGAGGCTTTCTCCTTTATTATTGCAAGTTTTAAGCCGTATTAATATGTGTGGGCGATGTTATCATTTTGTGATACTGCTTCTGTTTTACGAGTAGTCTGGCTTATTTAAAGGTGAACTTACGCGAGAGTTGGGATGAAACATTATTAGCATTCACGAAGTGGAAGATTCGGTGTGTGTCTCACTTATATAATTAAGGTTGCCCTAGTCGACGGCACGAACTATTTTGTGCATGCTATGTCATCCGACAACACCTGCGAAAATGCTGTGATGAGCAGTAAGAAGCTAGTTCGCGTACGAAATTAGCACTTTTGAAAATTTGTATCTAAATGGATGATGATTTAGGACGAAAACGAGCGCGCGAAATTTTATAAACAGACCTTTGCGAGCATGGATATCATAAAAAAAACGATTAAATGTATATTTTCAAAATAAAATTATTTGTATTGTTGAACTACTAATCTATCCCTATATCGCGCCGTTTTGCAATTTTCCTTATTCTTATGGTATTTATTTCCAACCAAAGATGCGTTAAAATTAGTTGAAATATGGAACTTTCTACGCTCATAACTTTACTTTTTGTTTCCATACAGGGCAAGATAATGATGAGTCAAATTGATTTCATTTTTTATTTTGAACGTACATCGACAAACAGTGGAGTAATCGCTAGACTACGTTTGTATGGAAAATTGATCGACTAGTGCAATCTTAAGTATTCAAAATTACCATACAGGTGAAACTATCAAGATAAGAATTTATATTTCAGACTCTACACCTACTTGTCAAAGTTTTAGCAGAACTTTAGCAATCATAGTAACTCTGCACACCCTTCAGCCATTCCAACCACACAATAATGCATGAAACGCTAGAGAATGTTGCGTGAATACTACTAACAAATATAATGCGTGCGTAATTCGCGAGCGGTATCAGCAAACGACGTACAATATTGCCCTGAAAGCACTAGACTAGAAAATTAAGCTTTATCGCCAACACTCTGAAAATTAACACTTGCTGAGTGAAACGGAAAATTCTGAATCGCTGTGATAAAGGCAATATGCCTAAAATGTGGTTTAGTAAAGATAGTAGCTTCGTTGTCAATTGGCGAAGTTGGGACATATATTTTTAAATAGCTTGGATAGGCATCGTATTCTTAGCCGATGAACTTTTCCTAAGAACCTTCTTCAAACATTGCAAGAACGACACATCCTACACCAAGTCACTGTTGGATATAATCCTTCCATCAACTGCTACAAACCGGCTGTAATTGTTAAGGCACTAGCTTCTGCCAGCAGTTTCGCGTGAAATGTGTTTTATCATCCCAAGGGAACATTATACACCGGACTAAAAAGTAGCTTATATGCTACACCAAACTATAATTTATCTCTGTGCCAAATTTCATCTAGATCAGTTCAGCCGTTTTGGCGTGATTGAGTAACAAACACATCCACACACAAATCCATTCAAACTTTCATATTTATAATATTATTAAGATAGGTATAAAACCGGCCAAGTGCGAGTCGGACTCGCGCACGAAGGGTTCCGTACCATTATCGCAAAAAACGGCAAAAAAAAAACATCACGTTTGTTGTATGGGAGCCCCCTTGAATATTTATTTTATTCGGTTTTTAGTATTTGTTGTTATAGCGGCAACAGAAATACATCATCTGTGAAAATTTCAACTGTCTAGCTATCACGGTTCATGAGATACAGCCTGGTGACAGACAGACAGGCGGACCGCGGAGTCTTAGTAATAGGTCCCGTTTTTACCCTATGGGTACGGCACCGTAATAAGCAACAATAATCGCCGCGTCTGGCAAAACGATCTGGCAATTGCAAAAAGAAAACCGACTATCCGTCCGTCTCTTGACATAAATCCTGCAGAAGAGCAGCCTCTCCTCTGCAGTAAACAACAAAGAGTTTAAACACGATTTTGTTTTATACATAGTTATCTTTGCATCGTTTTTCCGTGAATTCCTAAAGGTCCGATTGTTTAAAAGAATTGCGATGCCCTCCTTGCTAATGAGAAATTGAGAACACGATCGGTTTCTTCTTATTAAAATAACGAAACTTTCTTGTTTAACATGTATAGGGAGTATCGCTTGAACCTTGTGACCCCAGAAACTAGATGTTTGCTGTACGCCATGTTTAGCAATGTCAAAGGGGTTTATGTGAACGTAAGTACTTAACTTTCGTTGCTTACCCAGTAAGAATATGTACACTAAAAGGGCATTGATAGAGTAAATGCTAAACCTTATACTAAACTCGATCGAAAAAGCTTTTCTGGATACTGCTACAGCGGATATCGAAATAGACAAAGAAAATAAAACTAATCTGGCAGTTGGGTCAGATTCCGATCGCAATTATCGCCCTAATGAGCGGATAAAGAATGAACCGGCCGCACTTGAAGCTAATAAACAATTATCTACTGTAAAAATAACGATAAATAATAATGCATTGCAGAAGGGAGTCGAGTTCGATACGAATCTCTACTTAATACATCCACCTGTCGACGCCGCAGTCACTAGGGACGCAATTTCCGGTACTTATTGTTAAGCGGAAGGCTACAGTAGCTGAACACATTGACAATTCAGACAAGATGGATAGTTCGGATAAATAGAAAATACTGGGAGCTGTAATTGAATGGCAAACACCTGCCTGTGTATTTCATTACTCACAAATAATCTGAAATCTTTGCTACCTTTTGAATGGTTTGTATTAGCACATCGCTAGCTTTAGATGTCAAACAAAGGTAATAAATGGATTCACAATTTGAGATAAGAATGCATTTTCATTATCTGCAGCTGCCTACACAACCATCATTTTATTTAAAGATCAGATTTGCTATCTGGGTGAGAGTATACAGGTATTAAAAACCGGTGGAGAGTGTTCTATACTATCATGCACCATTTGTCGTGGGAGTCTCGTGACATTCCGTGACCCAACAATGACTACTTATTCTTTGTACACGTTAATTCTCTGATAGAGACCCAATAATGTCCGACGACCGTTCGACCCAATATTGAAGACATACCATAGAAATGATACAAACGATAAAACAGTAGCAGTTAATGAACCGGGTCAATACTCATTATCGAGGAACAAACCCGCGCAACTCTACAAACCCACGTCACTCTGAACAAGCACATTGTCAGCTTATCAAATTTTAATTAAATTGTTTATACTACATTTAAGACTCATTTTTATCTTTCCACAAGATTTAATACACAACAAGAACTCCTTTTATTTGCACTTTCTATTACATGCGACGGCGAATGCAACAAAGGGGAATTTTCCAAGAATTTGCTGCCGGTTTTACACCTCTGCTCTGGTATGTCAGGTATAATACCTTGTATTTATCTAAGCTCTTTTCTTTGAGACTAAGCCACGTTTCTGTACCTTTGTATGGGTAATTTAAGCTGTTTGAATTATTGAAACCACATGCAGCGGGGCACTCTCGATGCTAATGTGGATTCGCGTATTCGAGCGCTTTGGACCTGAAGCTGCAAAATACACAATCATTTAAATATCTATGTTTATTGCTCCTACATTATTACGTAAAACACGTGTGGATGGAAGGCTCGGGTACTGAATTCTCTAGTGAACAGCCACTCAAGCAAATCGAACGAAAATGTTTCTATCTGAAACAGAAACTAATACTAGAGAAACTTTACGAGTAGTGTAAACAGTTCGACTAATATCCTTGAGGGCATTTCAAACATCGGATCGCTTAAAACGGAACACTTCCTCATTTTGTCACTTGCCCATTTCTAAACTCGTAGGTCTCTAAGTGCATCGATCACCATGTGTACAATTCGTTGCAGGGTTGTCTCTTTTAGACATATTTTAAAGAAGTTTTCTGAAATATATTTCTGCTGAAAGAAGTCCACTCAGTCCATTGCGATCTAAGCTTCATAAACCTAGTTACAGTCATGTAGTTAACAATTTAAGATAGGTCTCATCATCCAGATCATTCCTGACACAAAAATGCTTTCTGCTGAAGTCTCAACAACAACTGGAAAACTGGTATTTCTTACATTTGTATTTGCTTCTTTTTCTACTCAAAAAGGACCAAAATCAGCTTGCCAGCCCTAAATGCGTTGTGGGTAATACGAACTGGGCAAGTACCCGGAACTATACGGTGTGTGGTCCCGGGAGGGGGGCGCGGAAATCGATGACATGCGATCCAATTTCAAAACAAACGGTTTTCGACACTGGCTGTATTGATTTGTAAGACATAACACAATAATTTTTGATGATTTTAATTTTTATTGGTCTTTTTTGAGCAGATAGGTGGTCTTACTTGAGTGGTTATGCATGGGCACAGAACAGAATAGAACGCCGCCGCTTACGTACTTTCTGGTATGGGTGACATATTTTTGTACATTGAGAACACTTAATGGTCATATAAATGGAGTTGTAAGTAAAGATACTGGTTTTGAATCAACAAGTGTATTTAAGTTCTATTTTTTTATTTACATATCGGCTTGGACCTTAAATTAACTTTTTAAAGGCACCCAATTTGATTTTCTTTTGGAAATCTTACTATGACCTTCCCAGTCACCACGTAAATACGTAGGTCTGCAAGTCTTAAAATAATCCAATAATATTTTATTGAACTTCAAAACATTATTAATATATCCTCCGTGCACGTGATACAATTTTGAAACAACACGCGTTTCACAAATTAGTAGATATAACAAGATTGTCTAACTAACTAAACAACTTATAAAAGCATTTCTAACAAATAATTGGTCGACTCTTATGAAACAATCATAATTCGGAGTAAACTGGCTAGTGATAGAAATTTTTTTTTTTTTTTTTTAGCTTGACGTTTAGGTAGAAAATCATAATTGGTCGTTGTGGTCAGAAGTGTTACCTACTGCTTATTGTGGAGCCTTGAGTTCCATCTCAAAGTATGGAACAGACTATAAGGCCTCTTTCAATTTAGATGTTTCATGTCGGACTGCTGCGGCATCGCAGCGGTGCGTTTGTCGTACTGCACACGTTCGTTTGTTTTTTTTTCATACAATTTGTGCACCAAGAGTGCAGTGCGGTGGAAAAATAACTGGACGTGCGTACGACAATCGCACAGCTTCGGTGCCGCAGCAGACCAACACCAAAGTCTTAACTAAAAGAGCCCTTAGGTTTTTCCATTGGGAATATCTCGTTAGCAGTCCGAAGGCTGGATTAGTACCCAGATCATAACAAGATAAATTCAATGCAAAAGCAATTTCTATTATTATTTTTATGGCTAACCATTGTGTCCCAGTGCTAGGTAAAAAGTAGTAAAGGCTATTTTTAGATTTGTAAAAATTAGGCCAGAATAATTTACTGAGCGTTCAAGCAAACTGTATGTAAATTATGTAGTACCTATGTAGATGTCAGGTTAACTAGTTATTTGCCTGAATTTACTGGAGCAGCATGGAATAATTAATGTTGAAACAAATCTCTACTCGAAATCATGTAGTTATCAGTAAAATATATATGAAAATAGCAGCAATATATTTACATACATGAATATATTTCAACTTTTAGACTTCTCATTTCATTCGATGGCATTACAAGGTCGATATTTTGATGACTTATATTTAGACTGTTTGTTATGGAACATCAATCTCTTCCTGATCAACGATTCGCTCTAAAATCATCAAAGAAATCATCAACATGTTACAGCAGTTATCAAGTTACTTTCCACGTAGGGAGGGTACCTATAACCCGCGAACCTTTGGCTCTCGTTACAGCTTCCTACTCTCAGGTTAGATTATATCACAATTCACAGTCCATTGTTTATCTTGTTGTGTTGTGAAGGGCGGAGATGTCGAGTGGAGATAAAAATAACGTTAATAATGGGAAGAAAGTCGGCTATGTAGTAGATGGTAGGCTACAAGTACCTTTCACTGGCACAATTGTTTTAACAAGCTGGGCTTAGGGCAAGCTTTGGCATCCACTCAGATTTACACAAAGCATCTGTGAGAAATGATTGTACTAGAATGCAAGAATGAGGCGATCTTTTTCTTGGCTTTGCTTTCTGTTTATTCAGGTCCATGTTCCATGTCAGCTATTTATCAATTTCCGCTGCAGTGGTAAGGAATTTTGTTTGGACTCTTGTTCCATTTCAATAAAAGACTTCTTTCTATCTAGTTTATATAGGTGGATCTTGGTGTACAATAAAGTATATAATAAATAAATAAAAGACGTAAATAAGAAGAAAATCATGCTGTGCAGTTGGAGGATAAATATTCGTGAGCTGGCTGCAGACCAAAACCAGATGTATCCTCCTACTGCACAGCATGATTTTCTTCTTGTTTACGTGTTTATAGTTTGCTTTTTAAGCAGTCCGGTTTATTGATTCTTTGAATTAACTTTTTATTTATAACTATTTAGGTTTTTTTTAGAAAAGGTACATTTAAACATATATAAGTGTTTTATATTTTTGAAATCACCTCTTAAGACCATTTATTTTGATGCTTCACACGATGGGTTTGGAAAAAAAAACAATTTGGGCCCCCACAATATGGCGCTCAAAATCAAATTTTTCAATTATCCAATTTTAATGTAGCCAGGGTTAAGACGTATCGATTGACATAAGAATCATTAAAATCGGCCATCGCGTTAGGTCTCTAGAACGCCACATAGGAACAAAAATACATACATACACTGATAAACACATAACCCTCCTTCGGCAGTCGGATAAAAAGAAATGAATATTCCACGCCTGAATTCAGACAAAAATCTATTTTCCACCTGAAGCTTCTACAGTCTTAAGTACGGGCCCTAAAGTAACAAAAAAAACGTCCATACTATGAACACAGATATCCTCATTCGCAGATACTTCACGCTGTATTTTTACGTCCATTTCTTTCCTTTTATGTTTTCGTCCTGTAATTTTATGTATACCGAGCCTATTTTGAATAATAAGTCTATACAGTTTACGTAATCGCCACTTGGACGCAAAATTATCAAGCGAATGTTTTCGGAATAGGCGCGCACTCGTTTTGCAGGCAACAATGTAATGATAATGATCTTAAAAGAAGATAAACGTTGGCGGAACGTTGAGAGAAGAATTACAAAGATTTACATAGTCTTTTTATGACAGGTGTTTATATTTTCTTATTGTATTTTCGTACGCCGCGACTGAAGTGAGTTTTTAGTCGAGGCTTTATGAGTCCTTTCAAGACGTATTTTGCGTGGTTCGTGGTTAGATAAAAGCGATATCGTTACAAAGGAGGACCTAATTAATTGTCACCTTCGACAGTAATCATGTTTATCACACAATAGTTATGAGCTAGATTGAGAACATCGAGCATGCCTTATTTTGAACGACGCCAACGCGACTTCGGAACTTTAAAGGCATCTATAATATAATTGAACTGGTAATAACATGACAACGTTGATAACGTACGTGTAATTAATACTGTAATAGTTACTGAAGATAAAGATCGAAATGAGTTTCGATATTAGCATTTATAATTTTATGCGTTATCGTGCAAAATCCATAATTATGCTCTTAAGCTTTATTACGAAGACATAAAATAGACATGAATTATTATATGTATAGTTCAATGCAATAATGCGACGGAACTAATATAACTATATTTAACTAATATGGTAGTTTACTGAAAATTTGTCTTTTGTCCGTCTGGTAGATTATTAAAAAATAATTAACACGTATTTTTCTTTTGACACGTAAGTACTCTACACATAAAGTGACGACGATTATAATGCGTTGGAATATCGTGAAACGTCTTGACGCTAGTACACTTTATACTGCCTTAGTGACGTCACGAGGCCCCACTCCTGAACTTTGATGCTCTTTTTGCCACACTCAGAGACGTTAACGGTTACTTAAAGCTATCCTAAGTAGAAATTTTTATTACAAAACCTATACTAAGGAGCGCGTTAAGTATCCGTTAAATGTCTCTGAGTGCGACAGTAAAACTTTGTAATTTTTTATTGATTTGTTAAAGCAAAAAAAAAAACAAAATTATATGATAATCTCACTGACGGACTAAATACAATTATCATTTTTCTACTCAGGAAACATCCCTATTTTTTATTTTGTGTAATTTCAGTTCAACATTTCACGCACATAAGCCGATGGACCGGATTTTTCCTTACAAAAGTTTTTACCTCTGAAAATCGATAAACAAGAAAGCTAAGCTTCTACAATTTATTTTAGTAAACCTACGTCTAGCGAGAGACTGGTTTAATCTCAGATGATTGATTGGTTAAAACGTTAAGCAACGAGCTGACGAAGAAGCGAAATGGAATTGATGGATCTCTCTATCTTTGCTGACAATTAATTTTAGCCAGCTATAGGTACCTTGGTACACTTCACTTCCGTATTCGGGAATAGACTGCAGAGATGTTAAGTTGTTAGTGTTTGAGTACACATACTGTTCGCACGTTATGTGCAATATTGGGACAGCCTACTCCAGTAAACAGGACACCAATCCAGAGCATCAAAAAAATCATATCTTAAAGAACATTACCTCTCGACCATCTTGTAATTTTATATATTATATGTTGTATGTGTTTTATCTTTTATATACTATGGAGTTAAGCTAGAGGAGCTCGTGGCTAAATAAGTCCCGGCTGTCATTTGAAGATCTTTGACAATCGTTACTAGTAGTCAGAAGCTTGAGATCTGACACAAGACTTGCCAAGGGGTACCGTGTTACCCAGTTATTGGGTTGTGGAGGTCAGATAGGCAGTCACTCCATATAAAACACTGGTACTCAGCTGAATCCGGTTAGACTGGAAGCCGACCCCAATATAGTTGGGAAAGGCTAGGCAGATTGATACACGTAGTTAAGCTATATGTGTAATTTATAAAGAATTAGTTAAGTTATAATAGTCTATTTTAAGTTTCCTTGTTTCCTTCTGCACACTTTGTCTTCGTCTATCATCCAACCTTCCTGTCGCAGGTCTGCTGGAAGAAATTTCTATTGAAATAAGCAGTATCTTTGTGCCCTTCTATCTGTATTCTTTTTTTCTCTTTTATGCTTATTTATTTATAGTAGTTTACGCTTCTTTTATGTATTTTGTGTATACATTAATAAATAAATTAATATATCCACTCATTTCCAGAGCTGGAAACTCAATCCAGGACCTTCGCTCAGCAAGTGATCAGTCACACTAGCGAGTTCTAGATCAGTGCGGCAGTCAATAAGTTACCTTGTAATATACCTACTAATTTATTTCAATTCAAACATCAACAAAAAAGCTCCTTTATACGTGGTTATTAAAGCGCGCGTGAGGTCAAGCACCTACTTCATACAAGACCACCATGAAATAGGAAATAGATGACGATTACTTTGATAAAGGCCGTTTTTGCACTAACCATTGTTTTAAGTGCGGCACGTGCTTAAGAGACTGCACGTGGTTCATTAACGGGATTGGGGTAATTTGTAGGGGAATGAGGGTAGTAGGATGTAGCGGGAATTCGGCACAGAAGTACGTTGGTTCTAGGAAAAATGAGCGACAAAGACCAGTGGTGCTTTTAGCGAAGAGTGACTGAAAATGGACGGTAATTTTTTCCTTCGTGAATGAGATTCGGTGTTGCTGTCAAGGGCAATAAACATTTATTTTTTGTTTTTGTCTGTTATTGTTAAAATGAAGTTTATTCTTTTCTCTTCGTGAATGAATTGCAATTAAACTATATATGCCATATTAATAATCCTAAACGACCCTTTATATCGAAACTTATTAATACTTGGTGAAACAACACATTTATTTACCATTTTACTTGCATCTAACGACATTTAACTAATCATAATTCAATTAGTCGTCGCAATGACATTTTAACTAGGCAAGTGCGGATCTAAAGACCAATACATAAGCTGTACGAAAATGTACTAGATTCAATGATCCTGCCTAACTCGTTATTAATAGCTGCAAGATATTCACAGCCATGACGTAACTAAATATGTCCTGTCCGTGTTCGAATAAATTAGATCACTCCTCATAAAAACTAGGGATTGCATCCTTCAAACTTGAACATTAAGGCTCGCGCCTTGAATGACCAGTTTTTGTACCTCGTTTGATTTGAGACGGCAAACCAATGTTGATAAAAGTAATTTTAAATACCTACAGGTATAGTTTTTCGTTGTAAAGGTATTTTGAGCTTATAAAACGGTTTTAATTGTTTCTAATAACTGCGGTGAGGTTGGGCAATTTAGTCTGTCAGCAAAAAAACTTTAAGATGAAGCGTTCTAATTTTAAAGATTAACGTAGACTGTAGTATTATATATTATCTGTGACGTCCTAGAGAATTGAAAAGTTCAAAACATACTTCTGCGTTAAACACATAAAAAAAAAAAGTACGGTTTGGTAAAAAGCAATAACGATTTTAAAAAAAGAATATGTCTTTCAACCACATCCATCGTCAACTTCTATGAAACCAAATGTCAAACGAATACCCGTTTTCCAATAAAATAAGAGAAAAGCATCCTCGCAAAAGATGAAAGAGAGTAGATAAGTTCTTTTTCTATTTACAGAAGTGGGCCAGAAACTGGTGAATGAATGGTCAAAGGCTTCCTTGATGTTAAATAGATACTGATATCTACTTTACTTTATAGAGACTAATTACTCTTTTCCTGTGTTCCCACAGAAAAAGGAGCTCTTTGATTTCATACGAATGACCGAAGTGGAATGGCTACCTCCCTGGCAACGATTTTCTTATTAAAAAGAGCACATTACATTACTATTTATGAATTCAGTTATGAACCTAATCTGAGCCGTAAAACATAATATTTTATTGATACAAAAATACAGCGGATGTGGCTCTGGCAACCCAAGACGAATGTTCTTGTACAGAGGCAGTTGAATCACATTAATAAAATGTGAAATCCCGTCGTTCTATGGCGTCTCTGTCGTGTACACTGGTTTCAAATAACCCGTTTATCTGGCGGCTCAGTAATGTTTGTGGAGTATAACAGAGAAATGGAGCGTCAAGGCACACAGCCCGTCAGTTAGTGCATTCTTATTAACCTTTTAACTACACTGTGATATTGAAATCGTGCCCCTGGCGTCGTAAGTAGGCGTTCTCATAGTTGAT
This sequence comes from Orthosia gothica, assembly GCA_949775005.1. Classification (NCBI taxonomy): domain Eukaryota; kingdom Metazoa; phylum Arthropoda; class Insecta; order Lepidoptera; family Noctuidae; genus Orthosia; species Orthosia gothica. The sequence goes on along the minus strand of OX459044.1, from coordinate 22,713,816 downwards.
TTATGCCTTAATGATAATAGTGAAGGGAACAGCTCGTGGGATAAATAACTAGTAGATAATGTATTCCTAAATACAAGCTGTGATGCAGCCAAATATTAGGCACCAATTAAAATTGTGATCATGGAATTAGACGTATTGTGGGGATCGGCTGATCGTAGGAATGTGCAACATACAATGGCGTGCTGAGCTACAGTGAAGCAGAATATGGGGTACATAGCTACTTATGTAAGCCATAAATAAGAACCGTAGGTTTATTAGGAGAGAGAAATAACTAGGTCTCTTGTGACAAAAGCTTAAAGACAATGAAATATCACTAGGTATTATTTACAGACCTATTTCTATGCTAATAAGAAATGCGTCATTTTTAAAATATGACACCTGACCTGAATACTTTCGCTCCATTATCTTGATTTATGATTAATCTATGTCCGCCTACTTTTAAAAAGTATGCTGTGCAAATTTTATAAAAGTCAGTCAAAGATCTATTTGTGGAAGACGCTATGTCTCAGAAATCACGTACGCATATTCTTATCATATGTGTTCGTAATAATTTATCATCGTACCTACCTACTTTACGTCTGGTTATGGCTCCACAACATTGGGATCAAGCGACCAATCAAAATGATAAAAATAACCCTTACATCATTGAGCATTTAATATATCTGCCCAATATATTTTTATGTTGACATCTACCAATCAGAATTACGTGAAGTATCCTTATGAAAAGATCTTTTTCTCCAGTCCGTACGTACTCCAGAAAATCATGGCCAAGGTTTCAAATAATCGCAATTTATGAGCTTCCTTCCAGGCAAACTTAATTAGACTGGATGTTAATGCACCATTATTAATAACTGTTAAAACTGAAGATAAGTGATTACCAAGAGAATAAGGTAAAGATTTACTCAAATCATTTGAGGAAGGGAAGCATGAGAGGAGGCATAAATTTAGGCAGTACCTAAAACCTTTGGTGGTATCATTTTGTTATTTTCAGGGCAGAATTCACCAATGTAGAAGTTAAATAATGGAGAGATTTTCCATGACAACTACAATGTATAATTACAAGCGAAACAGTTTAAATAAATGATCTGGAAAGAAGCCGAACGACCCCATCCATTATTACGAAAGCTATAACGAATACATACAAGCTGGTATTAAAAATAAAGATTTTGTCGGAACAAGCTGTTACAAAAGCAGAAAATTCCATATAAAGCTGCACATCTCCTAGAGTTATTAACAAGCGAACATTAAAAATAACTGATATTTTATCAATACGATCCGTTGAAGCTTTAAGAGACCAATTTTGAGAAATGCCAAAAACAAAAATTAACGTAATGTAATCCGATTCGAATAAAAAATCTTTTTATCCTTTATCTACTCTCATTAGTTTTGTTCAGAAAAGTTTGTTTAGAAAGCTTTTAAAGTATGATTTCACGTAGAATTCAGCATAGTATTCTACACAACAGACTTGTTGAGTTGTAATTGGACGTACCAAAAGTATGTGCAATTATATTCTATTGTCTCCGAATTATAACAAATAAAGCAACATATGCACTCTCACTACATTTAGGTTATCAAAATAAATTGGCAAGCAGCCAGATGCTATTTTTGTTTAACGTTGAGTATCCAAAAATGTACGTCTGAAATATTTTGCTTTTTGAAATTAAGGTCGTATTCGGGCTAATTAGGTCGTACACGTTTGTTGAAGAACTACTGCGACGAATTTATATGTTCAAAGAGATTATGCAGAAAATATAACTACACAAGGTAACAACAGAGTCTAAACAGTCAACGAGATAAAGGCAGAATCAAAGCATCAGTCCTATCAAGGTATTGACATGGACAAACATATAGACAAGAACAATAAGATACAGATTAATAAATGGTTTAGTTTCATCAAAGAGGAATGCTCATGCACCATCAATAGTTATCGATTTAAAACGCAAACTTGCACATTATTAATCATACCTACCTGCTGAGCAAACCATCCATCAAAAGAGGTGCTTATACGAGAAAATTTTAATGATCTGACTCAAGATGGCTCGATAATATGCATCAAAATTGACCGTCCACCTACGATTTTAACACCGATTTCGTAACGAAAGCTCTTCGGCTTAATATACCTGTTCTATACAACCTCCGAAATTCAAAGGGCCTAGAATTTGGAGATGTTAATAATGACGCCGTACGTGATATCCGGAAATTAAAGCCGTATTCTCCATCTCGAACAAGACTTAAGCCGCTCGAGACTATTAAACAGATAGTATCTAATTGGAGGGATGACGGGAACCGGGAATGAATTCAACGCAATTAAATTAATCACATGATTATATCGAAATCGAGAAGTTACGGAGTCCGGAAACCAACGATATACAAGCAGATGGCTTTAGGAAATCATAATACGGATTCAATAGATTAAAGAAAACGTCGTAGGGAAAGTTTTGAATATTAATATAGGGATGGCTATAAGAGTAGGATAAGACCAAGAAGAAAAGGATGAAAAGGCAATAAGTGCTGAAATCACGCATAATAGAGCATGGAATATGAAGAAGCCAACCACAAATAAATTAGAGCATGAGACAAAAAATAAAGACGGGGAGCAGGTGTATCCATAACCACTTATAGGGACCAACTATATGGGAAGACCAAATAAACGATGGATGGACTGTGTGGTAGATGATAAGCATAAGGAGGAATGACAACTTAGATGGCGAATAATATAGTAGATACAATTATGATGCGCCAACCCCAAATAAATTGCAATAAAGGCAAGAGAATGAAAATTTTGAGTTCAATAAAACTTGCAATTAATGTTTTCTTTCTTCCAACTTTAACCGTCACACAACCGGATTGTCAACAGTTGTTTCAATACGATATTCCCTATCAATAATCGGATTAGTATTATTGGCAATTGATTCCTTGGGGCATCTGGATCTGACATAGTAATCTAGCTTCAGCCGAACATTAATTCGGACTTAGGCGATATCTATTACTGTTATAGTTTAATAGTTGGCCCCTGAAGACGAAACTATTACGAGTTTGTCAACAGTAAAGCCGTCTCAAATGTGTGTCGGATATATTACTGTGACCGGTAATATGAGACCAAAAACTATTATGGCAGGGGAAAATTTAAAAACCTAATCATACAGTAAAGAAAAAGTCTCAGAAATACATACAGAATTGTTGATTCTGACTACAGTTTAACGGATGCCTAGTTCAATTAAAACACATATAGTGCAGCTTTATGAAGTAACAATCTTTTAAACCCTACACAGTTCACGTTTGTTTTGAACATGAATCCGACACGCGTTTGTACTTAGTTTTAACTTCGGTACATCGTATCTTATACGGTTTACTTATAAGTGTGAATGAAAGTCACAAACAACAGATAACAAATCGCTTCTAATTTCACAGGAAGAACGATAAGCGTGCACTATTTTGGCGGTGACTTGACCTCTAACCTTCTGCATAATACATTTAGATTATACGAGCCAGATATTTAATTTACATAGCAACGAATAACACTTTAAAATATTCACGAATCCTTAATATCCGAGAATATAAATCAACATTAACGTCTTGTGGTTCAAAACACCCCAACCCTTCGTAATTTACTTTAGCTTGTAATTTCAAATGTGCTTGTGCTCGCTCGCATCTAATATTTTTTTTCTGGGCTGTTAATTACGGAAACTGGCGCACATGTCTCGGAATACATGAATATAATGTTTGTTTACGAAAACAATGCAATGACATCTGTGTCCTCTCTCGTTTATAACGTTATTTCTCGAAATATATGCGTTCAGGTACAACCAGACAGACCAAATATTGTGTCACTTATTATATCGATTGGACAGAAAATTCGATAGACTCGCAAGGTGCGCCGGGGCACAGCGAGGTGCATTGCATTCCTCCAAGAGGGACGCGAGAGGGAATAAGCTGCATTCTTAGTTATTCTTACCTTTACAAACAAAAATCCCACCAAAATCCACTCGTGCTCGTGCAAAACTAACTTCAACACATGTTCTTATCGACACTCGTGTTATGAGAGTGTGTTGATTCACAGAAAAATTCAAGTTTAATTGTTTACATCACTGTCAAAAAAACACTATGGCAGCACACACCCGAACGCCCGGCGTATAACAAGCAAACTGGATTCATTTGGCTTGTCTGTCTATGACGCGGAATGCTATTGCTGCGTCTCTTTTCAACGTGGTATATAATTACATACAGCTGTCTCGCTCGCTCGAAGAAAGGCGCCAGTGCACGGCGCGGGCGCCGACTTCTTCCTTCGGGACTTAAAAAAAACAAAAGCTCTTTTGAAACAAGTTACTGGTAATGGGGCTTTAGGTGGCTGTCAAGATATTGTATGATTTAAAATTTGTTTGAGATGTCATCAAGTTGGAAACGTGATGGCTCGAATAGAAACCCTGTGTCACATGAAGACTTGATAAATAGTAGCGATCTCAAAGCCAGATTAATTACAGAAAGAATTTTCTGGAGACAACTGGAGATAGGTTTGTTTGCATTAACCCAACAAGCAATAAAAGCATAATACTACATAAGATCTTCAACAACTAAAAAAACTAAAGCAAGCATAGTGCAAAGAAATATACATGACAGCAAATAACTTCGGAAATACTCGACTCACCAAGACTTTTTATATTTGTCACAATCTTCAAAATCGTAGAACCTCACACCAATAATAAAACTTAATGGTCTGATCGTAGAAATCTGTAAAATATTTTAAGAGTGTTTGTAAGCAAGACGCAAATAATCAAGCATAGAATAAGCATAAGCATCATCATCATTTCAGCCGAAAGACGTCCACTGCTGGACATAGGCCTCCCCCAGGAGCTCGCCACATTGACCGATCCCGTGCGTCTCGCATCCAGCGGATTATTACAACCTTAACCAGGTCATCGGTCTACCTAGTGCGAGGCCTTCCAACGCATCGTCTTCCGGTTCGCGGTCGCCATTCTAGAACTTTTCGGCCCCATCGGCCATCCGTTCTGCGAGCAATGTGCTCTGCCCACTGCCACTGTAGTTTCGCAATTCTTCAGCATAAACATAATCAGCCTAAAATGTTCCCACTGCTGGGACACAGGCCTCCTCTCTGTGCGAGGGACTGGGCCGTAATCTATGGGTCGGGCCCAGTGTATGTCACAAGTCTTCGAATTTTTGGTTCTATGACATGCCGGATGCCTCACGATGATTGCCTTCACCGATTTTGAAAATCCGAAATCATCGTGAGGCATCCTCTCGATGATTTCCTTCACCGATTTTTAAAGGAAGAAATATATGAAATTAAGAACTCTTCTTCTTTTTCGTGTTAGGATCTGGCCATATCTGGTGTGAGAGGACTTTTTATTTGATCTGAGGTCAGAGTTAATTAAGCCGCCTCTGGCCTCTGAATTGGCTATTTCAGACTTACATTAAGTATATAAGTCCAGCAGCCAAATTGCGTAAGTGAATTCGGCAAGGCAAAGGGATCATCGCGCATGTGATTGGTCGTTTTTTCATACTCTTTGCCCTTTGCCTTACCGAATTCATTACGCAATAAGGCTGCAGGTTTCCTCACGATTAGGGAATAAGAACTGACTTTAAAACATAAGCTTACCTCCATCTTCAAAAAAGAGCTTTTGAAGAAAGTTTTTTCTAACACACTGCCTTTATTGCCTCGTTTACCCTCAAGCGCTGGTACTTACTTGGCAACTTGGTTAATTCTGCTAGGTCATTTCACCTTACCTGCCGCGTTGCCTTTTTTTGTTAACTGTAGTAGTGTAGCTGTTGAATATAGGTATTGTCCAAGTATGAGTTGACAGTTTTAGTACCTTTCCAGTTATTAATGAAATCCAAATAAAGAAAATACAAATTACTACACACATACTTAATTTAAAATATAACATCACACCCGTATACCGCGAAGTGTTGGGCAGAGGTGGACCCAAAGTACATTGAAGTTAGTCCCGTGTTGGTAATAAGAGACAAGCAAGCCTTGTGCCATCAACCAGGAACAAAACTAGACTCCGAGTTGATACTGAGAAGTTCTAGTCGGAAAACCCCAAGAACAATGTATATGTCATGGATCAAGTGATTAATGAGGGCACAATGTATAATGCCCGGGCATTATGAATCTAGTCAAGTCAAATCGGGCAATGTAATGAATATTGATTTAAACTTCTATATATATCACATTGTCTGGTCATTATGAATTACCTAGCGGTTGGACAATTCGATAATTATGGTCCATGAATTAGTCCAAGAGCAAGCGAAGCGAGCTCCGGTGCTTAAGGCACCCTGACACGGATTAAAACAGTTACTTTAGAACCTGCAGTCAGAAATAAGTCGACTTTGTTGCTTAAATAGTAATCGTATTACCTATTCTTTAATAAAACCAATGTCAACATTTAAATAATATGTTAATTACCCGGCCGATTAAGTGATTCAGAAAGCCCGGTCAATTTAATTATTTCAATAATTTTTATCATATTGCCTACTCATATTGGGCAGTTTTCAAATTGGCCGGGCATTATGAATAATGCTGTATTAATCACTTGGTCCATATATCATAAATACACAAAACAAACAGATACAAAATTAAAAACAAAACGTCAGCTTATTTATAGGTACTTGAAGCAGGCATGTTTATGTATTATATATAACGTAAAAATAAACAAAATAAAAATCAACGACAATACCAGAATTACCTGTGAGAACACTCAGTTTTCTCAAGTGTATTTTGCGTTCAATATTTGCTTTAGACAGAGGTGTAAAGAAAGCCTTCTGTGGAAGCGCAAACCGTGAAATTGTGTTGCTACTCTTTCCCCACTGTAAATACTTGGTTTATGGGTGTGATCGTTAGACTCACAGACAAGCGGTAGATATAGGTACTTGTTAGACACTACTTTTTTGTAGGTTCACAATCAGATACAGAGTTTGGTGAAAATGGTAAAATAGTAAATGAATAAAACACTTTTTAGGGTTCCGTATCAAAAGGGTAAAAACGGGACCCTATTACTAAGACTGCACTGTCCGTCTGTTTCCAGGCTGTATCTCATGAACCGTGAAAGCTATACAGTTGAAATTTTCACAGATGATGTATTTCTATTGCCGCTATAACAACAAATAACTACTAAAAACAGAATAAAATAAATATTAAGTGGGGCTCCCATACAAAAAACGTGATTGTTTGCCATTGTTTGCGGTAATGGTACGGAACCCTTCGTGCGCGAATCCGACTCGCACTTGGCCAGTTGTTTTATAGGTTCACAGATACAGCGTTGGTGAAAATGGTAAAATTGTAACTGAATAAAAGTCATAACCTAAGTATGATGAGCATGAAAATTCTAGTATCCTTTTTAAAAGCAAGCGTTAATCTAACTGTTTCTTACCATACATGGACTTTTGTAACTCACTTGGGATTACCAATGCGCTGGCGATCTTGTCGTAAAGTTTTTGGCCATATCTACATCATTTCAATAGTTCAAAAATCTATACTTAGTATCGTGTTTATTTTTTATTTACCAAAGGCTTTTTTGTTGGTAAGCGACGATATTGAAGCACGCTTGCCTTGAAGTAAACTATACATTATTGACTTAAAATACCTCAAGGTTTTAGCTAAATAAACTATAGAAATAGCTAGCAGCTATAGAAACAAAGACTCCGCAGGGAATGCCACCCCTTAGATGTGCGCACAATGAAAGTACCTATTCGCAAAACACTTGTGCGTATGGTTGGGACAGATGTCCACCATGTACCGATGGCGCATTGCCGTTCGTCTTGTAGTCCGATGATGGAAAAGGCTAGGCCGAATCGAATTGTGCACTCCCCGAAATGTAACCGCAAAAAAACCGACAGGTTGGCAACTCGGCGTCGATGTTCGAGGATCAGCGGAGCTTTGACTCGAAAAGTGCATCGTTGCCAATAAGCTTCTTGGCACGTCTGTCAATCGACTCGGATCTCTAGCATGTCATCAGGGGGGTGACCACAAGCTCTTAGAGTAAGGTTATTTTGAGATCGAGTAAGGGACAGATGTATCTGACTTGTATACATCTGTCACTTACTCGATCTCAAAATAACCTTACTTTAAGAGCTTGTGGTTACCCCCCAGAAACGCAAATAGTCAAATACGTATTTCGTCATCTCTCAGGATAGTCTCGCAACTTGTCAGAAACAGAACTCGACAGATACGCATTTCGTCAGATATTTGAAACCATCCACCCAGATTGATGTAAACAAAAGAATTAGTCGAATAAAAAAGTAAATGATCAGTATTTCTAATAAACAAGATCAGATAACAATGAACTTAGCAGTGCATTTTACTATTTAAAAATAACAGCAAGCGAACCGAAACAACCAAATAGATACTTAGCAGACCGATGCAGTTTTTTTTTAATGTCCAAATACCCACATTTCAATAGGTCATAACAGACCGATGCAGTTTTTTTTAAATGTCCAAATACCCACATTTCAATACGTCATAGGATAGACTCGCAACTTGTCAGAATCGGAACTCGACAGACACGCAACACGATCATAGACATACTAAATGAACACGATAGATACGCATTTCGTCAGATATTTGAAATCATCCACCCAGATTGTTGTAAACAAAAGAATTAGTCGAATAAAAGAGTAAATGATCAGTACTTTTAATAAACAAGATCTGGGGGCCTACCCCCATCTTTTACAAAACGACCTCAATTTGAGTACACTTTGTTTCAAGCTCTTATTGAGAAGTCTCATTATCGTACCCTCATCTTAGTTAAACGATATCAATTTAATACCGAGTAGTGTGGGGAATGAACGAATGATTTGAAATATTTATCTATGTCCCGATATAGAATTGCTACCGAATCAAAAAACGGTTTTTAAGGTGTCGTTTTTGCTATTTTAAATAAAAATTATCATGAGATGTTTATTTCATATAAAAAACCAAATAGAATTACATACTATATTTTACACTAATGTCAAACATTTAAAATATTATTTTTTTAAGTGTATTTTACAACAATATAATAAGTTTTAAGAAAAAGTAAGTATTATTAAAACTAAAACCAATAGCCGACATTATAAAGCGTCTCAAAAGTCTGAGTATAATATTATTTATTACCTGTGGCCGAGTTTCCATATTATTATGATAACAAATTAAAGAGTGCTACAAACGTAACCATTTTACGTTGTAAGCTTGTATTTTTATTTTGGTCGGATTATTTATAACATCCATCTTTGACGTATGAGTTCTGTTTACAAGCGTGCTTGTTATTTTCGTTGTTTTAAAGTAATTTACAATGAAGTTGTTGTGTGTTTGTTGTGATTTGTGTGACAAAAAGATTGCCATGTATTCTATGAATAAAGAGACGCTTACAAACATGCAAACATGTCGAATATATTCGACTATAGTCGTGACTTAAAGATTGTTATCTAAAACTGCCGCTATCACAAGGTTATCACGAATTTCTCTCTTCAAAACTCTCCGTGGTGAGAAAGAAAAAGTACCCTTCGCCTCCACCAGCTAGCAACAATACTAGACGAATTGGACGGTATGGATTTTGGAGCCAAGACCATGTTTTGTTTTCTTAAAATGAATTGCACAATTTTATTTCTGTAAATGAAAATGATTTGACGCTTACAAATAATGAAGAATCTCTAAATGGAAATAAGTTGATCGCAACCGGAAAAGCTTGACAGAGATGATATAGTCCTCTGGTGTGAAAAATAATTAAATAACATTGTGTTCCCTTCAGCTCTCATTTTGGCTGAACCGAGGAAAATTTATTATACATATGAAACTTGGCTTAAAGAAGGGTAATCTATATTCTTATTCTTAATACTTTGTTATTTTTTACAAAAAAAACAATGTACTTACTTATAAATTAAGGATACCTGTTTTTGGTTAATATCTAACACAATATTCTAATTTTGTTATAGGATACACTATTATCAAAGTATGGCAGGACCAAACCATACTATGTTCTGTTGAAGACCCCATTGTAAAGACTTATCTACAGGATTTAAAAATCTGCTATTACTGCATATTGGTAAGTTTTAATTAATATAATTATGCTATTGTAAATGCAAAAACATACTTTAACCCCTTGAGTGCTAATTAGCAGACAATAGAAAAAAAGAGTGCCTTTTGGGAACTTTGGTTCCCAAGACAATCACCATAATATTTGATGTAATAGTTTACATCTCATAACATCTAGCCTAGTCTGAGGTACAGATAATATAATACTGGTCTAAGGTTTCTTCTTCAGGGTGCCACCAACTGAAAACCAGTGCTGGGTGTCTGACGACCAGCAAAAGCTGAGTTGGTAAACCATTCGGTATGGGCATGTTTAGTGCAATTTGTCTCTGTATTTCATTACTGTCATTTACTTGGTTGCTGGTGGGTTGTGACTGTAAAATAAATGTATGTCTGTTATATTCTTGTTTTTCAGCTGGCACCTGCCTAATCTATAAAACTCAGGACTCATATTTTATTATTTGTCTACAGGATCAAATACTGGCTTTTTGAATGGAGGTGAGTTGAAGGGAAGAAGCCATCTTCTTTACCATTCACCATTGATTATCACTCAGAAATGGATTCCTACAAATATGAAAAATGGTTCACCAGTTCACCACCAAAATAAGAGCCAAACTCTGTTGTGGTTATAGACAGTGAAAATGCTTACCATTCCTGAAAGTAAGAAAAATTCCATTGTCCACACGCAAAAAAAATAACTATAGGCCTGGTTTCTTGGGAATGATCATGACATCATGGTATACATGTCAGTAGTCATCCAAAACAATAAATATTTTGAAATAATCAGTAAATTATTTAAGCACCTTATAGTTAGAAATGAATAAAGTGAGACAAGCTATATTAATATGTTGTTTTTGTGGCAAACAAACACTTTTTCTTTCTTTCTAAGTTACAATTTTATTCTAATTTGCTAAAGAACTTAAAAAAAACAGCGCTTTCCATTTTGGCTCCAGAACCGGCTTGAAATAAAAACTTTGGCATGGGGTTAGACTACTACAAATGTTCTATGTTCCTTTGAGAGTAAGAAAACAATAATATGTGTCCAGCATGGAATTCGTTGAAATATGTTAGTTTAACTATGACCTGACAGCCGCACGGGTCGATCTTCAAGGTTAAGCAACGCTTGCCGAGGTCGGTCCGTGGATGGGTGACCATTTTAACATACCGAGTTTCCTCCGTGCCTCGGAAAGCACGTTAAGCCGTTGGTCCCGGCTGTCATTTGAAGATCTTTGACAGTCGTTACGGGAAGTCAGAAGCTTGAGATCTGACAGCAGTCTTGCCAAGGGGTATTGTGTTACCCAGTTACTGGGTTGTGGAGGTCAGATAGGCAGTTGCTCCATGTAAAACACGGGTACTCAGCTGAATCTGGTAAGACTGGAAGCCGACCCCAACAACAATTGGGAAAAGGCTAGGCAGATGATGATTTTCTATTCAATGTAAACTTACCTAATAATAAATAAATTATTGTGTTTAAAAACAGTGTTATGTTTTATTTTATTGAAGTACTAGCTGTCCCTCCTGCTCCCATCAACTGGCTACCTACCTACCCACCACCCCTCGCCCGCCGGCCAGCGCCTTGCGCGTCATGCGCACGTGAACGTCGTGAACCTAAGATGTTGATTGAAATCAAGTGATGTCAAGGATGATTGAACATATTTATTTGGATAAGGATTAATATTATGTTGATTAAACTGTCGCAAATCATCATTAATTTCGAACAAATTTGGTTACCAAAAAGGGTAGAGAGTCTATCTTAAAAGAAAGACATATGCTGTCGCAGACTTTATTTACCCGACTGCCGAAGGAGGGTAATGTGTTTATCAGTCTATGTATGTTTGTTCCTATATGGCGTTCCAGAGACTAAACGCGTTGGCCGATTTTGATGATTCATACGTCAATCGATGCGTCTTAACCCTGCGAGTGACATAGGCTACATTAAAATTCGACAATAGAAAAATGGCGGATATTGTGGGGGCCCAATTTTTTTTTTCTTCCAAGCTCATCGTGTGGGGTATCAAAAATATATAACACTTATTTATGTTCAAATGTATCTAATTCGAAAAAAAACTAACTAAAAAATTATAAATAAAAAAATTCATTCGAAAAATCTAAAATGATGCTGTGCAGTCGGAGGATACATATTCGCGGGCTGGCTGACCAAAATCTGGTGAATCCTCCGCCTGCACAGCATGATTTTTTCCTTGTTTACGACTTTTTAGTTCGCTTTTGAAGCAGTCGGGTTTTTTTAATTAAGTTTTTTTTTTTAACTTTTTATTAAAGAGGAACAATTCTATCATAGTACATAATATTTGTGCGTAACTTAAACGCAAACATCAGCGCACGCCACGGAAGCTCTCAAAAAGGAATAATTTAGCCCGTTTTTGCAACATTTTTCATTTTTGCTCCTATTGGTCGTAGCTTGATGTTATACCTATAGCCTTTCAACTAGGAAGCAAGCCCCCCACCACCTATTTATCTTCAAGATAAAGTTAAGTGGAATGATTTGTCCAAAGCCTTCCTCGATTAAATGGACTATCCAACACAAAAATATTTTATCAATTCCAACCAGCAGTTACTGAGATTAGCGTGTTCAAACAAACAAACTCTGCAGCTTTATAATATTAAGTATAGATTAGTAGTGTTTGATGCACCTAATAAGACAACATATGATGGTTTTGTCATGTTGACAAGATTTATTTATTAATAAAACTTCATGCAACATACTTACAGGACCATAAGCGGACTTAATGCCTAAGGCATTCTCTTACAGTCAACCAAAGGTAGTAGAGAGATAACATACAGAAAAATGTGTAGGTACACAAATGTACTTATCTATGTTTGTCGTGCGTTCCCTACTTACTGAGTCTTGCGACTCAGCTGGTGGCACACGTCACAATGCTCCCCTGAATGCTTATGTAGTATGTAGGGTAGTACGAGGACAACCCAAGGATCCACGTTTTTGACTGAAGAAAATAAAAAGGAAAAAAAGGTGGATTTTCTTGAGAATTGGTTCCGTGGATTTCGGCTTTTCTTCCTAGTTGTTGCCTCTTCGGTGGCTGAGCTGCGACCAGTTTAATTATATAGATTATAGTAATCTTGGGCTGCGACTGAATTCATCGGGCCAGTGGCCCGTCTCCCTTCTTATATATGGCCCGTCCTTCCCAAATTGACGCTCCCGTGTTTTTGGACCAACCTTGCCTTAATTTTTACTTAGCTAACCGAAATCTTTGGAGCCGTGTATTTTACTAAATTTTCCACTTATTCCTTACAAAATTGGGCTTAAATGATAGGGTTTGACAACGTTCACAATTTACATTAATAATATTTACACATTTTACCATAGGTAGTTAATTAAAAAAAAAACTAGAACAAAAACGAAAAATTTCGGTTTGTTTACAATTTTGATTATAATGATATGCGATTATCTTGGAAACGTGTGGACCGATTTACATGATTCAAACGGATAAAATGGTTCTAGACAAAGACCGTTGATTTGACACTAACCTCATCAAAAAATCTCTACAAACAGAAAATCACGTTTTCAATTTCCTCGCGTAATTATTAACATGGCTTATGTTATCATGATGTTATCTCTTAACAATTCTTTAAAAATCTATCTTTAACAACTTTTAACGTTCGAATTAGGATTCTATATGTTTTTACATGTTGGTACTACTTCGTCATTTGCTTACAATCTGTTTAAAGAAAAAGAAATCTTATTAGAAGTAGGAACCTACTTAACTAACACTTAAATACAGTTTTTATGTACTAATGAATAGGTATTAAATACATAAACTTCGTTGTTTTACCTAATGAGATTGCAGATGCGGTTTCATCGCCGACATATAGGGTCATTTCGCCAGTTCGCGTCCATTTAGTGCAGTTGGCAAGTTTGAAGGAGAAGATAAAAATGTTCCAGCACTAGTTTCAATGAAGAAGTTATGTAATGTGTTCATTATATAGTCTACTATAGGGTTCGCTTTCAGTTTTGTTCGAAACTACTTGTATTTTTTTTATAAATAGACAAACTTCAAAAATACGCGTTTTACCCACTTTGCGTCCAAAAATTCTAAATTGCGTCCACCCATAGACCATTTTGCGTCCACCAGCTAAGAAAAGGAATGTAGGGGTGATATTTTTAAGATAATGTAAAGAAGAATTGTATTTTAACAGATTCTTTATTCAAGAATACAGTTATTTGAAAATCAACATATTATCATTAATAAATCACTGTCAATGGTCTTGGGAATAGCATATTCTTTGCATATTTGTCTTATCGAATTTTTCTTCTCACGAATGTCACATAATGCTTTCTTTAAATATTCTTCTGTGTACGTTTTCTTTTCTTTTTTCTTACTACCTTCCCAAGAACTCATCTTAAACAGGAAAAAATAAAAAAATAAGCATTTCACTGCATTTAGTTTGTAAAAATTTAATGTTAAACTCTTAGTTTTAATAAAAAAAAATACATATTAAATTATTTTTACAATTAAGTTAAAAAATATATTTACGCTATTATTTGTATTTAATGAAAAAATGGACGCAATTTGGTACAATACTATTTCCCTGAAGATATAGTTTGCGTCCACATGTGATGTATCTTGTTCGATATTTGTATCTTTTTCTGCAATCATAATAATGTGGACGCAAATTGCTCATTACGATTGCATGATATTAGTACATGAATAAAAAATAAAAACAAATTCCCTTTCATAATATAATCACATAAAAATAAACACTAACTAAATCATAAATAGACGAGTTCGCGTCCATTGTGGTCGCAAAGTGTAAGTTTTATAAATTCGGTGTAGTAATTCGCGTCCACCTTATTTTAACTGTTAACTTTAAAAAAAACAAGCAAACACATAATTAATATTACTCCTTTTTTCATGCTTTATGTCTAGAAACAGCTGTGTATTCTAAAATAAGCATAAAACAATAAAATACTTACCGTCGAACGCGCCCCTGCACACTATTTTTTTGCCGACATTTCGCGCGTCCGCGATTTTTCGTTGAAGAACGGGGACTAACTATTTTTTTACACATGATTGATTGGGCACACAGAGCTTTTGTCTATTTGTGTGTGCCTCTTATACGTTGAGGTATTGGCGGTAACGACTTTTCGGTGATTTAGTGTGTTAATATAACTATTTTCGAGAATTTTTATTGGGAGGTCCGAAAAATGGACGCGAATAGGGTGATGGACGCGAACTGGCGAAATTACCCTACCTAGTTAAAATAGGCATTTGTATTAAATAATAACTATAGTAAATACCTATAAATATATAAGAAAAGGTACTTACCTATTTACAAGGCAGATGTGAGTGAAAACGCCTAGTTAGGACGTCCTAGGTCATAGGTACACGGATTCATGTTGTCCAGAAAGGTCAGGAGGGCTGTCCTCATTACCGGTGTGCTCGTATGAGTAGATGTAGGTATGAATGTAAATGTAGCAAAAGCAGTATGCTAGGACCGTAGCAGGTGGCGTTGTAGTTTCTGCTTGCCCACATGAGAAAAAAGCGTGAGTTTTTTTGAATATTTTTAGGGTTAGTAGAATGGATGAGTTAGATGATTTATCTAAATAATATTCAACACGTGGGGTATAAAAGTATATTGATTCTTCAGCTGCAAAAACATTTATTTCATCACAGTAGGTAGGTGCACATACCTACACACAATATTGTTAACGCAGTCGAGTAAAAAGATGCAGATCTATCAGCTATCTATCACCATTGAGATTATGCCCATGGTTATCACACACATTGATAGGTACTAGCAGTTAACACAAGCACTTTAAGGATTAATACAGCAATGCAGCCATAAGCAATAACGCGAGACACTAGCACAAGCACCACAAAACACCAAATGCCAATAAAATGCATTCTTCGTAGTTAGGTTTTACAGGTTATAACCAATCATTCATATATTTCAGCTCCCTCAGCTTCTCGATGCGTTTTTTGGCTTCTATCAGCTTTATTTTCTTTCTTATTTATCCTCTAACCGGAAAAGTATTACACACTAGAGCCTTTAATTAAATCATCTGCTGCTGTTTTGGATCTAACCCAAGCATTGTACTTAGAGTCGGTAAACACAAGTTGACGGCACGGCGGTAGTACCTATGTTGCAATGGCTCACGTAGCGTCTGCACTGCACTCCGTGATTTCATGGGTTTATTCGCCATTCATAATGAATTCGCCATCTAGAATCAAACAAGAAATTTAGTCCACAAAAGCTAAAATCGCCAGAGATAGGTACGCAAATCAATCGACAAGTTTAAGTACGACATAACATTTCTATAGCTCTGTAGGGCTTGGCAGAGGTTATGAATCCAATAAATGCGTAAATAAATACGTATTACTTACCGGATAAATCACGGAAGTGATAATTTTTGTATATATTTTGGAAAATAATAATAAATCTAGCGCGAAAGAGCAACTTTTTTTAACTGTCAAACAAAACCAATATTTTTAGTTAAAACGATATCGCTAGTTGTCAAAAAGGACATTGTGGTTTGAATTTTGAATGAACTAAAAGCAATACGTCACCAAAACATTATCAAAGCCTAAACAAAAACAACTTCGTAGCGTTATCAAATTGAGCTCTTTTAAACGACGTCATGGTACGAAAACGCGACATAAGGTCAAATTGATACCGCTCTAAGAGCTTGTGGTTACCCCCCTGATAACAATGCATTTAGCATTGCATTTTACTATTTAAAAATAACAGCAAGCGAACCGAAACAACCAAATTGATACATAACAGACCGATGCAATTTTTATTAATGTCCAAATACCCACATTTCAATAGGTCATAACAGACCGATGCAGTTTTTTTTAAATGTCCAAATACCCACATTTCAATACGTCATAGGATAGACTCGCAACTTGTCAGAATCGGAACTAGACAGACACGCAACACGATCATAGACATACTAAATAATATGGACTGGAAATACCTACGAAAAAAACGTGCCTACCTAAACCTCAAAATGTCTCATAAAATGGCCGCCGATTCTAAGGTTGTGTCAATCAAGCAACACACACACACTCACAAATCTCAATAATACAATATGTAAACAACCATTTGACAGCAGGACTACCACGAACACAGCCACAAAATTCGTCACATAAAATGGCGAATATGGCACGTACCTACAACCGTCACTACGTCATAACAAAATTTTGCCTTAATGAGCAACAACTGAAATATTGTTGTCTCTTTCATCAAATACGATTACTAAATTAGAAAGAATGAAACAAAACGATGTTTCACATTCTGTATCGTATTTCACTCATATTTGTATAAGCTAATGTATGTATAGAACATCGCGGCGCCTCCATATATTTCCTATCTCAATGAACACGATAGATACGCATTTCGTCAGATATTTGAAATCATCCACCCAGATTGTTGTAAACAAAAGAATTTGTCGAATAAAAGAGTAAATGATCAGTATTTTTAATAAACAAGATCAGATAACAATGCATTTAGCATTGCATTTTACTATTTAAAAATAACAGCAAGCGAACCGAAACAACCAAATAGATACATAACAGACCGATGCAATTTTTATTAATGTCCAAATACCCACATTTCAATAGGTCATAACAGACCGATGCAGTTTTTTTTTAATGTCCAAATACCCACATTTCAATAGGCCATAACAGACCGATGCAGTTTTTTTTAATGTCCAAATACCCACATTTCAATAGATCTTAACAGACCGATGCAGTTTTTTTTTAATGTCCAAATACCCACATTTCAATAGGTCATAACAGACCGATGCAGTTTTTTTTTAATGTCCAAATACCCACATTTCAATAGGTCATAACAGACCGATGCAGTTTTTTTTTCTAATGTCCAAATACCCACATTTCAATAGGTCATAGGATAGACTCTCAACTTATCAGAATCGGAACTCGACAGACATGCAACACGACAGATACGCATTTCGTCAGATATTTTAAACCATCCAGGCATCCACCCAGATTGTTGTAAACAAAAGAATTAGTCAAATAAAAGAGTAAATGATCAGTATTTTTTAATAAAAACTATCAGATAACAATGCACTCAGCATTGCATTTTACTAATGGAAAACAATAGCAAGCGAACCGAAACAACCAAATAGATACTTAACAGACCAATTAATTACTTTAATGTCCAGGTACCCACATTTCAATAGGTCACAAGGTTGAGTAGATATTTCTTAATCACGAAGATAGATGGCACTAGCACTGCAGTGAGTGGTTCTACTACTAAATATAAAATAATGATAACCGTAGTATTGTACCGAAGCAACAAAGAAGATGGATAAATAAAATGAAATTAACTGGAGACAAGTATTATTTACTATAGATATTGTTTCCTTATTTAAATTCTGTTTTAATGATAAAATACTAAATAGTACATTGCTTTGTTTGACTTATTGCGTATATGACTAAAAAGCGTCTAAATCCTATTTATTAATTGACCGTCGAGTTGAGTATCTGTTGAGACACGCATGTTGAGGTGCGTTTCTGACATGGTGCAAATCTGACGAGATGCGTTTCCTGGTGAAATGCGTATTTGACCACTTTCGTTTCTGGCGAAATGCTAAAGATCCAAAGCTGGTATTTGGCAGATTTGTCCCAGAAATGAGAGCAGTACTCCATGCATGACCAAGCTTGCGCTATATACAAGTTGAGCAGCTGTTCAGGCGTGAAGTACCGTCTCACCTTTGCAACGATCTCCAACTTTTTCGCAGCCAGCTGAGCCTTTGCCTCAATGAATGGACCGAAATTGAGGGTCGATGTCAACGTAACACCAAGAAGTTCGAGACGGTCCGTTAACGGCAAGGTTGCACCACGGATAGATGGGGCCGGGTGGAATTGGCTTTTTAGTTCGGAAAAAATGTCACGCCTGGGTCTTAGCAGCATTGTAACTGACCAGCGGCCTAATTGTGTAACTGAATTCGGCAAAGGAAACAATCCGGAACCTTCCCAAAAAACACACACATACAAACAACTTTGTTCGAATTGCGAAACTAATTTGTGCGGAAACCATTTGATTTCTTTCCTTTCACAGATTACTAATATGTAGCTAGTTTGAGTGGCATTTCATCTACTGCGTTATGTTTCTTCAAACTCGAATGATTTATTTCCAAATAATTATGACATAATTTAATTTTATTTTACTTACAACTAATGGCCTTCCAATGCTTTTAATTAAAAATGTACAATGGTTCCCAAAAAACTGAAAAATAAATATTTAAACGGTACGCTACGCTATACGCCGTGACTTAATACGTGTAATTAAACGTATTTATTCAGTGGTTCTAGGTAGTGATTTTTAATCTATGATAAATAAGTTTTCTGCCGTTTCTGCGACCTTGCGTATTCATATTATTATTAAATACATAGACATACTAAATATATTTCCTATCTCAATGATTAAATATGAGTAATTACATATTCTTTTACAATTAAAGCAAATCATAGTTTTTTAATTTATGTAGTGACTTGTGTGTGTATTATTTATTTCATACGGCAACAGTCAACACTGTTTGAAATAATGTAAGGTTTCTATAAAGTAACTTAGTTAGTAGTAATCTTATGACTAATAACAAAACAAAATTACATGTTAATAGTTAGGTTTAAATTAAACTAGCCTTACAAACATACCGGCAGTTAGGATGAAAAAAACTTTGTTGTGCTGAAATTAAGTGAGTACCTAATTACCTATTTAACAATTTCTTTCTGTAAGGTAAGATAAGTATAACAGAACCCTACTCTAGAAGAGAGTATTACGTTTGTTGCTTTTACTTAAGTTCTGTTGTTTTTTTCTTCAGTTATGCCTGCTAATCCTAAAATATCTGAACGCCAGGGGATCGGAGACGAACGAAGGTCCCAGGGAAAAGCTGGCAAACCTCGTCAAATAGGAAGAGCTCGCAGCCCGCTTCAACAGCGTGGGGCTCGGCTGCTCTAAAACAGGGAAGGAGTGGCTTAAAGTAGGTGTAATTATTAAATGAAATTAGTTGTAATGTTGTGAAGTGATGACGACATGTCAAGCTATACCTAAATTTCCCATAAAATCTGCCCGTCATGTCATTGTTGTAATTTAAAGTTCATCCAAAGAAGTGCATATTTAAACCCTTAGTGGTGGGTGGTCACTATAAACCGTTTATTATGACTCCGCTTATATTGACCAACCAATTATTATGACGTAATTACACTACGAAGTTTGGTTTTCATATAAAATTCTTTATAAAAAAGTCGGATACAATGACTTCCCTTGATGATATGTCGCTTATTATGACCCATTTTATCATAAGAAACAAAGGAATACCTGTCAGCGGCCCTATGCTACATGAAAAGACAAATGTTTTTGCCACGCGTTTTGTTATTCTTGACTTCAATTGTTCTGCAAGCTGGATCAGTCGTTTTAAAGTTCGACAAAACATTGTGGCGGGAAAATTTGTAAATACTTATAAATGATAAATGATAAATGAATGATAAATGATAAATGATTTTATTTCTGTAAGTTGGTTTGTACAAACACTTTTACATGTCGATCATATTTTTTAAAACTAGATGAGGTCGGCGTTTCCTATCTGACTACTCTGAGAAGAAAGGCCGAAACAAACTCAGAGGTCACAGTCTCTTTTAAAGTCTTGACAAAAACTTGGTTATATCATGTGAAGACCATGTAGACATATGTCTGAAATGGTCTTTTGAGGAAAGAACCAGCCAGATTGAGTGGACCTGTCCAGTCAGTGCACGCATTTGTCAATAACCGAGCAGCTCAACTCAGAATTTACGGAGCTCAACGATTCGACGAACAATACCAAAGAAAGGACATTCGGGTAGGCCGCATAAACTACTCAAACTGCCAGACCATGAGTAAAAACTAACTAAGTTATAATAAAAAACAAAAATCCACATAGTCTTCACATTCACAATAATAAAAAAATAAAAAATATAATACTTTAAAAAGTAAATATTCTTGTCATTGCAAGAAAACAAAAAAAAATATCAAAATTAAAAACAAAATTCACGGTGCAAAATACATATTTACATAAAAAAGTGTCTTTTTCACAAAACGCTTTGTATGACGTCCGCATATTATGACGTGTTTGTCAATTCCTTTCGATGTCATAATAAACGGACTCTACTGTATGTCAAAACTACAATGATTTGTTTATGTTTTTGCTATATCATTTGACTTATCTAATTTAATAATGCTTGTCATGTCTTAAATATTTTATTTAACTTATAATAGTATTGGAATGTTGCAAAAGGTACAATGATTTTATTTGTTTCTGTTATTAGAAGGCAAAATATATAGAGGGCAAATAGATATTGGTTGTCTGGTATATATCGCTGTCAGTGATAAGACTGCCTTTGTACCCGTATAATTAAGTTTTCCTTATAAAATAGATGTGTAACTTTTATGGTGTACAATAAAGTATATTATTTAATACTTGTTTTGAATGACATAGCATGACACTCATTTTATTTTATTTTATTGATGGATATCATTTAGTGACATCTGTACATTATAATAAATAGAATTAAAAATTGACATGGAATTATTCCCTTAGGACTTAACCAGTGAGACCAATAGACCAAACTACAGTTTTTTGTTATATGTAGAAATAATATATGCTATATTAGTTTATTATATAAGGTTAAAACACAGTGTATCTATTGGCAATTATTTGTAATAACCTGTAATAAGCATTTAAATATTTGACTTTGATTATTCTTATTGGAGGATTAAACATTTGTTTTATTTAATTTTTAAGGAACTCATGGTGCGTGTGCGTCCGTGCCGAGGGAGAGGAGACCATGTATGTATTATCTATTTGTTTTGAAAAACTTAAATATGACTAAAACTTTAGAATCCATTGATACATAATTATGTTTTGTATTTCAAAATATCTAAGAATCCAAATTAAATTATGTTTTCAGACAATCAGATGGCCCCTCCTCGGATGGACACAAGCAGATGACTGCAGAAGCCCTGCAGGGCCTTAACAGGATTCAGCAGAATGTTCTGAGGATACAGCAGGATGCTTTTGGCCACTATATCGACTGATGATGTGGTTGATAGTGAAGCACGCTTGCCTAGAAGTAACCTATTCACTCTTGACTTATAGACCCTTTGACTCTTTTTAAATCGGTGAAGTAGATTTTGAGTTCATCCATTTCAAACATTCAAATCTTTCCCCTATGTTTGAATATATAGGGCCACACTATAATAATATAGGGCCTATATTAATATAGTGTAGATTTGAGTAAAAATTATTGTATGCTCTGCCTGACCACAGCCATATGCTGAATTCTGTTAAGGCCCTGCAATGTCTCTCGAGGACTAACAAAATACTTGAATGTTTATCGCTAGTCCTCAACAGAGGCGCAGGGAGAGTAGAGACTTGGGCGCGATTTTTATGAAACTAAAACTGCTTTATTAGATTTTTCAAAAATCAATATTCCTATTTAGGAATCGTTGATTTTGGACATATTTGACTTATTGGCTTTTAACATGTTTTGTATTTGATTATGACAATTATACTTTACCATGTATGATAAGGGCGGATCCAGGTTTTTTTTCTGGGAGGGGCACAAAGGGCGGGCGGGCAAAAAAAAAACATTTTTATTTCTACAAGTTCAATGTATAGGAAGGTTTCTGAGGGTGTCAAAACAATAGACAAATTAAATGTTTAATAAAGACAGTTTTCTTTTATGTTTCCTGCTAAAGATGTCCAGCATTTCATTAACGTCAATTTTTGCAACGTCTTGATGGATATGCATTAAAGCCTCTTATATGCATTTAAAGGCTCTTCTGTCATCCTGTTGCGACTGACTTTAAGGGCAGGTAGTCTAACTTTTACATCTCTTTGATTCATTATTAAATAAACAAATAGTGGTAGTTTAAATGCAAAAAAATATATATATATACTTTTTATTTCTGAGATTCAAAACATGATATCGAAAACGTCGCTCGATAAAAAAAAACTGAAAAGGACTTCTATAACGATGTTTTTTATAATTTTCTTATTTTTCTGGAAGATTATGAAAAAAGAGTTGTTAAAATATATGAAATAAAATAACAGAAAGAACATGAGTGCAACTCTTGTCTATTTCTGTCTGAAATAGCGAATTTTTACACGCTTTATATTAGCTTCACCTGTATGTATGTTTGTAACCGACTTCTTTTGGCGCGATTTTGACCCACTTTTCGTTTTTTTTCACGATCAAGATTTTCTTCAAACTTTTTAGATTTATCGAGGACCGATGACAATGCACTAATTTGAAAAAAAAAAAAATAAGTTGTTCAAAATTAGTTGCCGAAAAAACAGCTTTAATATATATCCTACTAGCAGTTCCCCGCGGCTTCGCTCCCGCTTTCTCCATTTTCGGGATTAAAAAATAGCCTATGTCACTCAGGAATAATGTAGCTTTCTAATGGTGAAAGAATTTTTGAAATCGGTCCCGTAGTTTCAGAGCCTATTCGGTACAAACAAACATACAAACAAAAAAATCTTTCCTCTTTATAATATTGGTATAGACTATAAGGAAGGTAGGCACAAGCGCCCCTGGTAGAATAAATGTACATAATATTTCTAGATATAGATATATATTTTTTTTATCGTTCATAGGCTTGCGCTTGACCACTATCTCACCTGATGGTAAGCGATGATGTGGTCGACGGTGAAGCACGCTTGCCTAGGAAAAACCATGTTATTTTACATGGATATATAGATATACAGTCTTGTAGTTTTCGTTTTTTATTAATTATAACTAAGCGACACTGAATTTATTAGCCATTCGCATTCGGTGAAATTGTCGATTAGAATTTAAAAAAAACAAACTAAAAAGTAGAAAATAAATAATACAGTGTAAACTCTTTATAACGTTATCCTTTATAACGATAAACTCCCTATAACGTTGGAGTGAGCCCAAGTTGGTTGGTTTGCGTTAAAACTCACATATTGAAACACTCTTTATAGCGATACGCCATTCTCTATTACGAAGAAATGTGTTCATATTTGTAGACAGTAAATATTTATTATCGGTATTATTGTTTATGTTATGTTATCAGGTAACAAAAGACTTTGAAGCTCCGAAACATCCGAGGTCGGTCTAGCTTTTGTTATCCTTAATTGCCTTGTACACGTGCAGTATGACGCATTGTTTTCTCGGAAGTGATGGTCTTCGAGCAAGCATACTGGGTACCTATCGTATTATCAGTCGTAAACCTACTTTGAAACTGTTAACATGGCCTTATCTAAGACATACATACAATTAAAAATTCTTGTATTAAAAATTCTTATTAATTTGGTTTTTTTTTGTTCACTCCATATAACGATAACTCTCTATAACGACAAAAAATGCTCAGTCCCTCGAGTTTCGTTATAAAGAGTTTACACTGTAGTTTAAAAAAAACTAAAAAACACGCTTTTTATAGAAAACCGAACTAAAAAATAGAAAATAAATTTAAATTAAGAATAGTGTTAAAAATTTCAATAAATATAAATTAATAATATTTATATAATTCACACAGAATAAAAAAAATAAAAATAAAGCGTGGGGTGCTTTTTAAGATATTATTGAAATGATAATCACTCTACTCATATCTGTCAATTAAATATTTATAACTATTAGACCAGGGTAGAAGCCTTTAAAAATAATAAAAAGTGAAAAAAAATAATAGTAGGATGAAACCCATTGGAAAAGGAGGGAAATATTATAAAAATAAAAGGAAAAATAATTTACGGCCGATCTGAGGTCGGGAAGGGGATGGGGGTGGGTTTTTAAGGGTAAAAAACGGGTTTTCTCGATTTCCGGCAAAACTAAAAGTCTTATCGAAAAAACTCAAATAGCAAAGTTGTAGGTAATAAAAAGATCTAAAACTTTTGTATTTACACTTTTTTCACATAACCTCAAATTTTTTGTGAAAAATCCAAAAAACCAAGTTTTTGGTTTTTTATTTTTATCTTTTACAAAATTTTTTTTTTTTAACGAGATTTGGTGAAAACTTACCTTTTTATGTCCCAAATACGCTGTAATTTATTTGATTAAAAATATTTATTTTTTCACCTTATTTTGAATTAATATCGAAAAAACACCCTAATTTTCAATCGAAAATTCACCCGTCAAAATATCAGCTTTTTTTAAAAAGTTGGTATGGTTTCTGTTCGTTGAAATCTCTACTTTCCGATGGTGTAAAAAAATATTCATTAATATTGTAAATTTTCTCAGAAAATGCAAAAAATAAAGGTAATATTTATTAAGACATCTACAATATTTTGAGTAAATTGTAGAATCTTCTTTAAATTATATGCGTAGATGACTATTTATTGCTATTTTAAGATAACTGATATACCTGAGTGACCTACGGAAAATTTTAGCCCATCAAAAGGTATTTTATAGAGAAGTAGGGAAGGGACTAGGAGGGTCTGGGCCTTATTACCTGTTATTTCGTTTTTAAATTAAATTATATGTATCATAGTAATGTATATTTTTTATACACCATCAAAAAGTAGAGATTTCAACGAACAGAAACCATACCAACTTTTTAAAAAAAGCTGATATTTTGACGGGTGAATTTTCGATTGAAAATCAGGGTGTTTTTTCGATATTAATTCAAAATAAGGTGAACAAATAAATATTTTTAATCAAATAAATTACAGCGTATTTGGGACATAAAAAGGTAAGTTTTCACCAAATCTCGATAAAAAAAAAAATTTGTAAAAGATAAAAATAAAAAACCAAAAATTTGGTTTTTTGGATTTTTCACATAAATTTTGAGGTTATGTGAAAAAAGTGTAAATACAAAAGTTTTAGATCTTTTTATTACCTACAACTTTGCTATTTGAGTTTTTTCGATAAGACTTTTAGTTTTGCCGGAAATCGAGAAAACCCGTTTTTTACCCTTAAAAACTCACCCCCATCCCCTTCAGATCGCCCGTAAATTATTTTTCCTTTTATTTTTATAATATTCCCCTCCTTTTCTAATGGGTTTCATCCTACTATTATTTTTTTTGGTTTTAAAAATTATCGACCCTGGTCTATATTCTATATACGCACTTGCAAATTGAAAGATGATAATCAGCGTTTGCACGAGCGGTACGGTCGAGGGAAAGCGCGGGTCGGGGCGGAGCGCCGATTGGCTAGGTGTTGTAGGTATTTAACGCGCCACTGTTACCGCGAAGCGAGCGGCGCGCTCGCGTGTGCGTTATACCGACAAAACTCACAGCAAAGGTGTGTAGAGAAGGCTTAATTAGCTATTGCTTTTAAAAGTTAATAAAAATGCCCCAAGTCGTATTTCATACAATTTTTGACTATCTAAATAATTATTTATGTTTTTGAAAACATAAACAGACGGACTAAATAGACACAATCATGCAAAAAAAAATTTCTACTGTTATTGAATCAAAATGACACCGATCGAAATTGCCAAACTTTTCGTCATGAGTGTCATTTTCATGGTTTTTGGGGTAGCATTTTACAAATATGAGGACAAAATGAAAATACAAGATGAGCCGGCCGAAATTTTTGATACTTTCTTCATGGGTGTCATTTTCTTGTTTTTCAGGGTCGCTTAATGCGAATTTGTGGTCAAAATAAAATTCCAAGATGCCGCCTACCGAAAATTTTGAAACTTTCGTCATGGGTGTCATTTTCATAGTTTTCAGGGTAGTTAATTGTGAATATGAGGTCAAAATGAAAATACAAGATGGCGCTAACCGAGATTTCTGAAAATTTCGTCATGGGTGTAATTTTAATGGTTTTTGGGGTTGCTAGATACGAATTTTGGGTCCAAATGTAATTCCATGATGTCGCCGACCGAGCTTTATGAAATTTTCGTCATGGATGTTTTTGTTCGGCGCCATTTTATGTTTTCATTTTTATCCCATATTTACAATTAGCCACCCAGAAAACCATGAAATCGACACCCATGACGCTAAAGTTTCAAAAATTTCGGTCGGCACTATCTTAGATTTTCATTTTGACCCCATATTAGCATTTAGTTACCCCCAAAACTCTGAAAATGACACCCATGACTAAAGTTTCAGAAATTTCGGTTGGCGCCATATTATATTTTCATTTTGACCACATATTCACAAATACCAACCTCGAAAACTATGAAAATGACACCCATGAAGTATCAAACATTTCGGCCGGCTCCATCTTGTATTGGAGCTCGTGGGTAAATAATAACAACCGCACTGGTCGATCATCAAGGTTAAGCAAAGCATGACGAGGTCGGTCCGTGCCTCGGAAAGCACAATAAGCCGTTGGTTCCGGCTGTCATTTGAAGATCTTTGACAGTCGTTACGGGTAGTCAGGAGCTTGTGATCTGACACCAGTTCTTGCCAAGGGGTATCGTGTTACCCAGTTTCTGCGTTGTGGAGGTCAGATAGGCAGTCGCTCCATGTAAAACACTGGTACTCAGCTGAATTCGGTAAGACTGGAAGCCGACCCAATATAGTTGGGAAAAGGCTAGGCAGATATTTATATATACTAGCTGACTCGGCTAACTTTGTTTTGCCATAAAACACCAAACATTCATCTACCCTACTGTACCCTACCCTACTATGTCCTTTTCCTGGTTCTAAGCTGCTTCCCCACCAATTTTCAGCCAAATCGATTCAGTCGTTCTTGAGTTATAAATAGTGTAACTAACACGACTTTCTTTTTATGTAAAAAATATTTTTTAAGATTTGTAAAAAGCTACCCCAAAAACCATGAAAATGACACTCATGACGAAAAGTTTGGCAATTTCGATCGGTGTCATTTTGATTCAATAACAGTAGAAATAAATTTTTTTGCATGAATGTGTCTATTTAGTCCTTCCGTTTATGTTTTCAAAAACATAAATAATTACATAGTCAAATAATTGAATAAAATACGACTTAGGGCCTTTTTATTAAATTATAGGTATACAGTATAAGTTATTATTTATTTACTACGCATTGTAACTCTCATATTTTATTACCCTTTAAAAGCAATAGAAAATGAGCCTTCACTACCTACCTTACCTTTGCTGTGACAGTTTTGTCGGCTTTACGCACACGCGAGCGCGCCGCTCGCTTCACGGTAACAGTGGCGCGTTAAATACCTAGAAAAGCTAGCCTTAATCGGCGCTCCGCCACGACCCACGCTTTCCCCCGACCGTACCGCTCCCGCAAACTCGGATTATCATCTTTCATTTGCAAGTGCGTGAAAGGGATACAACGAACAAAATTCGCAATTCCAGCCTTAAATAGACAAGAGTTTCACTCATGTTCTTTCTGTTATTTTATTCATATATTTTAACAACTCTGATAATTGGATTTGCTTCTACGTATGTACTGTGATGGAATCTCCACAGTACACACAAATACCGTCTGGGGGAGGGACACGTGCCCAAGTGCCCCTCCTCTTAAATCGTGTGCGTTTCGACGGCGCGGCCACGGCGTTTTTTTTGTAAAAGATGATTCCCAAAACCATAAATTTGTCAAAAAAATGGTTAAAAAGTTTTAAGGGTTTGAACGTGGCCGCGCCATTGAACGCGTCGAACCGCGCGGCCACGGAGATCTTTAAAACTAAGCGTTGCAGAGACCTGAAATTTAGGTACATAACAGAATGAATTTGTAAAAAAAAAAAAAAAATATAGAAAAAAATCCTAGGTTTATATTTTAGGAGCTGTAACACTAAAACTCCATGGCCGCGCCATTGAAACGGTGAAATCACGTTATCGCCGATATCTCGCTGAAAAATAATCGCAAGAGGTCTGAAGTTTTTTGTACTACATAGATTTGAATTTGTCAAAACATGTAAAAATATAGAAAAAAATCCTAGGTATATTTTAACATGTTTTGACAAATTCAAATCTATGTAGTACAAAAAACTTCAGACCTCTGCGATTATTTTTCAGCGAGATATCGGCGATAACGTGATTTCACCGTTTCAATGGCGCGGCCATGGAGTTTTAGTGTTACAGCTCCTAAAATATAAACCTAGGATTTTTTTCTATATTTTTACAAATTCATTCTGTTATGTACCTAAATAGACCTTATATGTGATGTTCTTCAGAAAGGCCAAGAGCGCAGTACCCATAACCGGCGTGTGTGTATGACTAGATGTATGAATGTGTGTGAAGCAAAAGAAGTATGTAAGGATCGTAACAGGTGGCGTTCTGTAGTTTCTGCCTACCCCCATGGGAAAAAGGCGTGAGTTTATGTATGTACCTAAATTTCAGATCTCTGCAACGCTTAGTTTTAAAGATCTCCGTGGCCGCGCGGTTCGCCGCGTTTCAATGGCGCGGCCACGTTCAAACCCTTAAAAATTTTCAACCATAACTTTGACAAAGGTGAACGGCAGATTTCGTACCGCATACTTTTTTCGTTGTTCGGTTATAGAATTTATACCACTTATTAAGGCAACGAAGCCATTTATTTTTATGTAAGTTAACTATTTTTAGAACTTCGGATTAATAAATAATATCAGTAAAAAGATTTGAATAAATAAACGTAATCAAATCGTACATTAAACGCAGTAATGTTTTAGAAGTTGCCTTTTGTAAAATAACTCAAATATTAAAATGATAAATAATTATTCAGAAAAACATATAACACTAAATATAATCAAACTCATCATTATCAAACTGTTGCAATCCGCTGCTGGACTTAGGTATCTTATAATGCCCTGAATAGGTACAATCCTCATCTCAATCTACCTACTTAATGGTAAGTAAATAAAACACAAAAAGATAGCAAAAAA
This sequence comes from Orthosia gothica, assembly GCA_949775005.1. NCBI lineage: Eukaryota > Metazoa > Arthropoda > Insecta > Lepidoptera > Noctuidae > Orthosia > Orthosia gothica. The sequence continues at coordinate 22,684,044 of OX459044.1, read as the reverse complement.
CAATTTAGAACATTTACTTTACACATTATGTAACAATATGTAACATTTACCTATAGGTAACATTGGTACACTAGTACATAACCTTAAAAAATAAAACTGGTTATAACTTATACGTCCCAAGTTCTAAAAATCTAAGAATTTAAAAAGGGATTATCTATCATATAAACTACCAATTAAAACAAAAAATATCCCGAAACACGATTTTTTATTAGCGGTACGAAATGCCCATACAAGCCTGCCATTCGCCTTTATGGTTTTGGGAATCATCTTTTACAAATTTTTACATTATCTTGGCATAGTTTTTTTTTAAAAAAACGCTATGGCCGCGCCGTAGAAACGCACACCTTAAATCCGCCCTTGATGTTCCTTCTTGACTTTTGTTAAATTAGCTACTAATAGGTGACATTGTTTTGTCTTTGATGGATAAATTATTTCATGTATGACATCTGACTATTTGAATAAATATTATATTTTCAGAATACATTGGTTTTTATTTGATAATGGATAACTATTTATAAACTTCGGACCTTCCGTATTAATAGAATTTTGAATGTTCCGATAACCGTGTTTACCTGAAGAATAAATATCAGCAGTAGTTCAATGCAACAAACAGCTTTTGCGTTGAAAAAGATATTTTAAATGCAAAAGCTGTGCTGTCAAATTCCCATTTTAATTCCTCGGATCTGACGATTGAAAAATCTGCCCTCAATCTATTGTCCTTTGTTATTTTCTATGTTGTCACTTATTTCTTAGGTTAATTATTTCCTATTTTAACCGACTTACCAAAAAAGGAGGAAGTTCATGTTCGACTTCTTGTATGTTTTTTTTTATGTATGTTCACCGATATCTCTTTCAATTGTAGACCGATTTTGAAAATTCCTTTTTACCCGACTGCCGAAGGAGGGTAATGTGTTTATCAGTCTATGTATGTATGTTTGTTCCTATGTGGCGTTCCAGGGACCAAACGCGTTGGCAGATTTTGATGGTTCATACGTCAATCGATGCGTCTTAACCCTGCGAGTGTCATAGGCAACATTAAAATTGGATAATAGAAAAATGGCGGATTTTGGGTGCCATATTGTGGTGGCCCAAATTATTTTTTTCTTCCAAACCCATCGTGTGGGGTATCAAAATAAAGGGTTTTAAGAGGTGATTTCAAAAATATATAACACTTATATGTTTCAATGTATGTAATTCGAAAAAAACTAACTAAAAAGTTATAAATAAATAAACTTAATTCAAAAAATCAAAAAACCCGACTGCTTCAAAAGCGAACTAAAAAGTCGTAAACAAGGAAAAAATCATGCTGTGCAGGCGGAGGATACACCAGATTTTGGTCCGCCAGCCCGCAAATATGTATCCTCCATAATTGTAGACCGATTTTGAAAATTCTTTTTTTGTTTGAAAGAGTATATTCCAAAATTAGTCCCATTCTTATTTGGTGAAGATCTGATGAAGAACTTCGGAGATTTACAACAGAACTCATCAATAAATAACGACAAATCTCTCGGGATTGCTGCAATGGCATGTTTGTTCATTGTTTATACCATTTCATAACATAAAATCACGCCAGTACGCTCTAAAGGGGTACGCAGATGTGTACAGTTCACCTTGGTGCACTTTCATTTCGCCGGTTATGTTCAGTTTCATGATATTCGGGTAATCTATTCTAGCATCATAGGTACCTTACGTAACTACTTGCCTATTAGAGAGGTACAACAAAAAAGTGAAAAATAAAAAAAATACTACCGACTTAAAAGTGAAAAAACTCTAAAGTGAAAAATAACTTAAAATAATTGGTACCCACCAAAGACACCGACTTCCAAAAATAAAGTTATTTTTCACTTTGTAGTTTTGTTATTTGGAAGTCGGTAGATTTTTTTTGTAAAAAAGTTTTTTGGAATTTTTGATGTGTCGTTAGTGACCTATAAGCTGTCAGCAGCTAGCTAAGTGTATGTATAAAATGGGTAGGAACAGAAAATAATACAACAAAAAATAGTGATAATGTATTTATTTACAACTGATTAAAATCAAGAATATGAAAAATTGTTGTAGTTATAGTAATTGTTTAGTTTAGTTGATATGCACACGTTTCCACATCTCCTGTGAGATAGTGTACTTGGCTTTTTTTTTAACAAGGTTTCCCCGGTAAGCCCATTCCGCAATCTATTTAACTGTGATCCTGTTTACTTAAAAAATATTGCAAGTATCAAATTACATGCTCCTTTTGCTTAATTTACGTTCATACATCCAGTCATACACGCACGCCAGTCATGAGTACACAAATCTGCTTAGTAAATACCTATTATTAGTCTCCTTACATTCAATCCTCTTACCAGCATGGGTGTTCACCATCTAAGCATGTTCTTCAATGTCTCTCACTATATCTTCTTTAAACCACAACATGTCTTATTACATCATTCCTCGTCTATCATTAAAACACGCATTTCCTCAGCATTTATTCTACTTTCATGTCTTTTTTGGTGGGCAAGCAGGAAAATTTGTAAATACCTATGCAGTCTTAAACAACTAACTTTCACTTCCATACATAAGTAAAGGCACCAGCACACTATTGTGAAAAGATTGTTAAAGAACCTTTTTGTACATGGACTGGCTGGTCACAATCGCTGTAATTGGAGAATAATGTATTACCCTGTGAGCTAGTAAACATCGCCAGCGACTCAAACTCCAATGCAGCGCTCGACCACATTGCGAGTGTCAACATGGATTTTTGAAGATCTTAAGATCTTTACGCGTATCCGGAGTCTCCTGAAAAAATAAGTCAGTATAGGCAATCTTGTTTAATTACCTACAACAAAAATATAATATATTTTTCAATAAATAATTTTGGTTACCTATTAGCCAGCATACTTCGTCTTCATCATGTAAGTTCTGCATGAAATTTTGGACAGGATACTGTTTCCAAATATGGGAGTCACCCCAGAATGACGCATCATTATATTGAATGTGTAGTTCGGCATCACAAATCTAAAAGTTAAACAAACAATTAAATCTCATCAAATATCCTGCCATATATACTATACAAATAGTACCTATGTATGTTCTAGTAGTGCGGGTATTTTTTTTAATTAATATACATACTTATAACACTGGTTAAACTTTGAATAATCAAGTCTCTGTTCATGTTCAAATTATCAGAAGGATATAATTAATTACAAAAACTTAGTCACAACTTAATTACAACAAAAAATTTGTAAAAGAAAGAAATATACCTACTTACAATGAATACATTAAAACTGATAAAGCTTTCTGTAGAAATAAGCTTCCTCATTTTCATGAGGTCGGATTACAGCAATATGGGTTCCATCAATGCAACCCAACACACCGGGCAATTGAAACATATCCATAAATCTGAAATCAAATAATTAGGATTAGGTATTATGTATTTATTTAATACATAATAAAATCAAACACTATAAGTAAATTTGCATTACATAAATGCTGATTCTCATCATTTTTGTGTAAAACAATGGTAAATAATAGTCATAGATGTTTATGACTTTATATTAATACTAGTTGTTCCCAGCGGCTTCGCTCCTGTGGGCCACCCACAAGACCCGTTTTTCGAGATTAAAAAATAGCCTATATCTTTCAGAAATAATGTAGCTTTCTATTGGTGAAAGAATTTTTTAAATCGGTCCAGTAGCTTCCGAGCCTATTTGGTACAAACAAACAGAAAATCTTTTCTCTTTTTAATATTGGTATAGATATATAGGTATTCCACTTGTTTTCATTGTTATTTCATTTCATACTCACTTCCTTTTTACAGAACCCTTCTCTTCCTGTGTCATAGAAAAACTAATATATTTTCGAAGAATCTCAATGCTGTTGAGAGCTTCAGTAACCTAAAACAAAAAGAACATTATGTCAGAAACTTAGGGTTTAAATACAAAAGAATTTAAGTAGCATTTACCTCGCACAGACAATCATGTACGGTTGTTTGTGATAGCCCCAGATGGTAATATACACCAATAGTTTTTTGATAAGCATGAAAGCAGCTGCTGCTAAAACCTGCACAAACATATTATTTCTTTAAGCAATTATTTATGGACCATTTTCCACATGCACCAATATTGTGCTTGGTTTTTTTATAAGTAACTGGGTTTTACTGGCCATTGAGTTTCTGCCCCACATACATTACCTAGGTTTTGAAAAACTAGCTTCAACTTTGTGACTAATTGACTGGCAGGTTGATAATGCAAAAACGGTTTATTAGAAATAAATAATTTAACTTTGCCAGCCTATGTCTAACACACTTTGTAAAGATTAAACTTAACAATATGTACTTAGAGGTTTAAAAGTTACCTTAAGCTGAGGGCGAACTGCAGAAGAAAGAAGAGAGTTAGAAGTGGAAACACTTCCTCATAAAGCTTCAAGAATTGAAGTTTGGTGATCCTAAAGTTAGCCACGAAGTTATTGTGGTGTGGCAAATCGAGAGGGTTGCTGGCACTACTCAAAAGACTACGGTTTACTTTATTTTAAGCATTGCTTTGAGGAGCTCCTCTTCTCCGAGATGCACCAAATAACCTCGTGACATTGTGAATGATGAAAAAACAATAAAATCTAATTAGAAGATAACTAAAAGTGAGGTTAACTTCACGCTACTTACTTGGAGCTCTCGAGTATTTCGGCGGTATGTAAAATTGATAATCCATTCTATTGATAATCATTTGGATGGACCGATCCCTCAAAACCAATCGCACAGAACACTAGGCAGACCGAAGGAAGTAAGAGCGTAGTCCGTCGGGGCCACTTTTACAAATTTACACACGGATTAATTGCACACTAAATCACTTTCACAATCAATCAAGATGTTGACTTACACTTTTACGTGTTAATTTAGAAACGAATACGAGTAAATCATAAAAATAAGTGCAACGACAAATCCTATTATCCTAGGCGCCAAAATTATTTATTGGACACATTGATCAATGTGTGTGTGCATCAATGACAGCGACGAAACAAGATAAGATAACGCTTGTCAATTATATGACATTTGCATTATACAATTAGAATTGAGTGAAGTTTTCTCTCGATTCTGCCGCTTTCATTCAACTAACCAATCAATTCTACGTCAAAATCAATTATGGGAAAGAAGCAACTTGCTTCGTTTTCAGAGTGTATATGTGTGTGTTTTTGGGAAGGTTCCGGATTGTTTCCTTTGCCGAATTCAGTTACACAATTAGGCCGCAGATTGGCATTGCGCCATTCGGAGACAGCCTTCAAGGACAAGTACAAGCGCTCAACCTTATGGCCACCCAGAGAGAACGTATCTGAGGCCCAGTAGCCCTTGTGGCGATGTGTGTCGGTGGTAATGAACTTTTCAACAGCGAAATATGTACTCAAAAACACTGCACAGGTATAAGTGTTATAACTGACTGAATTTTTGTGTATAAGAAACACAACGATATGGAAAATATATATATGAGATAGGGAAAAATGGAAAGACGGAAGGGAGGCCTTTGCCCTGCAGTGGGCCATAACAGGCTCATAAAAATAAAGAAACACAACAACACAAAAACAACTACGACAAGAGCATTCAACTACTAAGCAAAAAATAGTCAATTTGACATTAAAACAATTTGTAACAGCAGAAAAGGACGTTGGCAATATCCAGGTAAAATAAAACGACAATATGTTCATTCATGTATAGTTTATTTCCATTTGCGACTGTTTATTGAAAGAATCTCACTTAAAATGTTACAATTGTGTGACCTAAGTCCGCACGCACACTGTTTCACCAATACGGACACACCTCAGGCGTTTGAAACACGGAATAATGAAAAGATGGAATGCAAACATGGAATTAAAGAATAGTACGACATATCTTAAAGGTTCCATCGATCACTTAACCGAACTATGTAAATATAGCAATCGGTTATTCTCGCTCACGAGTTATTTAACGTTCTTTACCCTGTTAACCCTATCAAAGTTAATTTAAACCCAATTCTGCCGATGTAACCTTTAAGTTACGTCTTACTATAACAATGCGTAACACACGCAGTGTTCTAGCGACGAAACTGTCGTCGAACATTAGCACTCCATGTGTTCACTACTCCATGTCCCACAAACACACGCGACGGCGCGGACGCACCATTGCTATAAAAATGCGTTTACTTGATAAAAAAACGGTGTAATTACAAGCCTCTTGTGTTTACGTATAACTACTTAGGTCCCTTTCTTTGACACATAGGTTTCAGAAAATAAAGGCACACTCAAAGTGATTCTTATTTCGGTTGCTGTGATGTCGTTCATAAATTTGACAACTTCAAGCTCACTGGATAAGTCCGCACCACCGTACATTTACACTACTCAGTAAATTGTAATTGAAGAAATACCTGGAAATTCTAAGGGGAAGAATACATACATATTCTATCGCACACAAACCTGTCGAATGATTAAATAGGTACATAGATTTACACACAAATCGCTTAGATTATAACTAATTTCATTGATGGAGCTAATAGAACATCGTGTTCGTCACTATTTGTGCTACACTGTGTCTGTAATAGAAAAACAGTATAATACTCACACAAACTTATAGCCTTTAATATATCACATAAAGTTTAGGTACACATAAATATATTACTCTTGCGTCCGCTACTACTGGGGCCACTGCTAGAGAGAAGCCGCACTTTTAAAAAGAATTTCAATTTAAAAACGAAGACAACTAATTTTTTTCTTTTTATTATTATTCCTGCATTATGGAAGGCGGCCACCGTTCGATTTGAGATTTAATTGTAAGTTCCATTTGAATGGCTTGTTCGTTTTCGGCAACAAAGAGTTATTAAAATAATTTCAACAAATAACATAGAATATAAAAAATAATAATTAATTAAATTGTGGATGGGAGAGAATTTCATTCAATAAAACTAGTATCAATTGATAACAAATACGGAAATTAGGTTTGTTATTAGGATAGTTAGTTGAGCGTGAGATCGTTCCAAAATGGTGTCATCTATCGAAGAAGAATGAACAAATAACAAATTATACAACCAAGAAATCAGGGAAAGCCAGCTTAGCCTGATCAATAACGGGGTTTATTTTTTATTCATTACGAAAAAAAATAATGATTGGTGAATCTCTTGTGAAAAGATTAAAGTCCCTAAGGCAACCCCAAAAACTTAATACCAAAATGCAAAAAATGGATGGATTGACAAGTATAACCTAAGTACAAGGATATTCCAATTAATGAATAGAGTCAACATTCTGCAGTTCCACATACAAAAAACAAACAAGCCACACAGTAATTTAAATAAAAAATAAATTAAACTAATACATTAAGTTACTCCATGCGGTGATTATAACTCGGAATGTTCATCTTGGCCGTCTGAAAGCTGCAGCGGGGGTTCTGTAGTCTCAGTTTCATTCTCCTTCTCTTTTGCTGGTACCTCCTCCTGTGTTTCTCCTTCTTTTTCTTCTTTCTCCTCTTTTTCTTCCTTCTCTGCTTTCTCCCCAGTCTCAGCCTCACCAACTGTCTCTTCTGTTTTATTCTCAGTCTCCTTCTTCGCTGGCTTCTTAGGCCGCCAAATCTTCATTTTATTCAATAAATACTTCATCTCTCTGTCCAAGTTCGCCATCTTCTCTCGAATGCTGTCAACGGTTAGTTTGATGTCCTCGTTCTTTTTGAGAGCCTTCTGCTCCTTGATTGAAGTGCTGAGCCAGGTGGTAGTCTCTTCAATCTTCTTCTCTAGTAAATTAATTTCAACGTCTGTGAACACGTCTTTGTCTGGGTTAGAGTCTTTAGTGAAGTTCTTCGCCATTTTGAGGAATTCCCGGGAGCTGTTCAACATGCTGCGGAGAGATGCGACGGCATCGGGCCTCTCTCTGTGCTCCCAGTGCTTGTAGAAGATTGGGCTGGTCTTGTCCTTCAGAGCAGCTAATTTTGCCTCGAACAATTCCGTAGCCGCCTCATACCCATCTTCGTACAACCATTCAGATGTTTCACTGCACAACTTCTTGATTTCTTCAATCTGTTGTTTGTTTCCGCATTGAGCGTATTCGTCCATGTCGACCTTCATTTGTGTGTCTACCACAAAAGCTTCCAGATTGTTGAGAGCAGTCTCTCTTTCAACACGTTTCTTATCGATCAAGTTCAACTCGGCAATCAGGGCTTTGGATGTCTTGTATTGTTCTGGTGACAGTGGTTGCAGGTTCAGATGAGTTTCTTCTGTTTTGATTGGCTCCTTCAGTATAACAATCTTAGGTTTAGGTTTAGTTTCGGGTTCAGTAGCATTTTGCTTCTCGCCCTCAGTTTGGTTAGTTTTCTGTGTATCATTCTTAGCCTCTTCTTCTTGGGGTTTTTCCTCAGGTTTCTCTTCAACCTTTTCAGGAGTTTCGGAGTCTGATCCGAAAAGCTTGCTGATAGTGCTTCCTATTTTGGATAACGTGCTATCTTGGTCTTCGTCCTCGTCGACAGTTTTTTCAGCGACAAATTCGACGTTGACAAGGTTTAGCAGACCAGAGTCGTCCATATTGAAGTGTGCTTTTATTCCTTTGTGTTCGACATTTTCACCGGTATGTTTGGCGAGGGCAGCGCTGACACCGTTAAGTACAACTTGGCTAAGTTTCAAGGTCCCAACGTATTGGAGCTCGTTGGAAGGAACGTGGTCTAACTCGGCATAGTTGACATGGAAATCGAAGTCATCTGTGTGTTTATTGAAAGTGATTACCTTCTTTTGTGGGTAAGGGTTCATTGGGCCGAATAGTGTCCTCTTGATCTGGAACAAATAAAGATTTTATTGGTCGAGTTTTCAATCAAATTAAGTACCAATGAAAGTTATAAAATTCTTAAACATAATATGATATTATAAAGAGGTAAAATTACTATTAGTTTTTTATGTTTGTAAAAGGAAAAGGAAGGAAGCACGAATCCTGATCACGAAAATTCTTCTGCAAGTAAAAAGCCACACTATTGCAGAGTGCCATAGAGTACTTTTTATCCCAGAAAAATGCATGTTGCCTATGGCCACAGGAGCAAAATTGCAAGAAAATGCTAGTTTTAAATGGAAAAGGTAAAGAGAAAAGGTATACTACCAGCTCCTGAAAGAAACCGAAAATCTACATTAATCAAATATTCAATTGAGAAGTCTTAAGTTATTAGTTCTAAGAATCACACACAAGATAAATATCACTAGAAGGGAATATCACAGAAAGACAATAAATTCAATAAGGAGGATGACTTATATAAGTAGCAAAACTCACCAGTTTGTCGTTGCCGTCGACGTGCCTGCTGAATGTCACTTGTACGGGGAACAGAACCGCGTCGCGCACGTTCAGTGCAGCCACCTTGTAGCCGGTCGCGAGGGATGCCGCCCTGTGGAAACAATTGATGGTAAGTTGATTTGTTTTATAGATGACGACAGAATTCAGTTCAAATCCAGACATCAAAATGTCTGGTTGAAGGAATTTAAAGAGTTTTAAGATGAAAGAAGGAAGGCTGATCGTGATCGCATTGACGTTTTCGAGATGTGGTGTTGGCGAAGGATGCTTTGAATTCCATGGACTGCATTCCGCAAAAACGAGTCTATCCTTCGACAACTGAACGTCAAGGCCAGGCTCTCCACCACCTGCCTGCGAAGAATCCTGGAGTTCTTTGGTCACAATGCCCGAAAGGATGGTCATAACCTCGAACAGCTGATGATCACAGGCAAGGTCGAAGGCTCGAAGCCGAGGGGCCGCAGCCCGATCAGATGGTCTGACCAAATACGTACAACGCTCGCCAAGGACAGACACAGATGGAGAATCATCGTCAGAGAAAAGTTGATCACCTGCCGGGGGAATCACGACCCTCAGTAATGAGGAACACGACGCGAGGAGAGAAGATGAATTCGTTGGAATACTTTAGTTACCATCTTTCACTGTTTCCGTTTACTGGCTCTGGGTGGCCGATTTTACAATTCTGGACTTTAACAGAGAAAACTTATTTTGATAGAAAAACCTATTCCTAGACTAAAACGGGAAAATATTGAAAAATATGTAACTTTATTTACAAGTCGCCATTCAGCGTGAATGTATCGAAGTTGTTTTTTTTTTATCAATACAAAATCTTAAAACATTACCTGTAAACAGCGCCCATAGTAGCAGCCTCATCAGCATTGATGGACCTGGCAGGATCATGACCCACAGCATTCGTCAAGGCGAGCATAGCGGCCGGCACTCTCGAGCCTCCTCCAGCCAGCACCAGCCTGGCTCCAGTTCCTGCGCCTCCGGCGGCCGCGATGGCACGTTGCACCACCCCTGATACTCTTGGCCATAAGTCTGCGCATAGCTCCTCGAATTCGACACGGGTAACCTGTAAATAGTGTTGATTTTAGGACTGAACAATTGAATGTTTCTTTTTGTTGTTTATATTGTTTATAGCAAAAATGTGAATATGTAAATGATTTTGTATGCAGATTACTGGAATTGCCGTCGATCAATAATATCTATGAATGACTTCGTTGATTACATCTGAAATGGCGGCAAAAAATAACTTCTAGAAAATTTAAAATGTAATTTCTTTTGCCCAATAAAAACGCTATTGTACTGTCTGTCTTTTGAAATTGTTTTGTTAGTCAAAACTGCTGATCCTCAAATGATTACATTTTCGTCGTAAATCGTACTATAAGTTGATAAGTAACAAACTCAACCTAATCATGTTATATTTGAATTTTTTAATACGATTTTTTTTTTAATGCTCTATAAAACGTCTAAGGTACCTAACCCATACTAAAGTCTCCGCAAGTTAAAAATAAAACCAAAGTCTTTGATCCGATTTTTACCAAAAACTATAATTACGTAACTTGAAAACATGATTTTTTGTTTTTGAAGATATTTTAATAATTTTGGTCTCAAATGAAAGTATACCTTTGGCGTATGTGTATGGCGTAGAACCATGTTATCCGTTTAAATCTTGTAAATCGCTCCACGCGTTTATGACATATTTACTCATTACTGAAAATATTTGTCAAATAAAGGTTATATTTTGGTATATGAGTTTCTTTATGCTAGTTAAAAATCAATCTGCCTAGCCTTTTCCCAACTATATTGCGGTCGGCTTCCAATCTAACCGGATTCAGCTAAGTCTGACAGACTGCCTATCTGACCTCCACAACCCAGTAACTGGGTAACACGGTACCCCTTGGCAAGTCTCGTGTCAGATCTCAAGCTTCTGACTACTCGTAACGACTGCCAAAGATCTTCAAATGACAACCGGGACCAACGGCTGAACGTGCTTTCCGAGGCACGGAGTTAACTCTGTATGTTGAAATGGTCACACATCCACGGACCGACCTCGTCAAGCGTTGCTTAACATGATCGACCAGTGCAGCTGTTATTATTAAGCTCCTCCTCCTTCTTTATGCTAGTTAGTACCTACCTAAAGAAATACGACTGAACATGGTTTTGACCAAAATGTTTGCAACTCATGCCATGTGAAAAGGTCAAGGACGCCCCTTACCACGATACGTAAATTGTGAACGTGTTAGCGACACTACCTTTACATGTTTTTCGTATAGTTTTGGAATATTGGAATACATTGGTAGATAGGTGTTAACGACTTTTATTTTTTTGTTATCTGGCGGTGACTTTAAAACATAAATAAATAATCGTGCCCCATTTAGACACGCCAGTAACGGGTAGCATTGCACACAATAATCCGTGACTATCGCTTTAAAACATAGTACTTCGGTTCATTGAATACGTTCTCGAATCTATCAGATATGAATGCAGAAAACCAAAATCAAGTCCAAATCAATTAAATATGAGAAACAAACACTCTTACTTGTTTTTATTTAAATTCTTTCAACTTACAGACATTCCCAGATTACATTATTTTATATTCACAATTGTAAGTTAATAAGTTTTTGGACAAAAGCTGAATCAGTATGCGAGTCAAGTTTGATCCAAAAACAAGCACCTGCATGGTTGAATGAGAGAATTCAAATGTAAAGCTTTTTGTTTTTATGAGATTTAACATTATGCAATATGCATTTTACGTGGTACTTGGAATATGATCACAATTCGCATGCTTGTTTTTGTGGACGACGGAGTAACGAAAGTGTAATTTATGAACATGTAGACATGTAAGTTTTGATAAACAGGGCTCAGATATTTCAGTCACATAAATTATTATTTAATTTATTAAAATATTCTCTACATGACGCAACGCAATATGGAACAGGATTTAACCGTATACTGCTTGTCAAGACACTCGACAGCAGCTAACGGTAAGGGTATTATTTAAATTATAAATATTGATTTGATAATCTTCATAATATGTGTTGACGTGGACAGCTGAGTGTACCCTGACCAAAACACCGCCGTGAACATTCCTAGTGCCCTAGCGGCACACTAGTTGCGCATGAATTACGCCCAGATTTTAGAATAAAATCTTTATAAAATCGAATTTGGGCATTTTGAAAAAAAAAATCTTACAACTTGTTCGTTATTTAATTGTCTATCCATTAGTGTTACTACAAACATTAATTAATGAACACTTTACGAGGCATGCTATCAATTATTATTTCTCATTTTTATGGTTTTGGTTTGGAAGGAGATTAGTGAAACATGAACTTCATTTAAAAAAAAATGAAATCGACCATTTTGGAATCAATAATATGTAGAATTTTTATGTATTTTTATTCAACTAATTTCTTTTTAAATAAAAAACTGCACGAAAAACGGCTAGTGCAGCGTTTTGCTCGGGGTAGCGCCTTAAGGTGAAAGCGCACCTAGGCGCATCGCACTCGCCGCACGCGTCGCAGTCATCGCATTTTATAAATCTTTATATGAAATCGTATGCAGCCTCGCGCACCTATCCGCGCTGCACGACCCGCGTTTCAGCAAAATGCTGTAAGACCTACAGCATTTTGCGGTCAGCGGTACAGTGTAGGTTATATACGGATTCCATAAGCGCGTGCGGATGACGTCATCAGACTCGGCGCCTACTTGCGTGCTTGCGGCGGTTTTCTTCCAAACCCATTGTGGGGGTATCAAAAGGTGATTTCAAAAAAATATAACACTTATATATTTTAATGTACCTAATTCGATAAAAATATGTTATCTAAAAAGTTATAAATGAAAAAAGTTAATTCAAAAACCAAAAAACCCGACTGCTAAGAAGCGAACTAAAAAGACGTAAACAAGAAGAAACTCATGCGGTTATTTGATTTTTTTATTAACTTTTTTTATTGGTTTTGTTATGTGCCCTAAGAAGGGCCGTTGGTCATGACTCTGATGAGATACCGTTTGAGTCATTCGGGGAAGCTTCTTTCATGCGCTATCGCTTATATACGACACGGACATAATACGTGAAGAAAACTCACCAGCTGTTTGAAGTCCTTATCATCAAGCAAGCTCTCAATCTGGGCATAGAACTCGGTGTTAGCAGATAGGATGATCTTCAGCCTCTCTGCTTCTAAGAGCAGTTTCTCCATAGCGCGGGGGGACGCTCTGACGTCACCGCCGCCCTGTGCTTCCCATGCCTTGATGAGGTGCTCGCGGAGACGGAGGGTCATTTCGTGGCCTCCGAGAGTTCTGAGGACAAAAAATAAACATTGTTATGTAATCCTCTTCTACCTACTGGTATTAAGGTATGTGTTGGATGTCAAAAAAGTTTTAATAAAATTATTCATTAAAAAATCTCTTTTTAAAACAAGCTTTTTGTATTCTACTTAGCAAACCCTTTCAATTGATACCCATATCATGGCAGTGCACAAAAAATAACTAATCCGATATCTTGGGCCGACCGCCATATTGGATTTAGAATGACGTCTCTTAGATAACCATGCATTGTCATCCAAATTAAACGTGTATACAAAATTTCATCTTAATCGGTCGAGGATAACTGCTTTAAAATTTTGTTGCAAAATTTGACCCGAACACATACATGTTACATACATTGCAAGTTATATAAAAGCTTGTAATAACAAAGAATTGACATATTATAAATTGTATCATAATATATGGGGCTGGTCATGTCCAAGCGCGTATTCTCTGTATGGTTGATTTTAAACTCGAGAATATAAATTGAGTTGAGGATTCATGCAAATGTACATTTTATAGCTTGAGAATGAAGCAAAGAGATACGAGATTAATCCAAGTACGAGAACAGTAATAATTGCCAAAACTTTACTTACACATTGGCAGACATGCTAAAATTTTCATGTTCTTGTGGATTCATACCCAGGCCATTTTTACCTTAACTTATAAACAACTCTTCCCTGTCTTTTAATATGTTTGTTAACATACTCCAAAACAGCTAGGTTACCTGTCAAAGCCAACGCCCAAAACTTGCAACTGCGGCACAGTCTCGACGTAACCCTTCTCCTTTATCTTCACCGTCTTGTACTCGACTAATGCTGCCTTAGTGGACGCAGCGCCCATGTCGAAGAACAACGCATGCCAGGCTGTGTCGTTGATTTCCTATGAAAATTTTAATTTAAATTAGATTTCTTCTTCACAATTGTTACGTGCATAGCATCAGTAATCAGGCTAATGTCTATGTTCTCTACCATTACATTATGTGTATAGCTGAGGTGTACTGAAAATATATCAAAAAACATCTCCTGAACGTGATTACTTTTTACAAAGAAACTACTGTTATCAAGCCAAAAATGGTGCAAAAAAATATTTTAAGCAATCGGTTTTTATTTTGACCCATTGTGATAAAATGCACACTAATTTTTTCAGAAGTGCTCCTTTTGAGAAGTGCAATATTGCTATGTGCATATTCTGCCTCAAACTCGTCTCTCAAACCATAGGATTCACAGAAGCAAGTTGGGCTAAAATCGGAAGCTAGTTTTTTATTTGAAATGACAAACTTACGTATATTGACTTGTTTTGTTAATTTAGCTATATAATCAATAATAGCTTGTCTCCATATCTTTCAGATATTTTTTTGTCTCTTCATCACCCAAAGGTTGACTGATAGAACATGCTTATGTAATTAAGATTTATCATAGAAATTAAACACAATTTGTATGATATAATCTACAATATTGATTACTGTAGCAGTTGAGTTGAGAGAGAGATTTGTCAGTCAAACTTTTTATTTGATCTGAGAGCTCGACTGACAAGCTAAGGCGTAGTTTCGTTGTACGTGTGTGCGTGTAATTGTGTATGTATACGGCAAGGCGTAGTTTTAACTGGCGTCACCTTGTTGTTTGCAATGTTCCATGTAGACTTTTTATTTGATCTAAAACTGTAGATTTCAAATTTCTATTCATCCACATGACATGTAATCTCACCTTCCTCCTGAAGATACCATAGTTGATGGCGATAGCGGTGTAGTCATTGATAAGTTGCAGCACATTCAAGCCGGCGAGAGCAGCGGCATCTTTGAGAGCGCGACGTTCAGCCTGGTTGAAGTAACCGGGGACTGTGATTACGCATTCTGTGATTGTTTGACCTGAGGGAAAAAGGAAATTGGCATAACTGTAGTTTAATTATGGAATGTGGTTGAACTATAAGAAGTATTTGATTGATGAACTTTGCACAACATACAAGATTGGGAAGGAACTGTAAATTATTTGAAGGACTTTGATTTCATCATCTTCCCATTAGATAGTTCAATGAACTCTTAAAAGATCCACTCAATAATAATCATTATTGACAATATTTTTAGGATATATACATTTTCTGTGCATAAACATGATGATTCTGAATGATGACATGAAGATTCTGGGTCAAGTATCAACTAATGAGGACGGGTCCATATTGGCTCACCTAAAGTTCTTTACCCGAAATTGTTCTTCCTAACGATTTGTAATCCGAATGATCACTCTTCCTAAAATTTTACATCCTAAAGTTTTCATTCATACTATTTGTAGTGCTACTGGCGATGTTCATAACACTCATGTTCCCGAAAATTGTAATTAATAATATCATTAATGTAAATATATTTAAACTCCTACTGTTTTTTATCATAACGCTTTTATCCCTAAACATAATTACCATAATATTTTCACTCATATTTAGAAAGAAACATTTTCCAAGTGTATTAAAAAATATATGTGGGTAATTATGTCTAAAAAACCAACTGTTTAGAATGATTAAAGGTCGTTTCACTGATTTTTGTCTTAAATGAATGAAATTTAGGTCAGAGTGTCGTCTTGGAGGCACTATGAAAAAAATACTTAGAAAAATTTCGCAGCCAATTTCGAGGTAGCGCTCGCCGGCCGCTGCCGCGGCACCGCTCGCTTCGCTCGCTCGGCTCGCGCGCGGTTTGTCACAGTTCTAACCTAACCTAACCTATGGATATCTTTGCAGGTACACACCGCTATAAATAAAATTAGAGTTATGTGAAAATTAAAGCCATGTTAAGTGAAAATAAAGTTACGCAAAATTAATGTTTATAATACTGATTATTATGAATAAAAAGAAATCTAAACAAAAAAGATATGACTTTGAATAATAGTGTAAAAGATGGTTATGTTGAGAAAATATAGGAAAACAAATAAAAGTATAATAAATGTTTATTGCTACTGACATTATGAAGTTGAATGCTTCGGAATAATGCACATTAGAGACAGAGTAGTTAGGAATTGTGATTGTTAGGATGAAATATGTTAGGAAGAACATTTTCGGATTTCCAATTATCGGAGTTCAAAATTTAGGTGAACTTTGGCGCACCCAATGAGGACGCATGCCGTTTACAGGAAGATCTGAACCGGTTCTACGACTATTGCGTTACAAATAAGTTAGATTTAAATTTGTCCAAATGCTATGTATGTACATTTACTCGTAAGCCAAACCCTGTTATGTATAATTACACGATATCAAGCACCTTATTAGCCAGAGTCAACGTTATCAGGGACCTTGGGGTAACTTTTGATTCTAAGATTTTGTTTGACGCACATATAGATAACATAGTCAACAAGGCGTCTAAAGCTTTAGGTTTCATTTATAGGATATCTTCTGACTTCAAGAATATAAAAACTATGAAGATTCTTTACTGTGCGTTCGTCCGTAGCCACCTTGAGTATGCTTCTCAAATTTGGAACCCAATTTATAATGTATATGTTAATCGTATTGAAAGCATACAAAGACGATTTTTAAGGTACACACAATATCGATCGAATATCTATCTCCCTAATTACTTAAGT
Organism: Orthosia gothica; assembly: GCA_949775005.1. NCBI lineage: Eukaryota > Metazoa > Arthropoda > Insecta > Lepidoptera > Noctuidae > Orthosia > Orthosia gothica. Next base: position 22,666,936 of record OX459044.1, on the reverse strand, counting down.
CGGTGTAAAAAATTTCACATTCTGCCTCTACACGAGCGAAGAATAATCGCAGATCTTGCTTTTCTTTTTAGAATTATGAACGGATCCACGGACGTTCCTGAGTTGGTGGGCAAGGTTGGACTGCGTGTACCGTGTGCATTTCTTCGGCATTCGCGTCTCCTTCATGTACCTAAAGTTGGAACTACTTACAGACAGAATTCGTACATGATAAAAGTTTGTCGTACGTTTAATATGGTGTGTCAGGATGTTGATCTAGATCTGTTCCATACTAAGATTAAAAATGTAAAGAATAGTTTGAGTAAGCGTTTCTTTGATACGTAGAATTCTTTTTCTGTATTGTATATATATATATATTTTTTTTGTATTTGTTGGGCGTTAAGTCTAATCTATTTATTTGAAACTCTCGCTGATATGTATACTACACAAATTTTTATATGTGTGAAAACTTTTAATTGGCCGTTTTTTGCATGTTGTCTCTGCACATCTATTGTATTAGCTGTAAGTTTTCCTAAGATTAATAAAATAAAAAAAATAAAATAAAAAAACTACTATTTCATCTGTTGTGAGTGGGGATTGTAGCTAACATAGCCAGCTGCATAGGTCATAGTCAAATAGTACCATGATAAGAAAGAAAAATTGATTCAAATAAATATCACTAGATGGCGCGATATGTATCGATTTGTTATTGAATTGTCTGTAAAATTAACATTTTCTAGAATTGATCATAAAATTTGTATGTTTTATTATGTGTTTAATTGACTCTCCTAAGCCATCTTGGATTTAGAATGACGTCACTTAGCTAATCATACATTGTCATCTAAATTAAACATGTATGCAAAATTACATCTTAATTAGTTGAAGATAACTGCTTTAAAATTCAGTTGCAAGATTTGACCCAAACACACTTTACATACAATACATAAATACATTGTAAGTTTATTAAAAGCTTGTAAAAATAGTCATGAATAGAGTAAACCCTTTTACTTGCTTGTCACTGCTAACGCCATATATTGATGTACTTTTAGTAAATAGTCCATATAGTCTGTCGAAAAACGCTAGTTAATTCGACACAGTTTCTTTGTATGGGATGAGGCATCTGTATGCTAGTATTATGTTATCTGTGATAATACTAAGAGAAATTAAATCAACAAGTCTCTTATCTAAGCTATAATCTTACCATGACTTATTTCAGCAAAATCTTTAGCCTTGGCCAGGAGCTGAGCAACCAGCTCCTCTGGAGTAAACTTAGTCTTGTCATCATGAATGAACAGAGGTGTACCCCTGTCTGTCGCCACAATCTCGTAGTATGGATAGCGGGCTCTGGAAATGTGATTAAAATAAAGTTAAGTTATTCCATCTTCAATTCTTATTAAGATTATATAGTATTCATATTGGCATATTAAAACCATATCTTTTCCTTGTAACTAAACACCATTATAATATGACTGTTTTGCATTAAACAAAACAGGTATTATGTGTGGATGAAACACTAGTGTTGAGTTGGTAGTAAGCTATTTGTAAACCTGCCTTAACATGGTGATCTATGGGTAAAAACTTACCAAATTGTCCATGGTTATATACCTGTCTCTTTCCCTCCAGCAGAGGCACTCCTGAGAGTGACGTTGACGGATGCATTAGCTGTCAACTTCATAGGGTCTTCAACTCACCAGCAAGAAAATTGCTGCAACACTAGTGTTTCATCCACACATAATACCTGTTTTGTTTAATGCAAAACAGTCATATTATGTGCTATTATGAAACACTAGTGTTGAGTTGGTAGACCTGTTTGGTATCTGCTGGTGATAAACACAAACGCTATGATGAACAACTTGAACTGTTCTGAAATATAATCAGTTTTATTATACACATAAACCATTCAAGTTAAAATAATAATACATTTCTGCAAAAACTACAGAAAATCAGAAAATTAATTCTGAATAATTCTGTCAATGAATTCATTCTCATAGTTTTCCACAAAAATATAAAAAAGCTTTTTAATATAAGTGCAGCCAACGTTGAATGCAAGCTGTTAATATATTGAGTTATTTACTGGAATACAATACTTAACAAGTTTTATTTAGTACTTTTCCAGTTAATTTCCTGTTCAGATCTACTTTCTAAACATACTTCTAGGCTACTCTAGAGGCCACAGTTGACCTAATAGGTACTGCCCGGTGGGTCACCAAAGTTAGTATCTTTGAAAATCTATTCCCACACAAATTGCAATATACTAGAAGTACTAGAAGCAGGTTTAATATTCCCTGACAGACAATTAAATGTACTTGTGACAGTACATGTGTTTGACCATAAAGACACAATGGTCTGGGTGTTTCCGCAACAACCTTCCTGACTGTCTATTTATATCTGCCTTTTGATAAAAACTTTGGCCACAGAGTCATCTTATCTTCCACAGACATTAGATTTTCATAGCTCTTTTCTAGAGTAGTAAGATTATAAATTTTAAACATGAGGCCAACAATAATAAAGATAATTGTTCAACTACTGATTTCAAGTAATGAACTTGAATTTATTCAATTCTTTGTTAACTTAGTAAGCCAAATAAATAAATAAATGCTCAGAATGATTAGCTAAAAAACTGGGTAGTGAAAGGAAAAAATGTTTTGAAATTAAAACTGCTGATGTAGTTAAAACAGCATATGTCTGCAAGAAAATAGTTCTATAAGTACCAAATAATCTAGCAGCTTGCTTGGCCTTAAGATGGTCTTGGGTTATAAATTTAATGGAATCACACCAGAATAAACATCTTTTATTGTAACCTGAGACATATATATTATGTCGTGAAAGTAGCTGTCCGCCAGTTACTTCTTAACAACTCCTGTCTGGTCCAGTGAGCTATTTGGTTAGCCCTCCTCAGTTGTTTTTTATTTTTTATTTTTATTACTATCTAAAGGTGGACTAGGGTGAATTCTGTTGCATGTAACCTGTGCTACTAAAACCTTCCGCATGTTCTTTATCGGAGTTAGCTCTGCTATGACCCTGACTCACAGATTGGACAACCAGAAAACTTCTGGTCCACATTGGTGTTTTTAGGATATACATTCCTCTTTGTCACTGTTCCAGTGAGTTTGTAATAAGCTGAGTGGGTGGAATGCCCAGCCCAGCTAATGGTCTAGTGTTGGCTCTGCTATGGCCCATGTTATTAGGACCTATATTCCTTTTTGCCACTGTTCCAGTGAGCTAGTATTAAGCTGAGTGGGTAGAATGCCCAGCCCGGCTAATAGTCCCAGTTTAGGCTGAAAATATTGCAGAGCCATCACTGGAATCCTTTGGTACGACAGCCATCTTTTTTGACGCGAAAGAATCTACGTCTGGGACGCCCGACATTTTGAACATAGCCTCCGCGGCCTGGAGCAGAAGTCCCACATTTTGAATTGAATACAGCCTCCGCGGCCTGGGACAAAAGTTGCCATATGCTGTAATGTACTATGCCCAACATTTTTAACAAAGATTCCGCGGCCTGAGGCAGAAGTCCCACCTTTTTGAATTGAATACAGCCTCCGCGGCCTGGGACAAAAGTTGCCACATTCTAGGTACAATGAACTTATTAGCTACCTTGCGACTCCTTGAAAGGCAATCCGATTCCGATTAAACTACTCGGAACTTATATGGCTAAGAGTGCTAAGTATAACTGCTCTACAAGTCTTAGGAGCCCGTTTGTAGGCCTTATTAGTGAAGGGTATGGCACCCTCCCCCCCCCCCCCTCCCCCGCCTCCAGTTTCTGAGTTATGTAACAAAAGTCCTGTTGTCGGACTGTAAATAAAATATGGGCTCCTCATAGTTATTTATGAGGTTAGATCATAATTAAGATTCCGAATCTATAAGTAACTCCATTTTTTCAATATACTTCCTGACTAATTTTAATTAGAGTGGCAGTGAAGTCATCCGCTGACTATTTATGACTGCATGTTCGCATTCCTTTAGAATTTATTTAAATTTCCATTTCTCAGATAGTTACGGACTATTTATTGTGCAAGGGTGGATTACTCTAAGTCTGGTACAGCCATGGTCAGGAAGCGACTTATACTTTACTACCAGTGTTGAACTGTAGTCTACAGCTTTTAATCGCTATTTGAGGTCTTGTTTAATAGGGAGAGAGGGAGTATTTCTTTCTTTGTTCTGATAGAACAACTTTAAAAGTTTAGTTTTCTGTGACAGTAGTTAACATGTAAATCTATTAAAAAGCTCTGAGCTTAATACGGAGACACTGTTTTCATTGCTCTATATTTTGGAAACAGATATAATTTTAACATGTGTCTAAAAACCAGTCTTCCGAACAAACTTGTAATAATGTATGTGCAACTCGGATGGTTTGTCCTCACATAGGAATCAAAGAGTTAAACATAACTGGCATAATTACAACTATAAGCACATCCCTGCTTATTCTCTCAGAGAAAAAGGGTGTGATGATAATCTTATGTTAATCCAAAGTTAACAATGTTCTCAGTATCTCCGTAACCAGGGAAAAGGTCTTATAGGATTTCCGCAATCCAATTTTTCAGTCTAACATCATTAAGTTGATGGTGCTAGAACATTAAGATACTTCTAAGAATAGCTGTTAGTTATAATTGTGCATTTGAAAACACTCTGGAGGCATCTCCAGTAGGCTCATGAAATTATTGAATCCAACTAGGCCTGATGATTTATTTTCACTTACATTTTAATTTCATATCATCATAAAATACCTACAAAAGAGAAATATTTTCCTTACCTGCTTGTAAAATTGTTTCACTAACAAAAACAACCTGAGACCTCCGAGGTCAAAAAGGGGTATAGTACAATCTCCAAGTTATATTTTATTTAGTACATTCATTATAGAGGGTCTGCATTGAGGATTTAAGTGGTCTCTTATATTTCTCTTCTGTTGTAGGTGAAGGATAATGTGAAGAACATGGTGAGTTGTTCTTTATTATCTTAAGTAGGTACCTGATATTTTTACAAATAGTTGTGTGAATATTAAAAATCAGGTATCTTTATGAATGGAAAGCAGCCAATTCTATTAATAAAATATAAAATAATCAAATTATTCAATATTTTAAATTAGTAACATTATTTTCTTCCTGTAAAAGGACAACTTTCTCTAAAATTTCCTGATTCTTAAGAGTTTCTTGATATATTGTTTTAGAACAACAAATAAATATGTTCAAGGTCCATTCAACCTACAGAAGATGTATTTGGTTGCAAGGTTCTTGGTGCAGAAGATTTTCTTATCTGTCTTTGATTTCTTCAAATATAACCCTGCGCAGACGGCCTATTTATTGCTCACAATATATTTAGCATTGTAGTCTGAGGTTTTTAACCTTGAAAGACATATGTATGCGAGCATTAATTTCATTTGAGTTGTCATAAACAGACTTATTAGTATAAGCTCAGTTGTCTTGTACAGTTGACTTGGATAGTTGCTATACAGCGGCAGCCAAAATAATCTTTGTTTTTGCCAAAATATCACAACTCTTTCTTAAAGACTCTTTCTTTCTAAACTTGTATTAATTTGCACACCATTAGGTTATAATACAGTGTATCTATTGAAAATATTATTTGTAACACCTTACTAACTTGTAATATGCAAATAAATTATTTGATTTGAAAGTTTATACAAATACAAGATAATACAAAGTTTTCTCGTAAAGACTGTCCTTCCAATAAAGAAGAACCAAATTTACTTCTTAAAATCGTGATTTACCATTATTGAAATATTTAGTTGGTTATTCATAACTTTGTAAGTAGGTACCTAAATAAGTAGGTACTCAAAGAAAGTTCACTAAACGTGTCATATGTATTTTTCAAAAAATGCGACAAGTATGAAGTCGAATCACTTAACTAATTAATAGTCAATCAAATAAGATGATATAATCTCACTATTTAGAAATGATGAATACATTTTACGCACTCAGTTCCGAACAATCCGAACAAAGTGTCAATCTTCATACTTGTACAAGACTTGTACTTACGTGAAGCATTTAGTATTTTTCGGGCGGAGGCGATACAATGCACTCATCCTCTGGGGATGAAGATGTCGTCTGGACTCGTCAGTCCGTTCTGACTCTGGAGTCAGATCGCCTGTTCGAATATTAATAACATCTATTCGAACTTTGGTCACCACCCACACTTACCGGGACAATTTTGTCCGTAATCATCAAAGAATGCTAAAACACAACTGAAAAACACTGACACGTATTCTAAAACGACACCGTGTGTTAATTTAATACAATCATTAATCGTATTTCCACACTTTTTTTAACTTTGAAAATTTTCCGACTTTACCGGCAAAAATTTACAAACGCTATGAAGTTGACAGCTAATGCATCCGTCAACGTCACTCTCAGGAGTGCCTCTGCTGGAGGGAAAGAGACAGGTATATAACCATGGACAATTTGGTAAGTTTTTACCCATAGATCACCATGTTAAGGCAGGTTTACAAATAGCTTACTACCAACTCAACACTAGTGTTTCATAATAGCACATAATATAGAACCGCTAACAGGGAGAAACATGTGAGTGTGTAAGAAACGGATCTAGATGAAATTTGGCACAGAGATAGTTTATAGTCTGGAATAGCACATAATATAAATAAAATAAAAATAGCCTTTAATTACTGACTTTTACAGTTCATTTTAAATTTATCCTTAACTAACTTAATTTAGACTGTTTTTAGTCAGGTTGTCATTTGACATAGGCATCCTCAAGGTTATGCCACTTTTTACGGTGCCTTGCCGATCACCTCCACCCCTGTGGGAGATCGTCCTCCCACCTCGTGTTGCCTGCCTCTGCGCCTTTTCCCGTCGCGTGGATACCACTCAATTACATTTCTAGTCAGATTAGCGGAATAGCACATAGGATTCTTTTTATACTGGGAATATGTTTCCATGGGAAAGTTATCACCATTCACGTGGGCGAAGCCTGTATTACTAATTAGTTTATTAAGAGAGATTCTGTATTACTAATGATTTAACCTAACCTATGGATAAGATTATACCTATGGATTAGAATTTAATCTGTATATTTGATTAATTTGCAGAACATAATTATCATTAAAATTGATAAAAATTATGTCGAGCTCAATTAACAAAATTCAGTCATATTAGTTGAGAAACCATTATTTGATGCTAAAAAAACTTATACTTAAGTAAATTAGCAAATACTTCTCAGATTACATTACAAATTGAAAATTACAAGTCTTCATTAAAATGATGCAATTTGAAGTAGAAATTAAATTTCATTCATGTTATCGGAAAATTTTAATAATTTTTAATTTAATTTTTAAGTGACATGAAATACATGTACACTTAAGTGAAATGAAATATGAAAGTATAGAACTCAAGTTTCTAAGGCAAAAAAGAGAACTTAAGAGATTGTTCCTTTCTCTGAAAGGCTCTATGTACACATGTCACTGACCTGTAAGCTTGCACCATTGGGTGGTCAAAAGGCTTTCCAAGCAGATCCAGCAAGAATTTATAAGAGTTTTTCGGGAACCTAACGCCAACAGTAACGGCGTCTTCCCCGAAGGTCCTCACATCATCTCTGAACGCCACGACAGCTGGCGTCTTCCTCTTCGACTCCTTATTTAACACTATCTCCATCGGAACTCCAGGAGACACGATGCCGACCTTCATCCATTCTGAACCCAGATCAATGGATATTACCGCTGCGCCCTCAGTTTGTTGACTTAAAAGTAGTGGTAACAGTAACACACTCAACACCCCAAACATTTTCTGTAAAGTAAAAATGAAACGGTAAGATAAATTTCGAAACTACGAAAAACACATCAGCGATTCCGGAAAATAGGTTGACGCAGCAAACAAGCGTTTTATGAGAAAGTATGCACTTACAATGTTTAAAATCATTTTCTTTTAATAAGCTAACATCTAGAATATTTATTTTATAGTATCACTACGCTTATAACAGTGTGGAATAATTAAAATCTTATAAATTTAATTTCGCTAGAGTGAGCCAGCTACTTTAGTCCACGTCAAGTTTAACGTGTTTTCTTCTTTTTGGTTAATGGCATTGTTGCCAGATTATTCAGCCACGTTACATAAATATTTTATTATCAAGGAAAATGTAAAATTATTTTCTTTGATTATTTTTACTAACATTGAACTTTTACAATTTAGATGCACGAAATTAATTTAATCCATTATTTTGCTCATTTTAATGAGTTCCTGCTTGGTTCTATACCTGTTTTCGAAATAAAGAATAATCGCCAAAATACTGATTTCGGTTTTTCCTTTTCACAAAGCGCCTCTCTAGTATTTTCGGAAACGGAAAATCTACCATAGACATTAACAAATCATATGTTTATTTATGTAGGTTGTTCTATAGTTTATGGTTTGATTGGGTGTTGAGGATGGTGTTTGTTGAGTGTTGATCACAAGTACGGAGGTCGCGGAATGCTGTTTATTTATTGTTATTAATTTATAATTTGTGCGTCTAACAAACAATACAACCTCAAGGTACGTGCAACGCTTTGAAATCGATGATCATTTACAATTTTCATCGTAAAACCAAGCTATCATCGAGTTTAGTATCACGATTACATCTGTTTTTGAGCTCAATATAATACGCATTTTGGATTTTGCACCCTGAATAACGCAATATTCGGGATCAGCGTTGCGCACATGAGGTGTACAGCGTGGGGGGATAAAAGTATCGTTTACATGCGGTTCTAAAAATGTGACTAGACGCATGAATAACGTCGGGACGCATTGGTGGCGCTCCTTCTAAATATGGAACTGGTGTTAGTCAACGTTCGTGTTGTCCTCGGCATCGTATCTGCGACAGACCCTGCGATTATATAAGAGCCCTTGGTTGGTGCGCGTCGGCACGTGCATAGGAAGCTGCACGCGGCGCCTCCACGTCGGAAGCACGACGTAGGACGCTCGGGCACGACGCAATCGCGCACGCGGTCGCCGCGCTGGCCGCACACCAGTTTCCTAGCAACACGTTGTTGATGCCTCTGCTGACCCAATGAATACAATAACACATGGTAACTAGCTGTTACATCACACCTCAATTGCATCGCGTCCGTAATTTCATTGCTTACGTTGCTAGGGTGTCTATTAGCCATAACATAAATGTTTAGACAGATTGTAGGGGTGCAAGTTTGACTGGTGTGATTTTTGAAGTTTCTGAGTGAGTATCTTATTAGATTTATAACTGTCTACTTTATTTAATTGAGTGATGACCTTGGTGTTCAACTCATCACGGTTTTCAATCAAGTAGAGTTTATCACAAGTCCAGTGATGTATAGTATGTAGAGCCTGCCACTATGAGCTATAAATAGAGTCTAGACCTTTGTGTGACCTAGATTTCAGTACACACTTCCTGTAGGATTTCTAATTTTATATGTCACCCAGAGACAGTGTTCTAGTTTTAAATGAGCATGTAGTTACATTTTTAGCTTCCTCAATTTACCTTTAAATAGGTCTTAACGCAATTGGATATAGAATTACGAGCATCATCACTAAAAGTACAACAATTATTTACATTCACACATATTTTGTTTATGACATTATTGTACCACCACATGTTCTAGTTCAACTAGAAAGGGCAAAGACCTTTAAATTATTATTAGAAATATGATGAACTGTTCTTAAATCTCTGTCTATGTCTAGACAGTTGCCAAAATGATATAAAATGTGTACAATTTACATATTGTAAGTAGTTTCAAGGCTACATAATCTTCACCCAAATGATAAGTGTTATATGTGGCTAGTTAAGATAGTATTCCTTGGAGACACAGCTGTTATCTAAGTTTTACACAATCAATACAATATAGCGTTTAACATCTATCATCACTGATATTTGATTATAACAGAAGATATAAGGAAATATAGAAGCTTTGTATGAACATTGGGTATGCTGTATAGTAAAAAAAAATACCGAAGACAAATAAACTGATAGAAAACATTTATATTTATTTTCAGGAGAATTTCAGATTTTTTATTTCTATTTCGAACCAGGTATTGAAGAAATACCAATGTGTCCCAAATCTAAAATGTATTTTTTAGTAAATTAGAAAATATTTTAAGATATTAATTAATAAAAAATCATTTATATTATTCCCAAAGATCTGAACTCAACATAACTTATAACAAGACAACTTAACAGCAATGTAAAAAAAAGTATAAAAATAACACTTATCTTCCTTCATAAATAAACAATGATAAAAATAAAATTATGGGGTTTATTAAACCTACAGTGTACCTACAGTTACTTTAATATACCTAGGTGTGTTTCTGATATCAGTATCAAAACAAATAAATAACAACATTGAGTAGTGATGTCATTATTTCATGATTGGATGGACTGTGTGAAGTGGCACATGATACTCCAATGTTTGTTTACAACTCCTTCACATCAAGTTAATGAACTGATTTATTGATTGCATTTATGTATAAAAAAAAATATTACCCTTTTGGTATGAAATTTCTTCTTTTTCAATATGAAAGAAAAACGGCAACCCATTCTCGCGAGTTGCTGTCTATTAGGGATTAGCCCTACAAATCGTAGTACAATAGGAAATGTATACCATAAACTAAAATCTTGATACTTGAAAAAAATATTTTGTCATTTGACCTGATTACCTAATTTCTATTCTTAAATCACTATAGGTACTGCCTATTGTAATGCCGTATCTTTGTTTTTTTCCTGTTAACTGTTTTCCAGGCGTGTAATACCTAATTACGAAATTGGTTTTTCTGTGTTTTAATATACGGCCGCCTTTCCTTGTAAAACACAAATCTTTCCTGTTTGATGTGTACAAACTGTGCTAACAGCTTCTTCCACGTGCCGGATCCGTTCTCCCAACAAGTTTGTTGACATCCTTGTCGTAAAAAAGATAAAGCTTCTAATATAAACTCTGTTACACTAAAATGCGATCATAACTTCGAATATAGCGATAATTACCGTCATGGACAAGTTGGTTTTGCGTGATACATAATCGGCAAAGCTAATGTTGTACATTGTGCAGGTCCGTAATAGGGCATTGTAAATTAATCTCTCGTTAGATAATCACTCTGGTGTGACAGGCCGCGTCTCGGTACGAGTTCAATCCGCTGATGACACGGAGACGCCACGACACGACGCCGACGCGACGCAACGCAACCACGCCATTACATTTAGCTGTTTGTTACTATGCCAAGGTCACGCGATATTATGTGATTGTGTGGCTACTTGACGCGATAAATTAAAGATAAAAATACTTGTATTTTCTTTTTCGCGTTCCTGTTCTACATTCTTATTACGTAAATATGGTAGATATTGTTACACAATAATGTTAAGAATCACACTGTATAGGTATACCTACTATCTATATATCATCGTAGGTCGCGATATATTTTTTTGCTGCTAATTCCGCAGTTGTTTGAAACCTTGCGGTGATATTTCTGAGAGTGAAAGAAAAATAAAGCAAAGATAGTAGTTTGCTGAATAAGGAATGTAACGTTACGTTGCTAAATCTTACGACGCTGTGTTAAATTCGGTAGCACGTGCTTATAGGTTGATGCATTATCGGAACTTGAATATTATAAGACTTATACCTAGAGGCTAGAAGTTTTCTTGAACGCAGTTTGTTGCCAGGCTTTTGTTTTCCACTTAACTTCTCGTAGCCTGATGCCTCAGCGCCTAACAGTCTTACGCAACAAAATTAACACCCTTACTTTAATCAAATAATTTATCTTTATTTGCGCAGAATTAGAAGAGCTAAAACAGATTATCGTAAATCTCGTGCTTGGACACAGAATTGATTTCGAGTTTAATTACTAATAGACAAGACATAAAACTAACTCGGGCAATAACAACATCGCTTCCGAAGGTTCGAAGCACTATAAATACCTACTGTGTAAAATAATGGTATTGCGTCGAATTAAGAATGCATAATGGCAATTTTACATTTAGGCGATAACACCAAAACAAATCAGCGCTGCCACGACCAACGACTATGCAATGTAAACCTGCCTTCATTGTCGAGAGACACAAGTTGTACTAACATCGTCACTTTTACGTCATCTTCAGATCTTAGTTTATCGGTCGACGATGTGTAAAACGTGATGCCCTTTACGCAACTCAAGTTTGGTACTTGCGTTCGTCACATGACTCTTTTGCATTTTAAAGTCTCTTTAAGTTGTTATAGTTGGATTCATGAAAATTCAAAAAGTATCAATTTTATTTAAGTTACGATACCGGAATTAAGTCGCCTAATTAAGATTCAAGAGTTTCATAATAATTGTCACTTAGCTTCTTTATGGTTGTACTACAAAAGTGTAAAAGGATCTACAACCCAGAAAAATCAGAGATGAGAGAAGGATTTTGCTTGCGAGCCAAAGTCGTGGACGTAGGACAAAAATTACAGAATGTTATCTTCCTTCCTCTTTTTGTAAGCAATTACACGTTATTTCCTACCACCAGATGGCGCCAATGCGCGGCGAACGAGGCGGGTCCCCAGCACGAGGCGCCCGCGCATCTCTGCCGCTTCCACGTCGGTTGATACGCCAGATTGCGAGGCATGTCGCATCCAGCGGCCGCTCGTTACGACGTTTAGAAGTTTCGGGCAAGATCATTGACAACTTCGATGACATTGAGGATGCCTCTGATGAGTCTGATATGGAACAGACACAACCTGCGTAAGTTATACTATTTGTACCATTTCAGTAACTTTTGGGATTTCTTCCGTAAGATTCAGGAGATTACCTCTGAGTTTGCAGATGCATGAAAATCTGCCATGTATAAAGGTCTTTCACGAAAGTATAGTTTAGTTTTGGAGAAACCTTTTAGCTTAAATGAACAGTATAATACTAAAAACGAAAATAAACCCGTAAAACACTGTTCAACCAGTGTATGAATAGCACGCTCATTTCCCGAATAGCAGCGAGATCTGAACTTCATTTCTGAATAAACATTCGAAAGTGCGACGTTGCGATCTTTTATTATTTTTCTCTTATAGTTTACAACATTCTCACTGAAAACTACGCTCTCCTTTTATAGAGAACTCGTTTCATTTGTCAATAGTTCATATTCAGCTTTTTAAGGCGCACTGCCTAGATCAAACATGCCTATTGACTGTATATTGACCTCATATAAAGTAGACGAGGAAATAGTAACGGCGCCCGTCCAACTGTTGATAGAGTCAAGTAATCAATAAATGCTGTAATATGACAGATATATTATGTTAACGTTTATAGTTAGAAGGGCCTTCAGATTGCCTCTTATCTTTGAAAAGGTGACTTAGCAACGGGGCAGTGAAGGAGAATTTGCAAAGTGGCTTTAATATCAAATGGCTTTTTGAGCCTGTCATCGATGTTTTCCATTCTTTGATACATACCCGAAACGTATTTACCTACCTAGTTCCCGTTGTATAAACCGTTATATGAAGGAAATATTTCCTCTTTCCAAAGATAGTAGTATGATAACTCATCCTGTATACGGAAGTACATTTAAATCAGTGACACTTTGAACCGATGACGATGTATTTGCATAAAGGAAACTTGCGTCACGCAAGGGACAGGCCATCTGCCAACCGAAATGGTAGTTCCCGTGTACAACGTAGTGTGAAATAGTATGAATATTATATTGTTAGTAAACAAGCTAATTATTAGTCATTTCAAAGAAATGTATCGCTTCTCTTTATTATCTAGCAGCTTTGTTTGAGTGGAAATAAATTTACTTTTACTAAATAAAGGACTTACATCAGAGAGAGCAAACACCTTTTGTGAAAAATGACGCACAATTTTGTCGTTTCGGAGGTTGAACGACACATCACACGCGTATGAATATCAAGTTTGGCGAATATACATATAAAAACGATACGCCGGAATAACAAACATAAAGTTCTTTAAGCGTATGAATAATTTATTAAAAACAAAAAGTAAATGTTTGGAGACACGTGTCCCAGTTATCACGTGTAAAGCAGCACGACGTGTCGTGTGATGTAATAATAACACTAACAAGTTTTAATAACAATTTATTTTGATCAACATTGTCTTATTCTTACTGTGACCTACTTTAAACTCTTCGACAACTTTGAAAATAAATCAGAGGCACAACATAAAAAATAGATATTTTTGATGTTATGCCTCTGATTAAATTTTTCGCAAATATCTATTTTTGATGTTGTGCCTCTGATTCAATTTTTCGCATTTTACTGTGCGAAGTTTTAAGAACCTTGCTGATAATGCAATATCTAATCATCACATTACACCAGGAAACATTGTTAACCAACCACAAGGCCTACGAATCAGGCCAGAAATTCAAAATAGATTGTTACTATCTAAAGTATCAAAACTGTTCGTGTCATCGATCAAGCGTAAGTCAGTGTAAAAACTGATAAAATTTTGACAGTATATTGTTATCATTTTGCTAGGTTAGTAGGTAAGACAAACGACGTACGATAAAAAGGGAATTGTCGCTGAGATTGATAAACTACAAAGTACTGATTATGACATCGTGTGCTTTGGACTTACGCGTCATACAAGTAGGAATATTGCAAAACTTTGACAGCGCGATTTAAAGATATGTACACAGATGTAATAATCATAAGAGTTTCGTATAAGTAAGTTAATAATGAGGCAAATTGGAATTGTTGTTTTATATTTCCATAGGGAGCAATTAACCATTAAACGTCCCCTCGCTTAATAAAACATACTCGTAATAATCATAGACGTCATATCCTTATTCTACATGTTCATGGGAAGTATTAGTAGTGGGTGGACTTCATATTGCCATGCATTATTATACCATAGATAGGTTATTATTATAGGTACATGTTACACGTGCTATCAGTTGGAAACAGATTGCATGTAATTATTAACATCCGACGAGCATTCAGTTATATGTTACATCTTCTGTACGTAGGCACAGAAATAACCGAGACACTACGTATTTTTGGAAATCGATCCAAACTACAATATCAACTTTACTATGAATATGAAATGCTCGATTATAAGTGGCAGTCTTTATTTGTAACTAGCTTTTGCCCGGGAATCGCTTGGATGTCGAAAAACATTATTTAAGAAATTTTGACATTTGTTTTTTCGTAAGAATTTTAATATCTTTGAAACAAATAACTTTTTGCTCTTAAAATTTTTCGTTGAGGACAATCTATAGCGACTTAGATCATAAGAATTTCACATAAAACACTATTGGATAGTCATTATCTTGTGCTTATAAATACTTAACCCGAAGTTGATCTTTTTGCATTTAATCCCAGACTACTGTAGGTAAGTAATACTTAGTCAGTAATCATGATTTCGCATAGTATACGAATGTGGTGTTCTCATCAGGGTGGCCTGCGGAGGCAACGCCGGCAACCTGCCCCCTGCTGACAACGACGACGACCTCACCAGTTTGAGCTGGCTGCAAGACAGGAATTTACTTAGAGGTAGTTTGCAATAATCCGGTGACATATACACTAAGGAACCATTCCCACTGTGTTTTGTCTGCTCCCATCGTTGATCGTGATTGTGTTCCATTGCGTCGTGACGACAGATGGTGATAATGTAAATTCAATTAGAACAGTAAAAAACAAATTGAATTTTATTTGGAATGTGATTTTATTTAAGGTGCCTTCGGATCTGTCATTGCGTATACGTGGCGTTAACGTTGGGCAGACGCAGCGTTAGTCCTGCCAGTGGTGTCTCATCCTATCCAAAGAAACTGTCCCGACGTACTGTACTGATTATTTGATTTATCTATCGATATCGATGGAATATTAGATGGTGATCTATCTATCGCCGTGGAACGGAACCGAAAGCGGTCGATTCACAAAAAATAATCGGTGTAATCAGATGAAAAACGCTGGTTACGTGGCACGGTTTATTTGTATGGGATGAGGCATCTGTATGCTAGTATTATATTATCTGTGGTCCTGCGTAGACACGGCGTTAGCGTTGCGTAGATGCAGCGTGAACGCAGAGTAAACGTTCGACCTACGCCTGCGGTAGACGCGAAGGGTACTTAAAAGCCACGGCACTTTGAATAGCTCTACTATCTGTCGACTCGGCCCAATGGAAACACTTGCTAAGATTACGGCTTCACTAGACTGAAGGTCGCATATTACTAGAAAATAGTTTAGGGATTAAGCTTATGACGTAACGGCTAACCCTTGCTGGGCGCTGACGCAACGTGACGTCTAGATCTTAGCAAAGGAATTCCAATTCTCATACTTAGTGTATACATGAGATACGGCTTACGAGTTTTCTACGAACGTATTTGTACTGAGAAATATTTAAGCGTCGCTCTGCGCATCTTGTTGCCCATCTAAGACCAAGCCTTGGTGGAGGTTGGGAACTTGATTGCCATAACACTTGCATTGAAGGCGTCTCAATCAGAGATATTTTAATCAATGCAACACTGGACCTATTAATTGTGGCACTTTAGTTGCATTGGAATTTCATTGGTCAAACTTCACTCACAATTAAATGCATTCACTGATAGTGTAGCGGCACTGACGCCGCCACTTACGAACGAATGACATGACGTCACACAAATCCTGCATCGCGCAAGCAAAGTTTTCGGCGCGATTAGAACACATACAACAGTCCGACAACAACCGTTGGGCAGTTGCCCGGACCAGACACAACACCCGTCTGGTCGGAGGATCCTCCCTTTTCTACGGAGGTTTGTGGGACTTTACACCCTGTTCCACCTACCTCCAAACTGGTGACCCTCGAACATGAACATCAGCGCAGCCTTCGTGCAGAGCTACTTCGTCGTGACGTCATCATCACTTCCTCAAGCTTTCGAGCAGCAAATCACACAGCCAGCCAGTACCCACGGCATCTACGGGGGTATCCTGACCACCAGCATGCAGCGGACGCGCATTCCTGGTCAGCACCCTCAGCTTCTATCATCATCGCTCCGACCCACTGGAGCCAGCAACTCTATCCCGACTCACTGGGATATCATCACCCCGACTCACTGGGGCACAACCGCAGACAGTTCCGACTCACCGCGAACACTGCGACTTCCGGTTCCGACTCACTGGAACCAACCTTCCACTGGCCAGGCACACATCACAAGATGTACAGACGACTCAACCTAACCTGCTATCGACCTCCGGTCTCCGGAGGGGAGTGATGTAGCGGCACTGACGCCGCCACTTACGAACGAATGACATGACGTCACACAAATCCTGCATCGCGCAAGCAAAGTTTTCGGCGCGATTAGAACACATACAACAGTCCGACAACAACCGTTGGGCAGTTGCCCGGACCAGACACAACACCCGTCTGGTCGGAGGATCCTCCCTTTTCTATGGAGGTTTGTGGAACTTTACACTGTTCCACTTACCCCCAAATAATAATGGCCACAGTGGAATAAAGCCATTAAAACGAAAATAAAAAATAAATTCTTCAATAGTAGTATTGTTATAGATATTAAGTGCCGTTTCGGATTGTAAATGAACCGTTGAAAAACATAGAAGTTTGTTATCACTAATATAGAATAACATAGCACCACGTTTAGTCGTTTTTACATTAAACTCATGATTAAATTAAAATTGCAAAGGTTGTTCAAGTGACGTGGTATTAAATTGAATAAAAACTTGTTCTGTTACAGGTATCAATCTTACAAAAAGTGGTGTGGTGGATATGGAGGACGCAAAAATAGTTGATAATCAAATTATTGTAAAGGTGAGTTCATTGTCATCATCTATTCTTAGATCATTATCAACTCTAATGATCTTTTTAGGTGCTAAAGTAAAATATAGGTATCTACCTAACACAAAACTGAAGATCCTGATACCTTTTGCTACGTTGTTTGACCTGTGAATCGCTAAGTGATATGTATTAGGAAATGTGGATACAGTAAGATAGTGCAATTTGTCTCCTGACATAATAATCTGCTTTTTACAGTTTTTTGTTTAAGTAAATACTTTTGCAACCTATCTCTGCTGATAAATGTACAAAATGTACTTTAAGATGATTGCATCTACGTTTACTTTTCAATGTTGCAAGTGTTCTTAACTTTGTCATGTACAATTATTATGCAATGGGCGCTACCGTAAATGCTATCGTAGAATATGATTTCTACGATGTACAAATAATACGTGATAATATAGTAGTACTATATTATCACATTGTACATTGTTTTACATGTAGACCGTAATAGTACGAACTGCTATTTGGTTTGGTACTACGTGTACTTTAATAATATATGGATTGCGCAGGACTTAAAGATGATAACGTGGCATACACGAACTTACAACTTTCACGAGGTCACATTTTTTGTATGTGGTGGTGAATGCTAACTGACAAATTAAAGCCACTGCGCAATACTTATTCAAGTACCTAATAACTGTAGTCGTTCAGAAATTATTTATTATAGAATCAAATAAATAGGTTAGATAATAATCAACTGAAAATATTACATTTAAAATCAAATAGATTCATCCAACCCTACTAAGAACAAAACACGCCTCTGCCGAAATCACAAATCCTGAGTCTACATAGTCCAACTCGGGACCAATGTTGCCAGATACTTTTAAAACCTACATGGTTTATCAACAGCACATTTTTCCACTCGTTTCAAGTGACTGGTTGCCACGGGCAAGTATGTACCTTAATACAGGTAATACCATACCACGTAATCACATGTGACTTAAGGCGCAGATATCCCTCAGTAGCTGATTTTGAAAAAATAAGCACGTCTACAGCTAGGCGTATTATTTTGGAAAAAATATATGTTACATTAGAGACCATTTCCTTAATAATATGATCTAAGAAAATTTTGAGTTTTATTCGTATAACACTGTGTAATTAAGTTGTAAAGTTATGTCAAAAACAATCGCACCAAAACCGCCGGTCGTATTTTAATTAAATCGACACCATCTCAAAGACAATTTAATTACCTACATTTTGATCTAAGGCTTTTTTTTAAGTCATACAATAATAAGGCAAGTACAAAAATCTACTGAATTTTGGGTCGCGCGTTTGTGAAACGAGTGCGCGTTTTGTTCCCACAAGTTCGTTGGCGACTGTCATCGTTTTAAGTGTAACCTATACTTACCGACTGCCTTGTTATATGCGACCTTAAAGACAAACCCGTAGTACATACATAGCTATTCGTACGACTGGAGATTAAATGTGAACTTAAGTTCAGGATTATTCTTTACTCACTAATTAATAACGCCTTCGACGTATAATATAAACAGATTAAGTAAACACATATGTAATATGATACTAGCATACAGATGCCTCATCCCATACAAAGAACCGTGCCGATGTAACTGGCGTTTTTCGTCTGATTAAACTGATATTTTTTCTAAAAAAATCGATCTCGTTGGGTTCCGTTCCACAGATATAGATGGTGTTAGCAGCGACTTGCAAGTAGAAGGGTTTACTCGGTTCTTGAATTATTTTTTTGCACGTTTTTACAGTGTTCATTGTACCAAAATGTTTTACAAAACAAATGTAAAAAATCGAGTAGGTGCCTCAGAAATTTAAAACCGCGATATTTATATTGGAATCAATTTTAAATGTTCCATTCAAATAATCTTTGAAATGTGAATTAAGAGCCCAATATTCCTTTATCTAGTGCTTAGGAGAGTTAATTAAACAAGAACATACGTTTGTTATGATCGTCTTTAGAAATCATAATATTTAACAAATCGAAGCTTATCACGCCATCTAGTGCAATTTATTTGAACCAAATTTTCTTTATTCGCGTTGGGTGCCCGTGCCGTAGATATAGTAGCTCTCATTGGATCTTTGTGTCTCTGAAGTTTGCTGCAAGACTCTGCGCAGTTGCTATTTTTATGTCAATGAAGATATAATAGAATAGATAGATAAGACAGAATAGAAGATAGCATTAACTGCCTCTTTCACTCGCTTACGTTTGTCGCATCGTCCTATCTCGCTTACTCTATGCAGTATACTCGATGACGAAATGTTTCTTGCGCAATGGTTGGCAGAGCCTACTTCAGAGACACAAATATCCGCTGTGACTACTATACGAAGTCTTTTGTATCGCTCAATGTGATATTATGACTATTTATGACATTATATAACTATTAGTAATAAATAGGTACCTTGAAATGACTTGACAGTGTTGGTCCAAAGGTCCTTAGTGTCACAGAGTAAAAAAAACTTAAATCAAAAAATCAAAAAAAATGCTTCAAAAGCGAACTAAAATGTCGTAAACAAGGAAAAAATCATGCTGTGCAGTCGGAGGATACATACGCGCGAGCTGGCTGACCAAAACCAGATGTATCCTCCTCCTGCACAGCATGATTTTTTCCTTGTTTACGACTTTTTAGTTCGCTTTTGAAGCAGTCGGGTTTTTTGATTTTTTGAATTAAGTTTTTTTATTTATAACTTTTTAGTTCGTTTTTTTTCGAATTAGATAATTTAAACATATAAGTGTTATATATTTTTGAAATCACCTCTTAAAGCCCTTTATTTGGATACCCCACACGATGGATTTGGAAGAAAAAAAAATTTAGGCCCCTACAATATGGCACCCAAAATCCGCCATTTTTCTATTATCCAATTTTAATGTAGCCTATGACACTCGCAGGGTTAAGACGCATCGATTGACGTATGAATCATCAAAATCGGCCAACGCGTTTGGTCTCTGGAACGCCACATAGGAACAAACATACATACATACATACATACTTACATACATAGACTGATAAACACATTACCCTCCTTCGGCAGTCGGGTAAAAATAGCAAATACCGTTAGAAATAATTAATTTTCTGAGGACATTTTTTGTAGCCTTTTCCACCTTAAATGGCTTGTATAGTTGTATGGGGTTTTTCAATGAAATTGTTTGAGTATTTTTGTGAAAATATAAATTTACAGAAACAAAAACCCTACTGTTTACGAAGCGAACTTAAAATATGTAAATAAAAAGAAAATCATGCTATGCAGTCGGAAGATACATAAATGGTTTTGATCCGACTGCATAGCATGATTTTGTTCTTGTGTAAGCAGTAAGGTATTTTTATTTATTATATTATTATTATATTATTTTTCGTTTTTTTTTTTTACAAAATTAAAGGTTTAGAACCCTTTTTTTACCCCACGCAATGGGTTTGGAAGAAAAAACAACTGGCACCCCCACAATATGGGGCACAACATTAACTATTTTTGTTGTTTTTATGTCACTTATCTGAGAACACTTGGGGGGTCAAGATGTATCTAACGACGTCTTAAATATATAAATCCGTCTAGCGGTTTGAAAGACATGAGGTAATTAGCGAGGATGGTTGTTAACCAACTTTAAATCGTTATATATATATCCTAAACTGTTCTTTAAAATGATGACAGGAACCTAATAATGATACTTGACATAGTTCGCCTTTTTCTTTTTTTATCTCATTTTGACTTACGGCGTCTGGCTGTCGCTTTGGTGATCTTTGATTACTGTCATGTATTGAGTGACACTCGCAAGGTGTTATCTCACAAATCGATTGATGTAAGAATCAATCGAATCGGCACAAGCGTTTGGTCTCTAGAACGCCACATAGGAACAACATAGATTAATTAACGCATTATCCTCCTTCAATCGGGTAAAAAACACTATCACAGAACCATGAAAGGCATGTGACTAAAAGAGTTATGGTTATTAATGGGGTTTGCTGAATATATTATTGCTCGTGCCTTCTCTAAATGAGAAGAGGCCTTTGCCCTGAAAAATGGCTGGTATTATTATAGATGACGAGAAAGAAAAGGGATTGAATAATAGCGGTGACGGTTGACAGAGGATAATGAAAGAAAGAGACAGTGTGTTAAACCGACTCCAAGTATAATGGGGTAAGGGATGGAAGATGATGAAGTTGTAAAAAAAACCAGCCAACTGCGTGTCGGACTTCGCACGTTCAGGGTTCCACACCAAACCGCAAAATCAAGTTGATTGTAACAGGAAAATGAGATGATTTTAAAGAAGAAATCTGATTTATCAATACATTGGTATTTGTTAGTAAAATATACGTAATAATAAACATTTTCACCAAATTTCATGTTCATAGGTCAATGGGAAGTTAAAAATTTACCGAGAATATTTTTTTAAAGCTCTCTTTTGTGGCTTCTCATTCCTTTGTTTTCCAATATTTTTTTAAACAAAGATAACACTATTTATCTACTCAACGAGCTCTAAACAACTATATTCATCAAATTTTTTCACACTCCTCTTTTTCTGTATGGGAGAGGCCAGCCTTAGAAAAATTTAAAAGTATTTTTTGAGAATTTGTATGGCTTTGGGTCAACAAGATGCTTATACTGTAAAAGTTTGAAGACTGCAGCTTTAAGTTCGGACAGACAGACATGTGACTGACAGCAATAGGGTGCCGTTTGGACCCTTCGGTTACGGAACCCTAAAAACACATAACAAATCTTTCAATCACAAAACCATGTTAACATTACAAACATTCATTACGTTTGTAAACACTACTGTATCAGCGGCTATAAAACGCGCCAACACAGGCCACTGTGTAAAAGGCTTTAGCAGAAGTGGAGACGTCACTGGCGCGTAGTGGCTTCGTCGTAAGCGCCACGTGTAACTACATAATGCGCAAAGATTGCGATAGTACTCAACTCTTGATAAGCCTATCGCCTACTGGTCGTATTAGTAAACCACTTTCTATAAAAATGGCAACCCCCACAAAATGGCGCCTAAAATCCGCCATGTTCCTTTTTTTACCGGGACTTATCTAAGAACACTTGGGCAGTCAAGATCTATCTAACGATTTATTAATTACTAGCTGACCCCGCGGCTTCGCTCCCGTGAACTGGCTATCTACCTACCTATCACCCTACCTACCTACCCATCTAACTTACCTACCTACCAACCTACTCATCTGCCCTAACGATCAACCTACCTACCCTATTCTAATCTACCTACCAAACTACTCACCTACCCTAACGATCAATCTACCTACCCTACCCTATTCTAATCTACCTACTCACCTAACCTAACGATCAACCTACCCTACCTACTAACCCACCCACCTAACCTATCTACCCACCTACCTACCCTACCCTATCCTACGCTACCTACCAATTTGTTAAACTATTTATATTTGAATAAATACGAATGTAAACAACTTTTGTTTCTACCAGCGATCTAATTAAATTTTGAACACAAAAGCTGATATTGTGACTTTACTATGATAGTGCTATATATTCTCGCTTAGACTTTTTTGTAGTTAACAATGAATACTTTAATCGAGTAGTAAATATTTTTATGTATTATCAAAAGTGTTCTCAGCGCACGCAAAATAATGAATTTTATAGACAACATTTTGCTACCACATTATTGCAATTTTTCTCTAATCTTTTTGAAAATAATTCATAGCCTATGTTACTCGGGCTTAATGTAACTTTCCATAGGTGAAAGATTTTTTTTAAATCGGTCCAGTAGTTTCGGAGCCATTCGGTACAACAAAATATTTCCTCTTTATAATATTGGTATAGATAAAAAGCCGTCAAGTGGTTTGAAAGATATGAGGTAATAAAGAATATTACAAACATACAAGATACGCACGAAAAACATAAAGCCTTTCCTTGCAGCCGGGTAAAAAAAAGATTATTCATCTAATTTTTTGCAGCACAAAATCAGACATGGGATGCGAAAAATCTAAAGGCGGAACCACACTTACGTGTCGTGGCGTGGCGTGGCGCCTTTTGACGCAGTTGATTGGCTACAAAACTCGTTGTGTTATGACTTAGCCTAGAACAGAGTAGTTTGATTGGTCGATCCCGCGTCACGCCACGCCACGACACGTAAGTGTGGTTCCGTCTTAAGAGAGGCCTTTACCCAAGAGTGGGCACATAATCAGCATACAATGATACCACTGCTCGGGCTTAGGCCATGCATGTCAGTTTTTGTCACAAAAAATACTTTTTCTGCTTTTCGAGAAGGGACGGATTGTTAATCTGTAATCCCCCTTGCAAGCCCAGTGTAGGATAGTGGTACAGGCTGAAATAATAAAACCTGATCTCAGAAGAATTCAGACTATTTATATTGTACCTTGCTACTTCAGCAAATCCACACAGATGTAGGACGATATAAGGTCTACATTTATGCGCAAAACGTGCTAGTAATACAGATTCAATCCGACCCAAGCGGTGATGCTCCAAGCAATGTTTCGTGGAATGTCTATGCATATTCTAATTTACTAGGAAACCTTAAACCTAAACCCAGTCTTGTGAACTTCATCATAGTTTTTCATTTGCCGCTTCTAGAAAATGTTCTTTTGCATGTTTTTTAATGGAATTTTCCTTTTGAGCTTGTTTCTTGCGAATTAGATTAATTTTCATGTAAACATAAGCCCTTTTCCTAGAGCAGACTCTTCTTGAAATCTGGTCTAAGTTAAGCAGATAGAGGTGCATTTAGGGTACCAGTTATCTCCAGTTATTGTAAGAGATCAATATTTTAGTACTTTTACGGGATTATGTACCTTCTATTCAGATAAGTACCTACTATTGTAGCGTGCAGGAAATCAATGTATTTCATTCTTTATATTCATCATTCATTGATACAATACAAAGCTGAGTCATACCACGATCATACCTATATCAGTTTTGTAGTAGGAGTGCATAATAACCTTGCTAATTGACTACTGCCCTTCTGAGAGAAAATATAATGAGATGTATAGGTATGCAGTCGTAGGAAAGCACGAGAATAAACGAGTGACCTATTAATGTTTTTATGTTCAGTCGGTTTGAGTTTTTTTTTCTATTGTGATGTATTTTCGCCACTACCGTTCTCAGAGGAGGTAATGATGTTATTATAAAGTGATACAATTCTTTTCTTTCTTCGATGTATTATTTATAAGTGAGTTCCAGTATACTAAACCAGCGAGTTCTAATTCTCTTTGCTTAAATAGAGACATTCGTCTTTTTCGTCCGTTTTTAGAAGACTGATAATAAAATACCGGCAAGTGCGTGTCGGACTTCGCACATTTAGGGTTCCGTACCAAACCGCAAAATCATGTAGGTTGTAATAGGAAACATGACGGAATTTCAAAGAAAAATTTGATTTTTCAATATATTGGTATTAGTTAGTAAAATATACGTAATAATAAACAATATCACCAAATTTAAAGTTTAATGGGAATTCAAAAATTCTTCGGAACAAAATTTTGTAAAAAAAAAAACTTTCAAGAAGTCGAACATAGAACCTCCTCCTTTTTGGTAAGTCGGTTAAAAATAACTGTCTTTGGTAGCTGCTCATTCCTTTGTTTT
Source organism: Orthosia gothica (assembly GCA_949775005.1). Classification (NCBI taxonomy): domain Eukaryota; kingdom Metazoa; phylum Arthropoda; class Insecta; order Lepidoptera; family Noctuidae; genus Orthosia; species Orthosia gothica. The sequence continues at coordinate 22,641,731 of OX459044.1, read as the reverse complement.
CCAATATTTTATTAAACAAAAAATCTGTATTTATATACTCATCGAGCTCTAAACAACGATAGACAAAACATTTAAAATATTATTTGTCAATTTGTATGGCTTTGGGTCAACATGATGCTTATTTATACTGTGAAAATTTGAAGACTGAAGTTCGGACAGACAGACACGTGACTGACAGAAATAGGGCTCCGTTTGGACCCTGCGGGTACGGAACCCTAAAAAGAGCTCTGTGTATTAAAAAATGTTTTTATACAAAAGCTAGTTTGACTTCAATTCTCAACCATATTTTAATTTACAATCATGACTTTCAGATTTATAATAGTGCATAAATTAAAAATCGATCATGGTAAGTATAAAAAATCGACCAATAAGAGAACCGAGATAAACATTATTTTCTTTTGTTAGGCGCGCTGTTTACAATCGCATTGTTTTATTTACTAAAGTGCAGGTTGGACTGAGTCGCAAGTGTGGAGGAAGCGTTCGTTTGTAGCCGACCTACATTTTTCTATCTGGTCGTTATGATTATGAACTTAATTTGACGTTTATCCTTCCGAATTCTGAATGGGAAGGTTAGTTAGTGCATGTTTTTATAGACGCGTACGTAGTTTCATAACCAACTGATAGTTGATTTATATAGACGCGCTTTGGAGCATTTTATCTTTGTCTACTTTTGAGATTCTTTCGGGTTTTACTCGTCATAAAAATGACAAGTCATCTCCATAAGTAGGTTTGGTAAAGGCGGCTTATAGGGGGTTAGAACACGAAGACTCTTGTAGTGGTAAACGATAACATAGTGCAATCTGTAATTTGCCTTTGACCCGAATTTGGGAGAGACCGTTCTTCTGAAGGCAGTAGTTAGGTTAGGTAGTAAAGTAAAGGGTAGTACCTGCGGGGCGAGCACGGCCTCTGTGATAGGCTTATGTCACGCATTTTATCTCGGTTTTTGTTCCCAAACTGTGATAAAATGTGTGACTCAAGGCTATCACAGTAGGCCGTGCTCGCCGGTTTGTAGTATTCAAATCGCTGATATAAGAGTTGTACCTATCTCCTTTACCGATAACAGTATTTAGGCGCCAAGATATTTTGTTACACGTTAAATGAATATGGGACAACCTAAAAATCTTTAACGCTGGTGCCGATTTCTTTTTCTTGGAATGTTGCCAAAGTACTTTTGTATCGCTCCCTTAGAGCTAGTCTTATGTGCATTTATGCAACGACCCAATACTCCAGAGTGAAAATAGCTCTGAGAATGCAATAGTGGTGAAAGGTCCTTTTAACGTTTACAATTTAGTTCTGAAACTGGTATTGGATTGGACTGTTTACAGCATCTAACCTAGAATTTAGCTTATCTGAAAGTTGCTGGTGTGGATCTGGTATCTAGAACATACTCCTTACGGCATTGATAGTAATATAAGGCTTTTCAAAAGGTCAAGATCCTTACTTGACCTGTTGGAAAGCAATATAATACAGAGCTTACATCTTTCCACTGCTGGGCTATGAATATGCCAGCCGTTTCGTGCCAGGGCGATCAATCAATCAATGAACCTGCCTAGCCTTTTTCCAACTATATTGGGGTCGGCTTCCAGTCTTACCGGATTCAGCTGAGTACTAGTGTTTTACATGGAGCGACTGCCTATCTGACCTCCACAACCCAGTAACTGGGTAACACGGTAGATACCCCTTGGCAAGACTGGTATTAGATTTCAAGCTTCTGACTACCCGTAACGACTGTCAAAGATCTTCCAACCAGACCAACGGCTTAACGTGCTTAAACGTGCGTGCGTGAGGAAACTCGGTATGTTGAAAATGGTCACCCATCCACGGACCGACCTCGTCAAGCTTTGCTTAACCTTGATAATCAAAACCAGCGAGGCTGTTATAATTTAGCCACGAGCTCCTCTATCAACATAATTTATCACTTAACTAAATAACATTTTTCTTTTCGCCCACAGAGAGAATCAAAAACACCACCCCCAGTGGCCCGTGTGCCGTCCCCTCCCCGCACCCCGTGCAAGGCGCCGCCCTCCCCTCCCGCGAACACGCACACAAAACCCCCCTACTCCTTTTCTTGCCTCATCTTCATGGCGATTGAGGCGGCGCCCGCGAGAGCGCTGCCCGTCAAGGAGATCTACGCGTGGATTGTGCGACACTTCCCCTACTTCAGACATGCGCCGCAGGGCTGGAAGAACAGCGTGCGGCATAATCTGTCGTTGAATAAGTGCTTCCATAAGGTAAGAGGTGGTTTTGTTACGAGCTGGGGTTCAGAGATAAATTATTCAAAACAGTAGACTTTAATTAAATACTCTTTATTACCTAAACTTGAACAATTTTCTAACTTCGCGTTATTTTGGCTTCTTGATCGCTCTGTGTCGGTTCCAAATCGAAACTGTCCTACGACGAACCCGGCCGCCCCTTATATAGCACGGAAGATGTTTCTGGAACGTTCCGTTAGATACGTCGAGAAACTGCCAGGATATTCGAATTTCGAACCCCATTGTTCCCGAAGCGACGAAAAACTTCCAGAATGTTCGTGCCGAACGAAATTACAATTCGACACGAGCTTTCGAGATGATTAGTTCCGCTATTCGATACTAGGTGAAGGTTGCGGGGATCCGCTGGTTACGAGATGCACGAGACCGGTCAATGTGGCGACGCTTGGGGGAGGCCTATGTCCAGCAGTAGACGTCTTTCGGCTGATATGATGATGATGATTCGATACTAGATGGCGCTACTAGTTCTTTCTCTCGTCACTAGATGGCGTTGCCTTATCTTGTAACAGTATTTTGGTCAACCTATTTTGAAATACGTTGCCTCATATTGAACACAAATTTAATATGGCTGGCTACATACAAAAAGGGAAAACGCACGCTTCACGTCTTCAAGTGCACTCGTCGCAGCCTGGTCGTTCTAAAGTGACCATGTGTACGTGTGTCCAGTTTCTCTCGTTGTATGTAAGCTACCTTTCTGTAATTATCATTTTGTGTCCTTAGTAGATTGCAGTCCCTTGTGAATAAGCAATGAATGAAACAGGACTTAATAGTAAATGTTTGTATTTCAGGTGGCGGCTGCCCCAGGTCTAGGTAAAGGTTCGCTTTGGACGGTGGACCCGTTACATCGCAACTCGTTATTACAGGTTGGTTGGCACTACAAATATTTACATAAAATTAGGCCATGTACCATGCCCACCTGCAGCTGTAAATTTAGTAACTAGTTCTGAAGAAATCCTGATTAATTTGGTTTTAACAAGTTATCAAGCATATATTCTGTAAGGTTACGCAGAGGTTAAGTTTATAGACCTTTCGCCAGTGTGTTTGCATACATGCATTCGTAAAATACACAACACCGTGACCACAAACAGTGCGGTAAGTATCCAAGTCCAATAACGTAACGAGCGGACAACACTAGGAAGTTCTAATCAGAAAACCTCTCCACAGGCATTCGGCCGACAGCCCATACCCGCAGCAGGAGACACGGTGGAGAACACTGAACCTGCACCAGCAGAGAATGGGGCTCGGGTGTCGTTACTGGCGCGTCGCCTGGCCGACCCGGAGCCTGGTGCGGATGAGTACCTCGCGGCGGCCACCGTGCTGGCCATGAAGTATGGCCCCGCGGTCTTAGATCAGGTAAATATATTCTTATAGCAGAAACACCTTTGCTAGACATAGGTATCTCCAAGTATCGCCATAACCACAGGTCTTTTCGCTTCCACAACCGGCAGGTAGCTATTTCTTTCATTTAACTTTAAGGGGGCCTAACCATGATGCGCATGCGCAGAAAGCCACTCTTCTCATCATTCTCTCATTCCTCATCTTCTCATTTTCCCCGGGCCAAATGCTTCGCCCACTGCTACTTACAGGACGATCTTTTGGGAGTAACTGGTTTACAATAGAGCAAAACTATCGCAATTTAGCCACCCTGCAAGAAGGCAATCTAGTCAGGCTTGCACTAGGCCTTTAGATTTTCGACCGATGACTTATACCTAACTTCCTCTCCCCCTAGCTGCCGCCGGCGGCGCACCTGGTGATCTCCCGCTGCGCGCGCGACGAGCACTCGTACAGCGGCGGCGAGGAGCGGCGCACGGCGGAGGCGCTGCTCAACCTGGCCGGCGTGCGCGCCGAGCCCGCCAGCGCCGCGCCCAGCTAGTGCGAGCGCCTGGCTGCGAAACAACGCTGTTCGTAACTATACGACCGCTCCTTGACTCACTAGCGCCCTCTGCACACTCCGCAGGTACTAAAAACCTGACTGGTTACGTACTTCAGCTTTTTCTCTTCCGAAACGACGATGTTCTTCATTGTACGCGGCTAGTGAGTGACTGTACCAATATAACTAGCTGTGCAGGTACTACCTACTTCAGCCTTTTTACGTCTCGAAGCACCGCTGTTCGTCATTTTCGCTCACAGACTGGCTCTATCTTAAAATATCTTGTACTTCTGCTCTTGGTTGTACTTTTCGTGTCGCCAGTACAGTGAACACCGCTTTACCCGATTGTACGCTCTATACTCGGACTTCTGTTTCGTCTGATTGTAACAAGACATACTGTAGTTTACATTTGTCGGTATTGGGGACAAAACGTGCGAGAAACGTTATTGGGTGATTAATATATCAGTGTTAATAAGAAAAAAAAAATACCTAGTATTGGAATTTGTAGACAAAAATCTTATAGGACTTACACTGAGTTCCCGATACCTGTACGTTTTACGTTCGTCGAAGAACGGCCACGTTACCGATGTTACCCCCTCTAGTTTCAATACCGCAATTACACATTTAAATGGTAAAGTTATTTTGCGACAATCTACAGCGCTTGCAATTTGCTTGTTCTATATTTCAAGAGATTAGAATACTTTTCGTTATGCAGTCTCCAAAAAACTAATTTTACGAGGGCACTATTGAAATTCGTTCAATAATAATTCTAAAATTATGTCTAAGTTATTGAATCAATAAAGTATAAATTAAACGAAAAATTAAATTTCTCGGGGCCAAGCCCCCCAAAAAGATCAGTGATTATAAATTGACATATGAGTTCGTAGAACGAAAAATTTGTTAAAAAAAAAAACTTGTTTCACGATTTCCGATTCTGTTCTCGCAATTTATAAAAGAGACAAAATGTTTACCATTTTCTAGTCCAATAAAGACAATCCATGTAAACAAATCTCGTTGAGATACAGATGTCTTTACTTATATAAATTATATTCAATACGGAATAGTTATCGTGCTTAGGTAAATGGCTCACTCGCTGTCTAGTTAGGACCTATTTTCTCATTCAATATATTTTCCCAGTGTAAAACATCACATTTATCATAAAGACAGGCGATACGCGAACCATGCTCTAGAATAATTACACTTTACATAATAGTAGATATTTATAGTGATAGATGTGATACTACTGATACTGTTTAGTATGAAATATTTTATTTAAATGAATGGAAAATAGTTTGATAGTTACATGCATTTAGGTTTTTTCTCCATTTACTAATAGTCAATCAATCGTAATATTGTAAGAATTAATTATTCTATACATAAAGTAATGTAGTGTTCCCGTATTTCCGTCGATCAATTTGATTTTATGCCGAATGTTGCCAGAGTGATGTACGAGTGTACACTTATAAGAGTTGCCATCGTGCATAATGAGACGGAAGTGTGGCGCATGGTAGGTTTTAAGTTTTACTTATATTTCATATTGTTTTACCTGCATCTTCAATATGTCAGGATAAATGTCACCGGTTAGTATAAAGATAAAATTACTGATTCTAAACTGAGCAATATTAAATGTATAAATCTACTTAAATATACCTTGTGATCTGAAAATACAAATATTGTATACAGGGCGATCAAAATGTATTTTATGTATTCAAATTGTGTTACTTCCAAGTGATAGAACATGTATATATTTACATTATAGCAAATACTTGCATTAGCCATAAGCAAGCCGTATTTTGTGTTCATCAACCAAGGGAACTACATCATACAATCGCCTACAGTGTTAACAAAAAAAATCTTATTTATCATATTGATAAGGACTTATAACTTCGTATCTGTGCGTGATTAGATGAAAAGTGTACTCAAATAATTTTACCGGTATATTTACTAGCCAGTAGACAGTTCCCGTTGTCTCGCGATTAAGACTTAGCATATAATGGCAGTCGCCTCAGATATAGAGAAATTTTATTCGTCATTATAAGATGTAATTATTAATTTTCTGTTTATTGTGTAGTTGCTTCCTCTAGAGACTATATCGATCACTACTATTTCTGATAAGTACAGAAGACGATCTACTGCCTCAACCTGACACAAAAGTCAATCCAATCGTTTTAATTATGATTTTAAAACCGTGATAGAAATGAATACCAATCCAGTAACCTGATATAATCGTGTTCGCCATCTAAGAACTCTATTTTCAATTAAAAAAAAAAATATGAATGGTGGGACGAGTGTTGCTATTTTATACAGCCAAAATTATATCAATGCCTCTTATATTGGTGTGGCTAAATTGCTATTGTATAAACTATTGGTTAAGTAATATATACGTGGTACAAGGCCGTTTTCTCTCAAGTGCCTACTTAAATGCTTCTGTTCTATCATAAGAGGAATGTAACTGGAGTACGGAGTGTCGTTAGAGAGGAAGAGCGCCTGGATAAATATCTGATACATTTCTGTAAAATATTTAAGCACTGGATAGAGGCTCTAATTTAGTCTCTACAAGATCGCCCGGTTAAACAGTAGCCAATCACTCTGATTGACCTGCGACACGTCAATAAAAGAAATAGATATTTAAATTTTATTCAAGACAGCAGGGATGTATTCATGGATGTTAAAATGCTACTTAACATATAGCCCTCGCCAAACTTCTTGGCCGCCCTGAAGTTGGTTTACCGGATGCGCGAGGCACGAAACGGTGCTGTTTTTGTATGAGATTTCCTAATGCGCAGCCATTGTAGCCAACTTCAGGGCGGCCAAGAAGTTTGGCGAGAACTATAACACCAATGTAACTAGTGATAAGTAGGCTGTGACAGACTTAAAATAAAATACAATTCTGTGTTGATATGTCCCTTTAATAAATATTATTAACTTACTAAAACCGTTTCAAAATGCGTATTTATCCGGCGCTCACGGCAAAGCCTTGAAAGAATACACCAAATAGAGTTAATTGTGATAATACTTCAGTTTACTTTTTAAATGTCTCGTTTTAGTTGGGTTTTTGGTATAATAATACTGTCCAATGATCTCCTACGCCACAGTTTACGAACCATGTCTGTTCACTTAACTTGTGCTAAGAAAATATTAAATGTAAGAGAATGTATGATAAAACAGAAAGACACAAGTAAGCTGTGGTGTCGGAATGACTTAATCGTTATCGTAAGCAACTGTAATTTTTATTTGAATGGCTTGATTAGTACAATTTCATTGGTGTTTCGTCGTGTTTACGCGTAGGAAGTACTAGACTGATGCAATGACTGATTTGTGATGAAGCAATATTATTTATTAGTGAAATTGATATATACTTTTTCGTTTCCCCGAACCGGCGGCTTGTTTCATCGTGACCGTCACGTTGCGTGGTGTAACGTAAGAATGTTTTGAATATATGCCAAATAGATATTTTAACTACACAATTTTCGAATTTACTAATACATTTTGGTATTAGTAATATAAATTGCACATTTTTAGAAAAACATCTGTGTACTGAAGTGTCACACATGCATGCGTCGTAAGAATATGGCAGAGTAAAATATGACTTGACTTTCAAAGTGCTTCTAAAACTAACGGCGAAATGCTTAGAGATATTTCCTCCAATACTTATGATTTATTGACTTCCCCGTATGTTTTGTAGGCAAATGAATGGTCTATGTGTGCCAAATGTTTATGAAGATGATAACATTATTACCTACCATATTATATCAAGCAAATTCAAATACCAGTAATATATAAATGTATTTATATTAATAAAAAATACTATGTAACGCATAGATAGATTAGGTCGTAAGTGATATTATAGTAATATAATTTAATTGCTAAATAATTAAAATACATACATTTTTGCTGTATTTAGGAGCGTCTTCCATCTTACTCGTATTGTTTTCTCTTAGATAACTACAGTTGGAGAAAAAAGTTCGTGTGATGATCATTTTGATGACCTCTGAAGAGTAGGCAGTATTTGATATTGCACTTGCCTTTGAGGTAAAAACCAACAATCAGAGACTGTGTTAAACACACGTCTTCATAATACAAACACTGCATTGAAATGTAGTATTTATTTGGAGCGCATTTCCTTCCCGAGAACTTTTTTCTCTAACCGTACACACTAGCCTTTCTTTCGGTGGTATGTAGATGAAATTTTACAGCAATAATTAGTACCTAATTGTAGTACTTTGCTGGTAGATGCTACGTATATAATTATGTGTGATAAAACGCGATTTATTTATTAAGTGCTGTGTTTAAACTAAATTTTATGATCCTAAGCAACTTTCAAGCAATATATTCACCTGTTATGGTCCCAGACCAACAAGGTTTTTTTGAAAATTTCGATAATGGATTAAAAACCCAATTGAATGATAAAAAAGTTAATTAAATCACTCTAGTTGTTAGTGATCATAAAATTCCTTTTAAAGAGTTATATCGATATGATATTAAAATTGTTACGGCTCATGTTCTATGGTCAAAAAGAAGATTTTTTTATCGAATAATTTATTTTTAGGTTAATTGATGCTGTTATTATTTGTTTGAAAAACGGAATTTTGAAAACAAAATGTATGTCTTTGTTTGAACTAAGTGGTATTTATTTGGAATTATCGTTTTACGGACTACGTTGTGACGTCATCTCTGTAAATGTTCGCTTGTGAATGCGGAAAATGGTTTTTGTGAAACATCTTGTTGATAGTTTTAGTGTAAGGTATGTGTATCGACAAAGATGTGTGTTATTACAGTGGTGACGTCATAGATCGCTAAAAGCTAGCCCCACGTTGTTATGTCCGAACTATATTTAAGTATAAAATTAAATTATTGTTGTTGTTGATATTTTGCCGGCTTTTGAACGACACCACTCTTTATTAATATTATTGCTATTGTTGAGAGTTATTGCCAAATTTTTATTTGTCCTAAAATCTTTTGTCTTTGTACATATCCATTAAATAAATTATGTACCGAGAATTTATTGTTTCTTTTTATTAGAGAAATAAGCACCCTCCTGCCCTCCCAAAACCCTTACTCAGTACGATTACCTCGTTCACTGACCCATAGCAGATAAAATAGTTAAACAAAAACATGAGTCATATATGACTCATTTGACAGGGTAGAGGTTAAGGTCTCAAAATGCCTCTAGTCTCAGTAGTTCGGTTCTTTTGCTCGGACCGGACTACTCAGACTAACCGAACCGAGGGTTCGACGGTTGACCTCGTTCTTGAAGCTTGGCAAACTAGACTGATTGTTCCAGGTAAATAAAACTACAACTTCCGAGTGTAGAGTCTCTGATAGAACTGGGTGTTACATGGATATCCTTTGTTATTCTATGTTCATTTTGACCTCTAGTCTCAATAGTTCGGATGTTTTGTTCGGGACCGGACTACCGAGACTAGTTTTGTGTCATTAGTTCGGTTATGACGTCAAACCGAACTCGGCTCACCGTTGTCAGCGATTTAGTATTATATTATCTGTCGCGATGTCCAAGATAAACTTGGCAAGTACATAAATTAATTGAAAAAGTCACATTGGTACTTGCCCGGATTTGAACCCACGACCTCAAGCACGAGTGGCGAGGTCTTAGCCACTGGGCCACCACGACATTATTATTATATCTATGTAACTTTTGTTGTAGTTCTTGAATAAATCAATTACTTAAATGGAACAAGACTACTAAACAGCAAGTAACCTTAAGACTATTTAGCGATATTTAACTTGATAAACTTGAGCGTCTTCAAAACCTTTGCATAAGATTTATATTTGGCCTGCGCAAATATATCACCCCTTCACATTTCTGAATTTCGGACAAAGCTCAAGTGGCTTTCCATACATCTTCGCCTGGATTCTCATATTTTATTTCTGCTTTACAGTATTCTATACAATCCTGCAACCCCCTCTTATCTCAAAGAACGTTTCAAGTTCCTTCATGCCCTGTGTTCATGCCACACAATAGATAACACTTGAGACTAGAGATGCCGATGCATTCCGCGAGCTTTTACGGTTCAAGCGGTGCGGCTGTGGAATGCTTTGCCCGTGTCAATAAGGCGTGCTCAATCACTGCCCATTTTTAAAACATGTGCATCTGGACCGAGGGCCCATTTTTTTAATCCTTGCGAAACGAAACAAGACTTAAAGGGAAATTAGATAAAAATAGTAAAACCATAATGCAATGGGCCTAGATTTTCTTAAATGTAAATTAAAACAGTTATGGTTAAATTACTTGGGCCCTCAATCCAGACGCGTGCGTAAACTGGCATAGCCTAAATCTCAGAAAGTACTATCTCTGGGTTAATCATTTTTATTTAGGAATTTTGTTAAGAATTTCTTAAATATTTTAAGAAAATCCCAAATCTGTAGAATAAGACATTACAGATTTATGGCGGTATATCTAGGGCCTCAATCCTTTAATGTCTTTACTGAGGAATCTGCAAAACATGAATTTACCTGAAGAAATACATTAATAGGACTTAAATATATTTTGCTTAGGTACCTCTGTGAATTAGTTAAAAAGAAATAATGACACAAAAGTGAATTTTTAAAAAGTAAATGAGTATCGAATTTTACAAAAACGTCTGAACTGAGAGCCCAATATTTTTGGCTTTAAAAAATGGGCCCTCGGTCCAGATGCACATTTTTAAAACTATGGTGAAGAATCACCCCTCTCTCTTTAATAGTTGTTTTCTTGATTTTCTATGTTTTTGTTCCTTAGTTGTTACTGTATATATTTGTCTATATAATATACTAGCTGACCCCCGCGACTTCGCTCCCGTGAACTGGCTACCTACCTATCATAACTACCCTACCCTACGTTTCTAAGATGTATTCTGCTAATCGGGGCGATGCAGATCTCGAGTTATAAGTGTTGTAACAAACCCGTCTTTGTTTTATTTATATAGATATATATATATATGTTTTTATTTTATATATAAGTAGTACATCAAAGACTACCTACAGTACTGTCTTTCCTTTCATTTTTAAAATCCATCCAGGTTGTCTTGAAACGATCGCTTTTAGCGATAAGGCCGCCCATTGTGTCACCCAGTGTAATGTTTTCTTCGTCTATACTTTCTGTAACTTATATGGTGTACATAATAAAGAGTATTCTTTTCTATTTAAGCAAGGTTCTTGCTGATGAAAAAATAAAACAAGGATGATTGAATACTGAATTCATTTTATTACAAAAAAGAACAAAAAGCATGGCTCTACAACCAGTCAGTACGTAAACATACAGTAAGAATATTTGTCTTAAAATTACAATATAATGTTGTCTACCTTATTTAACATCTAAGAATAGTATTTTCAACATTCACCATATCAGACTCACCAATATGAAAATGCTCCTTTGTCTATTTGGATTTGAAGAAACTTAATGTAACAGGCTTCTGTTAGAGAATCAGATGCACTGAATAACTGCTAAAAGTCTGTTATATTTATTATTTCTAGAAGTTACATGTTCAAGAATAATCATACAGAGTGCACAGAAAGGTGAAGTTACCTTCCATTTGTAAGTCTTTAGCGCTAATTCGGATGTTGTATTACACATAACTTCAATAAAAATGAATTCGTCATAACCATTCATCCATCATCTAAAAATATTTGGATCAAATAATTCTTCACCATGACAACTTCTGCTGCCTAATTATTAAATTTTTCATGTGGCAACATTTAAATTTGTAATTGTCTCTGGACGAAACATAAAAAAAATTGAAAACCAAAAACAAGCCATCATTTTTATAAAAAGTAAAAAATGAGTTTTTTTTTATCAAATATTACTTTTCAGTTCTGCAATGTTATAACTAATGCGTTTGATTTTTTATTTATATGTCTAGACATCGCGTCGATTTGTGATTAGGACCGCTGAGTAATATATTTCGACGCGTTCACATATTTTAAACTAGACATATTCAATAAAATCAAATTCTAAAGCTACGTTGACACCAGACGAGTGATATCCATCCGAATGACTAATTAGATCTTCAATCAAATACAATTCAATCTTAAAATTGGAAAACTCGTACGATGTCAACGCCGCCTAACCGTGGCAAGTTCATTCCCTTGTGCTACCTGTGGAAAGTAAATAACAACGGTCTCTAGTGTTACATAAACTGTTCACGAGAAGTAAATCTGTCGAGCTTCACTCGGTGTCTGCTCCATGGGGCAATAGGGACATTTCAATCTGAAAATGGAAAAGAAAACATGATTTTAGCTGGCTTAAATCAATCTGCTCAGCATATTTCCTACTTTGTTGGGGTCGGCTTCCAGTCATAACTGTATTTTAAATGGAGTGACTGCGGCCTCGGCAGAGCCCCGACCGTGTGACTTATAACGAGATTGACTTCATCATGTCGATGAGGAAGCATATATTCAATGATGTCTCTGTGATCAACGCGATGATAACAGGAAGTGATCACCGCATGGTAAGAGGCACATTTAACTGAAATACCAAGCTTGAAAGGTCTCGACTGATAAAGTCTACGTTCCGTCCAGCAAAGATCCGGATCAAAAAACACGAAAGCTTTCAGCTCGTGCTCCAGAATCGTTTCGAGTGTTTAGAGAGCTCCATGGACGATTATAACGACGGGTTCGTGGAAACTGTCCATACGGTCGGGTCTAAGATCTCCAAGACTCGTCATACAAATAAGAAAAAAAAAAGCTCTGATCCTACTCTCAAGCTCATGAAGGAGAGGCGTGAAATGATCCTGCAGTCTTCAGACAATTCGTGGAACTACCGGCAGTTAAATAAGCTTTATACCGCTTTAATACTGAGCGTATTAAAGACGATAGAGCAGAATAAGGGCTCCGGTGTTTGCAAGAGATCTGTATATTGGGCAGAGGCAGCTCACGAAACTAAAGACCGATGATGGCAGGATAGTATCCGTCAAACCAGAGCTTCTGAGGGAGATCGAGAGATTTTATGGGAAACCGATAAACCCGTCGTGAATCTACCAAACGATCTAAGAGCTATAGATTGAACCGACACTATACCAAAGCCGAAGACATCCCGGACATCATCCTGTATGAGATTAGGATGCTCTGAAGCAGCTTAAGAACAACAAGGTGATGACAGAATTACGCTCGTACCCCTTCAGAAACTTGTATCTGTGTTTGCACACATACTTGTGCAAACACCTTGTTTATTATCTCCCGCCTTCATCTTCAGCCTTTTTAATGTTCCCACTGCTGGGACACCGGCCTCATCTCTGTGAGAGGGAATGGGCCGTAATCCCCAATGCGGGTTGGTGGATGTCATATGTATTAGATTTTTTGTTTCTAGGACATGCCGGTTTCCTCACGATGTTTTCCTTCACCGTTTTGAGAGCAGTGGTGGTGAAATAATGGTAAAATACACAAAGTAAAGCGCCTGCCTGGGTTTAAACCTACAACTTATAAAGTCGCGACCGATATCACTATGCCACTACTGCACTCCCGTCTTAGTCACTGCAATTATGCAAATATGAGTACCGTTAAAGTTGGTCGCAATTACTAGGATAGGGTCCATAACGAGATGAAAGTAATAGCGTTGCAATTAGTATACTTAAGAAATCAAAATGGGAATAATTAGGGGATCCATTAAATACATGCCAACGTTTATTAAGGACGCTGTTACATTTTCGACGAACTCAAATTTAGGTATCTAGTCGCACACAGCAACATTACGCGTACGCACACATTGAAACTACTGAGCGCTCGATTTTATACATCACGGAAATAATCTTGGTCCTTGATATTATTTTTTAATTTTATTGAAGTTGATTCAGGAAGGTTAGTTGGCACTTTGAAAATGCATTTGATAACTGTTACAAACCGTCGTCGTAAAATGTAGTGTAAACGACAACGGCTCACGTGGTAATTTTAAGAAATGGACACTTCCCACGCTAAATTTCTTAATGGCCTTTTTTATATCTACTGCACGTTTTTGGGTTCTTAGCGGGTCTATGAATGACTGCAATATAGATCTTCTGTCGGCCTTTTTCAATGTTATTAAATTTAAAATCAATGCTTAATGTTTCACGCTCGGCTCGACCGTAATTAAAATGGGTATGAAAGGATGGCCACATGACGCGAAGCGGCGTGAGAAAATAAGACAAACTCCGTCCCCTGTAATGTAGCTACCTGGCAGGGCCGGACACAATGTACCGTAAGCATTGTCTCTTAGCTTTCTTGTAACTAAGAAATTAACATGTGCATATTTAAAGTAGGATTGACATAGGTGCCATGTGAGTAAAGCTATCTAATGTGTATAAGAACTAGAGAAAAGGTAGATAGTTAATTAGGATTGTCTCGCAGTTTTCTCTTTTGTTACAAAAGTAAATGACCACGTGTGTAAAATATGTCACATGTATGTGCCATGTGAATTTTAGAGTAGGAGTATAATAAAACTTGTAATATACATAAGATTTAGAGAAAAGGTAGCTCATTAGATAAGATTATGTATATTATCATAGTTTAATACTTGGAGTAAGGAGGAATCTAGATGAGGACTTTTGTGTTGACTTTTATATTTTTCCTATGTAGAATTAAGTATGTAGATTAAGGAAATGTATAACTTGTGTAAATTTAAATAAGATAAGTTTTATAAAATCGGCATTTCTGTGGTGCCATGCTTGAATACAGTTGAAAAGTAGGGGCGCCATTGTTCTCGCCGAGCGGTTTTTGTATAAAAGCCGGCCCGCTTGTAGGCAGAGACACAGTCGGTCTTCCACTCTACAAGGAGTAACAAGTAAGGAATAAATTGAAGATACGAATCACGATAGTATTTTCATTTCCACAACGAGTCTCCAACCGAACAACCAATACAGTCCACTACATGTAGGTTAATATTTTCAACCGACTTCAAAAAAAGGAGATGCTCTATCTATTCGGCCAAACTACATATCCGATACTTATCGGGTTTTCATCGATAAATGTATGTGGTGGTATTTTCAGGGAAGGTTTTATTGTATAATATATTAGGGTCTAATAAAGATCTTCGGAGATAGACAATGGAACTCTTTAATAACAAACAGCAAATGACCTGCGATTACTGTGATCGTATGTTTATGTTTTGTTTTAACCATACCATAATATATCATCACGCTTGTACGGTTTTAGGGGGGAAACAGATGTATTTAGTATACCCAATATGGGGTACCTACAAAAATTTAAAAGAGAAAAATAATAGCTTTCCTGTGACGAAAAACAATAGGTACCGACACCGACTTCCGAAAAGAATTTTATTTTTCACTTTGTTGTAGTAAGGACGTATTTAAAAAAAAAACGCTACGTGAAATAAGTAGATACCTAAAACGAATTAATTTCCGGTCACAAGTATTAAAAAAAGACGAACATTTTTCATTATACGGAATATATTAAATATTACTATCACATCATCAGTCACTATTAATGTTCCCACTGCTGAGACACAGGCCTCCTCTCTGTGAGAGGGAATGGGCTGTAACCAACAACGCGGGCCCAGTGCGGGTTGGTGGATGCATATATCTTTGAATATTTGGTTCTAGGACATGCCGGTTTCCTCACGATGTTTTCCTTCACCGTTTTGAGAGCAGTGGTGAAGAAATAATTTACACAAAGTAAAGCGCCTGCCTGGGCTCGAACCCACGACCTACAACTTGTAAGTCAAGCTAATGACATACTACCCAAAAACCATGAAAATGACACCCATGACGAAAAGATGTCAAATTTTAGTCGGCACCATCTTGTATTTTGGTTTTGATCCCATATTCGATACAAGCGACCCCAAAAACCATGAAAATGACACCTATGTCGAAAAGCAGGCAAAATTTATGTCGGCGCCATCTTGTATTTTGGTTTTGACTCCATATTCGATATAAGCGAACCTAAAGACCATGACAATGTCACCGATAACGAAAAGATGACAAATTTTTGTCGGCGCCATCTTGTATTTTGGTTTTGACCCCGTAATCGATAAAACCGACCCCAATAACCATGAAAATGACACCCATGTCGAAAAGCGGCCATTTTTTCGTCGGCGCTATTTTGTATTTTGGTTATGGCCCCGTATTTGTCATACATACATACAAACCGGTTAAAATCATAAATCTCCTCTCACCCATCCACTTCTTAACTTCCCCGTCGGCAGCTTAACCTTACCCATCCAAATCCTAACCTTACTCAGAGCTGTTTAAACCCACCCATCCATTTCTCAACCTTGTCAACAACTGCTTAACACCAACTATTCAAATCCCGATCTTACCCAAAATAATTTCTAAATCACATTCTAATAATAATAGGAAACTCAAAAATACGGCATACGTCCGATAAAATATCAACTCCTTTCGATCACGACGAGGACGGTACTCACACGCATGCACACTACAATCTTTCTATTACTTTTATCGTATTTATTTCCTGCGAGAAAGCGATACACCCGTCCTTCCACGAGCGCTTCTGAGCGCGGAATGATGAGCGGCGGGTACAAAATGTATGAAGACGTCGGCAAGAGATTTTATTTTAGCTAATAATTAAAAAATATAATTATTTAGGTGAAAAATAATTAGCTGAACCTGTAAAGGACTATATATACCGCAATTTTTTATAATTTTGAAGATAAAATATGCTGTAAATTTACCTGAACTGGAACCTATTCGGGCCATACTTTTTTTTAATTTTTTGCGATTATTGTGATGAGCAAAACGTATTTGTTCGAAAATTTTGTATGATGTCATACAATTTTTCTGATGCCTATCAAAGTCAAAGTCAAAAATATTTATTCAATTAGGCCAATAAACGGCACTTTTGAACGTCACATAAATTAAAATTAAAAATTAAAAGTAATAAAAAAAAAAAAAACTTATAAAAAAAAAAATATAAATAAAAAAATAAAAAAAAATGATTCTACCGTGCATTCGGCAAGTAGATTGTTATGGAGAAGAACGCACAAGAAACTCCATACTTACTCTTTTAAAAAAAAAAAAAATTGGTGTTTTACAATATTAACATAATGTATGTACATTAATATATGTGAGGACGATGCACCCAGAATAGCTCTACACACAGGTATAAAGTATTAAAAAGCATTAATAGGAAAATTAATTAATTTGATAAGTAGGAACATGGTTCTCACATACTTACAAATATTACAAACATAGGTAAAATACCTAATTCAACAACAACGGAACAGTGTGTGAGTCAATTTCTAAAAAAAAAAAAAAAAAACAAAACAAAACAATGAATACAATAACTATGAATGGGAATATAAATTAACAAATTTGATTTTGTCTACACCAAAGATTGCCCTATGGAGCAGGACCAGCATGTTTCCAAGCATTCTTATCTTGAATATAATCATCTAATTTGTAATATGCTTGTTTACAAAGGGTGCTTTTAACTAAAGTTTTAAATTTACTTTCATTTAGTTTTAATATATCACAAGGTATTTTGTTATAGAATTTAACACAGTACCCCATGAAAGATGATTGTACTTTAGCTAGTCTGTAAGAAGGCTGATCTAACTTATCTTTATTTCTGGTATTACAATTGTGTCTATCACTGACTTTACTAAAGAGATGTATATTTTTCCTTACATACATAATATTTTCATAAATAAATTGGCAAGAAACTGTCATAATATTAATATTTTTAAACAGTTCCCTAAGAGATTCACGGTGACTTAACTTATATATGGCTCTGACAGCTCTCTTTTGCAATATAAATATGGATTCAATGTCAGCCGCATATGGATTCAATGTCAGCCGCTGGAGCTGAATATATTATCTGGAGCTGAATATATTATCTTTAAATTAAGACCATGATATCTTCACATCGGTGATTGCTTATACATTAAAATGGTACCTCAAAAGTACTGTTATTTGTAGAAAAATGTAATAGCGTCTTAATAGCGCAACTGAAATCGAAGTATTGCACTATATTGTTGGCAACTATTTAATTGGATGACACACCTTCATTTAGGTATCTACAACTAACTAACACATCAATCATCATGATGTGCAACACTAAAAATATAATTTATCTCTTAAGTAGCTTGATACATAATATTATAAATAATTATACACAGTATACTATAATATTATATAATGGGTAATATTTCATTTAAGATTGTTGTGTCGAAAAGTAAGCTGGCTACTTTTTCAAGTCCAAATTCTTGGCCGAGTGGAATTATATTCAGACTACAACTAGCATATGGAAAACAACATAAACATTTTGTAGTATGTACGTGTTCCGAGGTGGCTTATTATCTTTTAATTTCAAGTCTTATAAATGCAAATATATTCGTTTCGGAATTATTGTTATTATTCTTCGTTTTTAATTGAGATTCTTATGTAGGTATGTGAGTATCGATTAATTTTAATGTTTTTTATTATTGACGGTGTATTTTAAATTAATGATTTCTTTTTCTTTTGAATGTAATTTTAAAATGAATGTATTATTCTATTTTAATGTTTCTTTTTTAATGATTTCTATAACGTATGATATGTAACTTTTTAGTTTTAAAAATTGGGATTCAATGCCTTTTTATTTTTTTTATTACGAGTATTACAGCAACGATTCGATTCATAATGAAATCGCGAATACAAATCTGCGATTCCGGCCATAGGCGGATCCAGGGAGGGGTGCCCTCTCCTCTGCTATGTTGCTCTACTATGTCGCTTTGATAACATTAGTTACTTTTTGCATACAAAGAGATTTTTAAATTATACTTTTATTACAAACTAGCTGTTGCCCGCGTCTTCGTCTACGCAGTACTTTGATAGCCATTTATTATATCGCCCCATAATATTATAGGTGTGTGCGCCTTACTTGAGAAATTATTAGTTCGCCATACCACGGGGTCTTATTGCAAAGAAAGAAAATTAGGTTCAAATAAATCTCACTAGATGGCGCATTTTAAAATTTCTGAGGCATTCCACTCGACTTATAAAATAATTGTAAATTATTTCATCAGCACTACTCTCAAAACGTTGAAGGAAAACATCGTGAGGAAACCGGTATTAGAAACAAAAATTCGAAGACATGTGACATCCACTAACATGCATTGGGCCCGCGTGGTGGAGTACGACCCATTCTCTCTCACAGAGAGAAGTTCTGCATGCACAACGGACCAAATGCGAGTCTAAGTACGGCAAAGTGGTCCATCCATCCTATCCCTAGCTTGGACGAACAAAAAAAAACCTGGTACCTACCTGGGAACGGCTGATTATATTTATTGCCATTTCTATGATATCGAGTAGTAAGTTGTTCTTAACTATGAGTAAAATGACCCCATTTTAGGTCAAGTTTAAAAAAAAACTAAGTTTGTATCATTTCATCTGAAAGATGTCCACTGCTGGACATATGCCTTTCCTAGCGTAGTATTTATTCAGTAGATACGTAATAAAAAAATATGTGTAAAGCCCACTTGTACCAAAAACTTAACCCAAAGTTAGTTTCTAACACGAGGTAAAAATAAAAAATATATAATACATAATCGGCAAGCGGACATAATAAGGCCCACTTGCACGAAAAACCTAACTCAAAGTTAGTTGCTTACACACACTCAATTATGTACAGTTTATTTTTTATGATTTTTTTTTGGTCTTTTGGGCTTCAAGGTAACGAAAACTTTAAGATTAAAAAAAAAATCAAATGACCCAAAATTTATACATGGGAGTTCTACTCGTGCATTTGTAATAAACTATAGCCAATAAAAAGCTGATGTAACTTTTTTTGGGTCTACAAAACACTGTGCTGTGTTACCATTGCACCACACTTGATGGTTAGCGATAAAGCGATGAGCAGTGGTCAATTAATCAAAATTAAAAATGTGTAATTTATTACTTAGGTACTGACTTGGCCCCCATGGCTAGTTTGTTGAGAGCGTCCCTGGAGATGACGTGTCCGCACAGCAGCCTCATGGGCGGGTTGCTCTCCGACGCCTGTTGGCGCAGGATGGGGCACGCGAACACCGAGTGGTAGCCGCCGCCGTCCTCGCCTAGGTCCACCTGCGATTAACAATACCATTAATTCATATTTCATTCATAAGAGTCAATGAAAACATCGATTTTTTTTGTAGTTCAGATAAGTTTTGGAAGGGCGAAGTGTTCTAATATAGGCCATTGTTGCTTCAAAGGGCGCTTCAAATATTAGCTGCAGTACAAATCTTGTGAAAGATAATAAATTATTTGTATCAGCAGACTATCATTGTTCAAAAGTACAATGGATAATCCAGCAGCCGGGCGAGCAAGGCTTACTGTGACAGGCTTAAGTCAAACATTTTTATCACAGTTTGGGAACAAAAACCACGATAAAATACGTGACTCAAGCCCATCATAGAGGCCGTGCTCGCCCGGCAGGTGACAGAGATGCTGGCAGTCCTAGTGTATGTGCCACCGCATTAAGCCACACTATCAAATTAAGATTTACAATCCAAGAGAGAGAGAGGTATGAATAATCCTGAACATATAAGAGACATGAACTAAAGATTTTATGATTTGGCTTGATTTCTTGTGAACATGATAGACTTACACAAAAATTACTTCCAACGCTGACAATACATCTTGGGCAGATGTCAACACGTGCTGTAACAACTCTTAAATAGTCTAATATCTTAAATCTTACCTCAAAAGGCAGCTCATCATCAGACCAGGCCGCGATGACATGAGGATGTGTCATCTTAGCTCTGATGTCGTGCAGTGCAGGCAACACACGAGCTCCAGCTAACACTCCGCCTGCGAGAGGAGATAATGGGGCCAAGCGGAGTAGCGCGCAGGCTTCCTTTATGAATAATTCGGCTGCTTCAGCACCTAAGGAAAATAAAAAGCTTTGTGTTAATTGGTGCCTTTATAAGACCGTGGCTAGGGTGTTACCATTATTTGACAGGGAGTGAATAAGTTTCGAGAGCAGCGGTGGCACAGTGTTAACGGCCGCGACTTACAAGTTGTAGGCCGTGGGTTTGAACCCAGGCAGGAGCTTTACTTTCTGTAATTTCATCACCGCTGCTTTCAAAACTGTAAAGGAAAAATCGCGAGGAAACCGGTATGTTCTAGAACCAAAAGTTCGAAGACATTTGAAATCCACCAACCCGCACTGGGCCCGCGTGGAGGATTATGGCCCATTCGACTCACAGAGAGGAGGCCTGTGTCCCAGCAGTGGGAACATTAAAAAAAGTCTGATGATGATGAATACGTTTCAAGACACGTATTCACTGCCTGCCTTGCAAAAGATTATGATTTGGGCCCTGTTCCCCAAATTCCTGTGCGCAGCCAGGACCTAGCTGCTATATCGGACGTCTATCGGCTATAGTCCAAGTTCAAATACTCCTGTTTTTTATTCACGTGTCCCGACGAGGAAACGACGCTAATGTGCTTGTAGTCCAAGGTAGAGTGGAAGAAACGGTCGCCCATACGATGGATTAACCAAATTAAATCTACAATAGGCGGCCCATTGCATGGGTGCTCACGAGTAACATGAGAGGGATGGCGTCGCATCGTGCACTGCAAAATGATGACCATTTCAGCTCTGCCAAGAGGGTGCCAACAAAGAAGAAGTCCCAACTCACCCAGCGCTTTAGGGTCGAGCAGATGCTGGTAGATGGGCGGCGCGGGCCCGGCGCCGGGCGTGCACCAGGCCAGCGCGCACACGGCCGCCTGCAGCGCGCGCTCGTGGCGCGCGGCGTGCGCGGGGAACTGGCGCCGCGCGTACTCGATGGCCGCTCCCACGCCCTTCTCGCGAGCCAGCTGTGGATCAAAGCAGGTGTTGAATTGAAAGGAAATCATCAAAAATTATTTAAGATAGTACCCTAAAAAGCTCACTCTGCACTAAATCGTAGTGTTTTAACTGGAGCGAAGTGGCTTAACAAACTCCCTAGCAAAACATAATTCTAACGTCATTGTCCTGAATTGCTACGACGCGAGTGATTCATGGCCCTTCTCGATATAAATCCGTTTTATTCAAGAGTTGTATACTATATTTTATACCATGACTAACGAGAAAAAGAAAGATTTAAGCACAAGGAATATTCATAAATACAAAATAAATGGTTTATTTCCTTCAAAATTTACAAAAATGTGAAACCCTGACCCCTGAGCTAGGTAACAGCACCTGTGTTTCAGGGGCCGGTGACCACCTCCGTTACGTTACATAATTATAATTAATTAAACACCATTGCAATTAATATTAGAATTACAATCCAAATAAGTATTCAATAAATATCCTAGACTAAAATCAAAGTCATTATTAAAATCTCAATTTAAACAAACTCAAAATTAAAATCGAAGAAGGAGTTTGAAAGTCGAGTATTCTATGCACAAGAAGTTTTTATCAAGTATTTTTTGCGCAAGGAGGTTATAGAGCATGAGATGGAGGTCGAATATATTGGTGTGTTGCAAATTCAAACACCAAAACAGTGATTAAAAGTGCTTTTTATTCACTGTTTTCAGTTCATAAAATAAGCTTTTTAGAGGGGGAATGGTATAAAGCATCTTGTTGTATTGTGTGTGTATGGTGTGTGTCCAGACGGCGGCCCGAGCTGCTGTAATGATAACATTTTTATAGTTGTATCTACCTACTTAGATGTTTATAGTTGATACCAAATGTGCTCAACACGAGCGCTAATCCTGCCGAGTACTGCCGACAAACTGTCACACAGTTTGGCAGGTTAATGATATAAGTGCAAATGTTTGGTCCAAAATAAGATTATTAATTATTATGTTCCTCTTTTCAAAGCAAGTTACACTTACAGTAGTCTAGAAAAAGCCAGAAGCATGAATTCTTAACCTAACATTAATTTAACGCAGAATTTTCATTGACCGTAAAGTTTCCATCTTTCCAATCAATTTAGTAAAGTCCTGCGGAATAAAAAATATTTATATGAATCATACCTTAAGCGCCTGCATCCTATGCAAGGTGAAAGGCAGAGGCGAGGTGTGCAACTCATGAGCACGCCGCTCGGCCCAGTGCAGGGCAGCGCTCGGGTCTCCCTCGGCCAGCGCCACCGCGCAGCGCTGCAGTAACGCGAACGTGCATGTTCGCTCCACGCCCGTTATCTTCGCTTCAGATACGAAGGTGTCGCCTACGTCTTCTAGGCCCTGCGGAATATGAGTGATATTGTAGGCGAACCTAAATATTGTAAGACTGGGTATCAGGTGGAGACATATCCATTTGTTTAGATCAGATAAAGACTTTTCAGCTGACACTGGTCTTAAGAGCGGCACTTTTGAACGTTAACAATTAAAATTTACAAGTAATAAAACATTGATTCTACCGTCCATTCGGAAAAGTAGCTTGTTATGGAGAAGAACACACAATAAACTCCATACTTACTCTTTAAAAAAATAAGTTATAAACAATATTTACATAAGTATTACACATTAATAAATTCATTTACGTGAGAACGATGCACCCAGCACTATTATACTACAAATAGGTATAAAGTATTACAAGCACTAACAGATAAATTCCTTCACTTGATAAATAGGAACATGGTTCTCACATACTTACAAATATTGCAAACAGGTAAATTACCTAATATGAGCAATGGCATTATATATTTAGGATGGCAAATTATCTAAGAACTTTGATCAAAATACTAAATTTATTAAATAAGTTCTAATATTGTTTTAGCTGAGAAAAGTCTGCTGTACGATATAGATCTCCCACTACAAGCAAGTATTGCCACAGAAACTGCTCCCAAGCTTTCCATGTTTAGGAACTGTTCTTAAATGGTCAATATATTGTTGGTTTCTTTGCCAATTGTCTACATAAATCTGCCATATAATATCGATAAACAGCACGGTGACACATAATATTGTATTAAACATTCTAGGCAACATAACACAATAAGGAAAACCAGATATAGAGCCTGTTTGCAGACATTCATTAACTAATTGATGTCTCTCACAAACAGGATACTTTTGTATAATTTTATTTATTCCAAAATTGGCAAAAATTTCAAGTCTGTAGTGTGTATGTTATATCATCTTTTATTCTTTGTACCTTTATTTATCTATTTTAAAAATGTATTTTATTGCTTTATGGTTCTTTCTTTTCGAGTCAATGGAAAACGATTAACATAGTTTGGGACCAGTAAGCGGCCACACCAATAGCAGCATCAGTGTGTTCATTACGTCCCCTAAAGTGCAGATCTGCACTTTAGTGTATAGTATGGGCAGTTAGGGCACTCCAGCATGCTTCTAGAAGTCTATTAAACATGGTATTTCTCTGTTTTTGGGCATTTTTGATTTGACTGCTGCGCTGCATGTCATGGGTTCAATTACCGCATGGAACAAATATTTGTATGACCTACAGATAGTTTTTCCGGCTCTGGGTATTGTGTAAGTGAGTTTATATGTTTGTAAACGCACCCACGATACAGGAAGAAATTCCTAGTGTGGGGCAATGTTTTAACTAAAGAGAGAAAAAAAATGGTTCTACTCTAATGTACCAGAAACTAAACCATTAGCTAGTATTGCTTACCTGTCTATACAAATGCTGAGCTATGGCCTGCTCCATGATAGGCCTGTTGGTGTCATTACAGAAGGATTCAGCTTTAGGCGCCACAGAGGCATAGTCAGCAATGAAGTGCCTGTCAATGGACTTGCCTACTCGAGACACTGTTGCATGAAGATCCCTATGTTCTGTGGAATTTAAAAAGAGCTTAGTTACTTTATGCATAACGTGACAATTTATTTTTTGCATCAGAGCAGGACACCAAAAGAATATAAAAAAATTGTTTTGGTATTTTATAGCGTTTATTGGTCAATGTGAAACACTTAATAATAAGTAAGTTTTAGGCCCACTTCCTCAAAAAACTTAACTCAGAGTTACTTGCTAACACAAGGTTTAATTGACAATATTGTATGACAATTGACAACCTGTCAATTTAACCGTGTGTTAGCAACTAACTCTGAGTTAAGTTGTTCATGCAAAGTGGGCCTTAGTACATATTAGTTAGGTTACTAGCCTTCATCACAGGACTTCTAAGATCCAACTAAGCAATTGTTTTGTTTATGTTTATTCGTAATTATAGACCAAAGTCTGTTTGCGATAGTGGGACATTTTTGCCCTTACTAGGGACAGCAGGACCGACAGCCTGAAAGCTGGACTGTCCCACCCAAAACGGGATGTATGGCCACGTTATTCATGCATTATGTCACATACGAAACTAGTCCCCAATTTTGCTGATATTTTATGAGAATAAAAAGATGAATGAAAAATCAAAAGATGTCCATGCCATGTGATGCCATTCACAAGATAATAATTATTCAATAAGAAAATAGTTAAAACTTTTTATCAAGTTTTAATTGAGACATTGTTAAGTTATGCCATATTTTGTAGGTAAATTAGAAAGTATAAACAAATTAAGAAGCTCATTATTTGTTAACAGATTATAACAATATAAAATTTTACTATATCATTGAAGTCTATTGAAGACCAAGCTAAATGGCCTGTTATGCAGAGTAAACAACTGTGATTCTTTGTTTGTGGTGTACATATAGTGCATTTGTTCTGATATTATTAGTCTCAGCTATGTGCTTACAACAAATTAACCAATATTTACCTGTAGACATTTGGAATCCAGTCTGTTTGATTGATGATGCCAAGTCACTCACCACCATAGCTTGTGCTGGTGATACTGGAGTGTCTTCAGGCTCTGAAACACATTTAATAGGAGGTACTTATTATAAAAAAAGCAGTAAGATTTGTACTCTATAACACACGGGAGAAAATCTTAGCCATTTTAAAACAACATTTGTGAGCATTATGTGGCGATGTTATCACAAATGTAAGTAACTCACTATGTTCTTTTTATAAACATCAATGTTATGAATACCTTGTTTACTGCTGAGCTTAGATAAGAACTAGAGCAAGAACATGAACTGAGGAATGTATTATCAATATCAATATACAAACTACTTTTGATAAGCATTTGAGAGGTGAAAGGCAAAAACAGTAAAATGTTCCATGGTACACTGCATAAAACTGGCGGCATGTAACAATATAACTTATATAACTTTGGTATTGGTATATTTTCCTATGTCTTAACAGTAGAAAGCTAATAAATTGGTATCAGTAAATAAATGAAATTCGTCTTGTCATCATGGTCATCTAATAAACAGGACGCCCAGTGAACAAAGAGGGCACGTAGAGGGGGCACAACAAACCACTAACGTTTTGCAATTTCTTTTCTCAGCTCTTCAACTTGGTCAATTATATCCTGTATAACTCTATTTGTGTGATCATTGAGCGAGTTGAATTTTGATAAAGCTTTGTCCAAATCCTGTTCAACTCCAACACACGAATCCATGGTTAAGCCTCACGATATTTTAATTTAACAATATATATACGACTTTTATTAAGGTACCAAACTACAAAAGAACAAAGACTCTTTAAATTACAAGTAAATAAGGTAAATATTTTTAGACGAAATTTACGAAAACAGACATTTTGCTTTCAGCTGAATTTCTAAATTACAGATACAAAAATTAAATGTCACATCATCATGTCAATAAAATAAAAATGTTGTTGATGGTCTGTAGTAGGGTTGGAAATTAATAATCGACTAAAGTACGTATTGTGCTTGGTAATGTTGCCGGTCTGTAGATTTTTTTTCTTTTTGTCTATTGTTCTTTTTGTCTGTGACCATTGCACAATAAAATTTGTTCTATTTCGGCCTGGTGTTTTAGGTTAGAATTTTTTGTCGGAGAAGTATTGAAATTTGGTAATATTGTACTTGTTGAAACGTAATAAACATGGCTCAAAGTAAGCTTAACGATATGGCGGGCAAATTCGCCAAGGGTGGCCCTCCTGGCTTAAACATCGGTCTGAAAGTGGTGGCCGCTGTAGGTGCGGCAGTTTATGGCGTCTCGCAATCCTTGTTTACCGTGGAAGGCGGTCACCGTGCCATCATGTTCAACAGAATAGGGGGAATACAGCAACATGTCATGAGTGAGGGCTTGCACTTCCGCATACCTTGGTTCCAGTACCCCATCATTTACGACATCAGGTCCAGACCTCGCAAGATTTCTTCTCCCACCGGATCAAAGGATTTACAAATGGTTAACATTTCTTTGAGAGTGTTATCCCGCCCTGATGCGATGTCACTCCCTACGATGTACAGACAGCTTGGCACTGATTATGATGAAAAAGTATTACCATCAATTTGCAATGAAGTACTGAAATCTGTTGTTGCCAAATTCAATGCCTCTCAATTAATTACTCAGCGTCAGCAGGTGTCGCTTCTGATCAGAAGAGAGCTGGTGGAGCGTGCAGCTGATTTCAATATTATTTTGGATGATGTCTCCTTGACAGAGTTAAGTTTTGGTAAGGAATACACTGCTGCGGTTGAGGCCAAGCAGGTGGCCCAACAGGAAG
Organism: Orthosia gothica; assembly: GCA_949775005.1. Lineage (NCBI taxonomy): Eukaryota > Metazoa > Arthropoda > Insecta > Lepidoptera > Noctuidae > Orthosia > Orthosia gothica. The sequence continues at coordinate 22,614,233 of OX459044.1, read as the reverse complement.
CTCAGCGTGCTGCTTTCGTAGTGGAAAGAGCCAAGCAGGAGCGCCAGCAGAAGATTGTACAGGCTGAGGGTGAAGCAGAAGCTGCTGAAATGTTGGGAAAGGCAATGGGAATGAATCCTGGTTACCTAAAGCTGCGCAAGATCCGTGCTGCTCAAAGCATATCTAGAATGATTGCTCAATCCCAGAACCGTGTATTCCTCCCTGGTAACAGCTTGATGATCAACCTCCAGGACCCCACCTTTGACGACTTGTCTGAGAAACTTACAAAGAAGAAGTGAGATGAGGCCGAGAGTGTGTTCGCTGAGCGCCTGGAGCCTGCGACCACTCTTACAGATGTTGACGCTGCTGTACTTATAGGTGGTGTTGCTTCAGTTGTCGTTTAGTTAGTGCATTTGTCTATGTAGGTACCAAAAGCATTACTAAAACTATTATGTATAAAGTCAGCCAGTTAAATGTAATATTGCATTTTACGTTATTTAGTTGTAGGATTATAGCATGTATGGGAATCTGATGATTGAAATAAAACATACAAAATTATTTGTTTTTGATTGTTTATAATATATTTCATTTTGTCAGTGTGGCGACGCTTGGGGGAGGCCTATTTCCAGCAGTGGACTTCTTTCGGCTGAAATGATGATGTTTCATTTTGCAATCATAAAACATTCAGCAAATAATCAAGAATATAATATTTGACTATAAGCTAAATGTCCAGTGACATAAGCCCCTAATCATTATCTTTTAGTTATTTCAAAAAATCTACATTAATTTCTACTAAACCCACTTTTATCATATAGCTGCAGATGCAGTTCATATTGTCTCCTAAGGAAATGGATTCTATAAATATATTTTTCTGGATCTATACCTATAGAAAGATTATTCTGGGATTGGAATAATATTGATAAAAAACCGGCCAAGTGCGAATCGGACTCGCGCATGAAGGATTCCGTACCATTATCGCAAAAAACTCACGTTTGTTGTTTAAGGGAGCCACACTTAAATATTTATTTTATTCTGTTTTTAGTATTTGTTGTTACAGTGGCAACAGAAATACATCATCTATGAAAATTTCACTTGCCTAGCTATCCCGGTTCATGAGATACAGCCTGGTGACAGACGGACCGCGGAGTTTTAGTAATAGGGTCCCGTTTTTAAACCCCGCCGGAAAAAGAGGGATGTTATAAGTTTCACGTGTGTTGCTGTGTATCTGTCTGTGGCATCATAGCGTCCAAACGGGTGAACCGATTTTAATTTAGTTTATTTTATTTAAGTTAAAAGGTGAGGTGAGAGTGTTCTTAGTTTATGTTTCTTCTATGTTTGAATAAAATCGGTTGAGCCGTTCAAAAGTTATGGGTGTTTTTTAGATATTTTTACCGTGGTTTTACTGTTTGAATCGGGGTGTTTTCGCAAGATATCGCGTCATAATTACATGTTCAATAGATTGCCGATCGAAGCGTATCTACTATGTACTAGAGTGTACTAGGTAAATTATGTAGCATGAAATAAAAATGTGAATGTGTCGGGGGTTTTTTAATTTTGTAATTTTACTTGGGTAACAAGTACAATAATTTGGTTACGGAACCCTAAAAACCACAAAAAAAAAAAGTACCGATTGTTTTCTTGAGAGGCAAAACAAAAGGAACATTATAAAAGTGGTGCTGGATTAAGGCACATTCATCATCATCAGCCTATAGCAGTCCAATGTTGGACATAGGCCTCTCCAATTACACGCCATTTGCTTCGAATTTCGGCAACTCTTAATACTCGTTTCCAGCTGCTAACAGCCACCCTGCGAAGATCGTCTCTCCACCTAGCCAGAGGGTGTCCCACCTTACGTTTACCAATTCGCGGTCTCCACTTAAGAACACCGATTATATTCTTCTGACTTCTGTACAATTTGCCGCACTGTGTGGATGTGGTCTATGGTGCTGTATCATCCTCGGAACCCGGCCTGCTCCGGTGGTTGGAACTCGTGGAGTCTTCGCGCTAGCTTACTTATACGTGGCTAAGAAACGAAATGGGTCTATAATTCTTCAAAAGGGTCTTGTCACCCATTTGGAAGAACAGAATGACCAATCTCCTTTGCCACGCTTCTGGAGTTCTCCCAGAGAACAGAACAGAATTGAAGTGCTCCCCAAGCTCTTTCAGTCCTGGAAGTCCTCCCGCTTTCAGTAGCTTGGTAGTAATCCCGTCCTTGCCCGGGCTTTTCCTTTTTTTAGGTGTTTGAGAGCTGCCTCGATTTGGTCTTGGCTTACCTCAGGCAGGTCTTCTATGAAATGGCGGGTTTAGGTGTCTTTAGAATCCTCATTTTCGGGATCAGGCCGAGATGTATGCATTGCGTACAATTGGCCGTAGAAGTTTTCAACTCCGTCAGGTGGCTGGACAAACACTTTCGACCTCCGGTTTTGCTCAATCGCTTTCTCTATAGAGAGCGTATTGGCTCGGTGGAGGTCGCATTGTACCATTTGTGTCCACCGTTCTGACGAAGTGTCAGATGGATTTTCATGTTGTTTCATCATAAGCTTCAGAGTTTCCTCCGTAAGTTAAGTACCACCAGGGTTGGAAGTTGGCTACAATGGCTGCACAGTACTCAATCTCATATAAAAACAGCACCACACCCTGCTTTGCACATCGGAAAGCCAACTTCAGGGCAGCCAAGCAAAAACTATATCCACGTCCACTTAATGACTTCTACAAAAACTTAACAACTTATTTAAGTACAGATTGTATCAAAGTGCAACCACGGATATAGCTCATGATTCTTCGGAGAATTAAGATTCTCAGTCACCCCAGTTAGAGCTGCCACAATAAGCATTTTTAGAACTCTTTGACTCATCAGAAGAACAATAAAACAATGATAACCTTCTCTAATAATTTATTAAGTGAACTATAACAAAATATAACATTCAGGACAGCAGTTTACTTCTTGAGAGCAGATGGTGGAGGGCACCTAAATTGCGACATCTCAATTTCAGCTTCGAAGAAACTCATGTTATCGTATTGGAAATATTCCGGCACTTTGTAGGCTCCGGTCTTTTTAGGGTCAACGCCAGGACCTACGGGTGAAGCCGCTGGTTGGATAACATTGCTGCTCAGTCCTGGAACGTCGGGAACAGTCTGACTTGACTGCGCAGGTAGTGGGGGAGTGCTCTTAGAACCTTCACTGTAAAATCTAGTTAAAGCTCGTAACGTATTCCTCCTAAGAGCATTCATTATTATTTTTTATTACACAACCCGACAGTTTAATAGTATAAAATCGCAATATTCACTGACATTTGGACTTGCTTGACAGATGACAGTGACTACAGCAAGAAAGAAATGCGTACTTTTTTTGGGAATTCAATGACCTGGCTACAGAGCTTTCAGGTTGTCCTAGTCTCCGTATAGTTACTTTACTCTTTGGTTCTAGTCGATCATTCTTCCATACAAACGTAGTCTGGCGATTACTCCACTGTTTGACTATGTACGATAAAATATGAAATGGTATCAATTTGTTTTTTTTTTATCTTAAGGAAACGAAAAACTAAACAAAAATAATTGTAAGGTAAAGAGTGTCAAAAGTTCCTTAATTCAACACTAATTGTAACGCATCTTTGGGTGGAATTAAATATCATAAGAACTCAGACCAACATATGAAGAAAGAAAATTGCAAAACAATCACCATACAGGGATAGATTAGTAGTTCAACAATGCAAATAATTTTATTATGAAAATATACATTTAGTCGTTTTTTCATGACATCCATACTCCCAAAGGTCTGCTAAACTTTTTTATGCATTAAAATGTGAATTTAACACAATCTACTGTTTTGTTTTGGACTATTTGATTTTGCAAATATACCGAGTCAGCTCTCTTCCTAATGCCAATGCATAGTGATGCTACCGCTACCGAACGACTATGATAAATTAAAAAACAAATCATAGTTCGTTATATCAAAACTTAACTTATAACATATATGTCTAAGATATAATACCTATCTCTTAACTGTCTATATTGCCGAATCGAATTAAAAATCACAAAAACTATCGAATCAAAACCTCTATTAGCGTGCAAGAACAAATAAGTCAAAACTGTAACAATGTGAACACGTACGAACAAAACGCAAACTTCACAAACGATATGGATCATATGCGCTACCTCTTTTTCTAAGTATATAGTCTTTTACTGGTGTAAAAGACATGACAAGAATATTAGGTAACTTTAGCCAGTTTGCATGGTTAATGGCGTGCATATTATTATATCTTACTATATTAGCTTCTATTGTATAGTTACTATCGTACGTAAAGTCAATTTGGGAGGTAGGTAGTCTGTGGCGTACATGTTTTGGCGGCTACGGCAACTCAATATCAGTGAGACACTTACTCTACAAAATAGAAAGATCGAAGTAATAATGTTAAATTTGAGTTGTTACAATATGTTTACTTAAGTTCGCGTTCGGTGTTAGTTTGCTCATTAGTGGTACATAAATATACCAGCGAGACAGTACCGGCATCATGTAATTATAATGCATCATTGTTATTTTTTTTAGGCGTTTCTGAACGCACCTTTGGGTAACCAAATAACTCAAGAGGGTAATGTGGCAGCAGTTTCTTCCAAAATTGTTGAAGAAGAAATTAAAAAAGATATGAAATTGAAGGTATTAGCCACTGCAGGACCATTGACACTGATAGACACTGTTAGACCAAAGAACAATGGCGAGATTTCAGCTGACTATAATTTGAGCGTCTGAAAGTGAGTTATATACGAAAGACGTTCTATTAATTGTCTACATTTTTTAAATATATAATTGGGCTGGTTCAAAACGGATAAAAAAAATCATAATAAATAAAAAGTTATTTGATTTTTTAGTTAATTTCTTTAGCTTAGTGTTGCCATTATATATTTTATCTGCTAAGTGCTTAGAGCATTTAAATGCTCTAAGGCTAAGTGACAAGTAGTAACTATATTAATTAATAATATAATTAATGTATTTATTGCAGTAAATGAGTTAACAATACAGTTTATGTCTAAGTATAGATGTTCCTCGCAGGTAGGTAAGAATATTGTAGTGCAGTAGAAATAAATTAATTACTGTTAATTAATGATTGGCAAAAAGACTAGTATCCAAGTTTAAAAAATATAGCTTGGTTGTTGACGAGGACGACGACATTTTGATAAACGTCAAAGTCGCTTAGTTTAAATCTCAGATGAAGAAAGTACCTAGATAAAACACATTTAAGTTGAATATAGTAGCCTATTTTGTACTCAACACTTTTAATGGAAACAACTCATGTGACAAAAAGAGATAGCGATAGCTCTTTCGACCGCCTTGAAACGCCGCGCGCCACTTGCCGAGAATCGCCATTTTGGTAGTTACACAGCTGGTTAACTCATCTTTCTGCCGATTTCATCAAAAATACTATGTTATTGTGAATAATTTTGTGTTTGGAGTGCGGTTTTCGTTTTGCCATGAACAATGGCGTGTACTGTGTCCGGTTGCTCTAAAAGAGTTGGTGTTTTGAAATAAAATATTGCAGAAGTCTCTTTTCATCGGTAAGTCAACCCAATCATTTAAATCGATAAAAAGCATTTTAAGCAGGAAGTGTCAATGAAATTAGTTCTCCATACATAAATAGAAAGAAAAAACTGCCAAAACAATATGTGTTAGTTTCCAATTTAGAAATAAAAAGAAAAACAAAAATGTATGGATACGTTTTGACATATCATGTACTTCATAGGGATGTGCCCCCTTACATGATATATCGATAGAGTAAAAGCATAATCACATACATATTCTAGGGAGTTTATGATACGTATAATGAAATAAAAACAATGTAAGTAGTCAGATTTTAGAAAATCAATCTGTTTTATTTATTTATTTATTTTATTAAGGACAACCAACAAAGCATTCACCAAAAAATACATGTTAAAGTACTCATATTTTTACATTGTCTATACAATGTTCACTATTGTAGCCTTAATTAAAGGCTGCCACAAATTTTTCGTACTGATTAGGACATGCGGAACCTAGTGATTGGACGCTGCTTTGGTCTCGGTAATTATGGATTGCAGAATATTATGGCAGGCCAAAAGAAGAAATTTACCAAAACTCCTATATTTTCCCAATTCAATAATGTATTATTTTTCAATTTAATATATGCTTTTTTTGTTTATAGGTTTCCTGCTGATATTGAATTAAGAAATAAATGGATAAAAACAGTGAGAAAAGACTATAATTGGTGGCCTACACAGTATACAAGGATATTTTCTGAACATTACGAAGAATCTTGTATTCGTAAAGGATATGAACGTAGAGTATTACATTCGCACGCAGTGCCAACAATATTTCCAAAACAGCCAGCATCTTGCCAACCAGTAAGTATATAAATAACTCAACATCTTTAAAGATTATGACATATTGATTTTAGGATATTTTTCTATCTTGTAAGTTAAAGGAAAGGCTAAAATTATATGGTATCTTCAAAACCTAACCTGCATTCCAATTATTATTTTTTCAGAAAACACCATTAAAGAGGAAGCTGCTAGCTAAGTACAGTCGGGTCATAAATCAAGTCAGGAAACCTTATTGTTCTCAGAAAATTATCATGGCAGTGTTTGAAATATGCGCCAGATCAGAAATTTTCCCCTAACTGATAGAGTCATTGTTACGACAATTGTGTACTTAACAATCATTTACATTTAATTATCAAAGCAGTTGTAGAATTTTATCTCAAAATTCGTTATCATCATGAATGCAAAAAAGCTTCTGCACCGCACGGTAAAATTGAAAGAAATTATTGTAAAAACCTTGTTCTATTTATGGGCCAATAAAATTGTGATTAAAATATGGTTGTGGTTTAAATTGTAGACGATAGAATTATTGTGAGAAATTAAACGACTAAATATATAGGTTTTATTTTTATTTAATTACGAAATAACATTATTTAATTAGGTACCTCGTTTTATACAAACAAATCTTTTTAACAAACAAATTAAACGGTCTTAGCAAAACACTACAAAGCGCAAAATAACTTTCATTTCCGAAGTCAGTGTCTTTGTAACAGTTAATTGTTTTTCATTTTTCGACACAGACTACTTTGGGAGTCAGTTAATTTTTTTTGCTAAAAAACGTTACTTTTTAGTTATATAAAACACATTTTATAAGGAAATAAATAACCATCTGCCTATAATAAAATATTGTTTAGTTTATTACACACAAACACAAGAGACTGTACGAGACGTCAAAAACTCATGAAGACAAGTGATACCTCTATAGAAATTTTGATATTACCAGTCATATTATAATGGAATAAATTACAGTACATAGCACTCACTCAGTGATTTGTTTATCGATAACCACACAAAAAATACTTACACATCACTATGCAGTTATATATCAATAGGTAGAATTGTATAGTTAAACTGGTGACATTCTATAATTTTTGACCCACTATAGACAATTTATATCTCTCTCTTTCAAGCAGATGACATAATGCTTTTGTAAAAGGGAGAAGGAACGTGTTCGTAAGTTTCGGCTAAATGTCCTCCATCTAGGTACTTTCTTCATCTGAGATAGGTTTAAATAAATATATACTCTTTCCAAAGAGAATATTATACATTTCATGCTGAAATAACTAGGTAAGGGAAATGCTAATGCGATATTCCCCTTTTACTTCCACGAAATTGAATAATATTACCTATTAAACACACTATTAAAAGTCACCCAGACATAACCTACAAAAGTTTATGACTGAATATCTATTATTCTCGACATTCTCGAACAAAAATTCTTGCACAAACTAATTCAGGACATCACCCTGAGTTAAACCAGATATTTTTAATTTAAAGACGTAGGAATTTAATATCAGCTAAAAAAATGTATGGGCACCTGCCATTGTTCTTTAACAGTAGGTACTACTAAGTATTCATTATAAGATTTACAATAATTTCATGAAGCTTTTATCATATTCTATGCAAGTAGAAAAAGCTAGTAATTGATTATGCTTAACTTAAACTTTAAGTTTCGAGTAATGAAAAATGACTATTGATCAATGATATTCAAATAAACAGATACGTTATACACTCACAAAACAATTGAAAAAAGTGTTCCGCGCAAAGACCTTACACGTATTTCTTACTACTAGACTGTGTACCAAAAATTTTTGTATAGCTAAAATGAAATCTATTACCATACATATAGGTTAGCTATTCCCATATAAGCGGTAGCTAACCAAAAGCGGTCCTGAGCGAGAGGGTGCCCGCTGGTAGTGTGTCCTTGTCTGACATCTTGCTAGCTCAACTAATCATTGGGTTTGGTAGAAATGGTAGAAAATTTTATATTTTCTTTTTTATGTAATACCAAAACGAACAAATAAAAAAAATATTTAAATACGTTTCAAAGTCTATGAAACTTTGAAGCGTATTTAAATATTTTTACAGTTCCTTTAATTAAAAAAATAATTCATTAATACTGAGTAAGAGTAGTACTTTTAAATATTTGGGCCTGGTAATACTAAATGTAGGACCACCACGTTTGTGGAGTTTTGGCGGGTTTTGTTCGAGTAAAATTCAGCGGCTGTTAATATTATTCGCAAATTGATTCCTAGTGGAATAAAATTGGTGAAGTTAAGTTTCTCAACTGTCTACGCAACTGGACATTAAGTGAAATAATTGAGATCCTTTGGGGTATTTCAAAGCATCGTCTGAAGACTGCAGGATCATCTCACGCCTCTCCTTCATGAGCTTGAGAGTAAGATCAGAGAGCTTTTTGTTCCTATCTATACGATGGGTCTTGAAGAACAAGACTTATCCAGACTTAGGATTTGAGGGTTATCGAGTCCCCCCGTCTCTTCGAACTTCAGATAACCCTATAATACTCCATCGTAAACTGCTCCATTCCTCTTCGAGTTCGGTGATCTTATCGTCGGTCCGGAGTCCGGAGTGTGCGCGTGTTGTACGTTGCCAGGTCCTGTCGTCGGTATTTGTTGGAGTAGCTGGATCTCGTCCGGGATTCTTTGCACCCCTTGCCATACCTAAACCTAGATCGCTACAGAAGTCGAGGGTAGGCAGGCTGCCGGGCACTAGGGGCTATGTTTTATTTGTGCTATTCATGGGGAGTGCTTAGCAGGCGGGTTGGCGATCCCAGTATGGTTGTTACAAATGCACAGAGAACGCTGTTGCCCATTCTCTGGTTTGTCATTTAGTCGCCTCTTATGACACCAATAGAAAAACATGGGCTGTTGAAATTCTTTACGCCCGACACCATACGGTAAGTGATGTAGATTCCAAAAAATATACACACGTTTCTTTTTTTTCCTTCAATTTGGTAGGTTTAGGTAGGGTAGTTAGGTAGGATATATACATATATCGTGATACTTACACTATTGTTTTAACAATCAATTTGTCCCTTGTTATGTTTGGTCATGGTCACCTCATTAGAAAGTGACACACTACCAACGGGAGCCCTCTCGCTCGGACCGTTTTTTGCGCCATAGTGCACAGTCTAGTAGTAAGAAGTATAAGGTCTTTGGTTCCGCGCAGCAGCGCGGCAGCACACATACACACTTTTCATTCATATGACATTTCACTACATGTCGAAAGGGATGGCTTGATAAAACCATAGACATACTAAATAATATGGACTGGAAATACCTACGAAAAAAACGTGCCTACCTAAACCTCAAAATGTCTCATAAAATGGCCGCCGATTCTAAGGTTGTGTCAATCAAGCAACACACACACACTCACAAATCTCAATAATACAATATGTAAACAACCATTTGACAGCAGGACTACCACGAACACAACCATAAAATTCGGCACATAAAATGGCGAATATGGCACGTACCTACAACCGTCACTACGTCATAACAAAATGTTGCCATAATGAGCAACAACTGAAATATTGTTGTCTCTTTTATCAAATACGATTACTACATTAGAAAGAATGAAACAAAACGATGTTTCACATTCTGTATCGTATTTCACTCATATTTGTATAAGTTAATGTATGTATAGAACATCGCGGCGCCTCCATATATTTCCTATCTCAATGGATAAAACCAGCAAGACA